>CM029599.1:113354743-113620972 GCA_017311375.1 Mytilus coruscus
TTCTATTGCGTCAGAAATCGAAAAAAAAAAGTTTTCGTTTGAATGTTAAAATAACTTGCATTTATCATGTGTCTGTCCCAAGTCAGGAGCCTGTAATTCAATAGTTGTCGTTGGTTCATGTATGTCATACTTGTTTTTCGTAAATTATTTTGTTATAAATTATGAAGTTAGTTTTCTCAATTGAACTGTTTCATATTTTTCACGTCGTAGCCTTTTATAGCCGACTATACGGTATTGGTTTTTCTCATTGTTGAAAGTCGTATGGTTGCCTATAACTGCTTACATCCACTTCATTTGAACTTTGGTGGATAGTTGTCTCATTGACAATTATACCACATCTCCTTATATATGTAAGCTAAAGTGTGTATACGACAATGGTATGAGTTATGGAAAATTAGAACCTATAGCTACAAAATGTATACCACAATGGTATGAGTTATGGAATAACAGAACCTATAGCTACAAAATGTATACCACAATGGTATGAGTAAGCAATTAACAGAACTTAGCTACAGTATCAATACTACCATGATATAAGTTATGAATTAACAGAACTTAGCTACACAATGTATACCATCATGGTATGATTAAGGAATTAACTGAACTTAGCAGCAAAATGTATACCATCATGGTATGAGTCATGAATCATCAGAACTTAGCTACAAAATGTATATCACAATGGTATTAGTTATGAATTAACAGAACTTAGCTACACAATGTATACCACCATGGTATGAGTTATGAATTAACAGAACTTAGCTACACAATGTATACCACCATGGTATGAGTTATGAATTAACAGAACTTAGCTACACAATGTATACCACCATGGTATGAGTTATGAATTACCTGAACTTAGCTACAAAATGTATACCACCATGGTATGAGTTATGAATAGCTACAAAAGTGGTTTACATTTATAAATTTTGACTTGGATGGAGAGTTGTCTCATTGGCACTCATACCACATCTTCTTATATCTATTAGCAGCAAAATGTATACCATCATGGTATGAGTCATGAATTATCAGAACTTAGCTACAAAATGTATACCACCATGGTATGAGTTATGGAATAACAGAACCTATAGCTACAAAATGTATATCACCATGGTATTAGTTATGAATTAACAGAACTTAGCTACACAATGTATACCACCATGGTATGAGTTATGAATTAACTGCACTTAGCTACAAAATGTATACCACCATGGTATGAGTTATGAATTAACTCAACTTAGCTACACAATGTATACCACCATGGTATGAGTTATGAATTAACAGAACTTAGCTACAAAATGTATACCACCATGGTATGAGTTATGAATTAGCTGAACTTAGCTACAAAATGTATATCACCATGGTATGAATTAACAGAACTTAGCTACAAAATGTATACCATCATGGTATGAGTTATGAAGTGTAGAAATTTCGTCAATTCCCGACTTTATTCGTATTTGAGTTGGCTTTACAACTTTTTGTTTATTCCAGTGCCAATGATGAGTCTAATGTAGCCGAAATGATTAGTCTAATGTAGCCGAACCGAGTCTTGCATATATGTAGCCGAAACGATGAGTCTTGTATAGCCGAATCGTGCGTCTGGTGTATCAAATTATAAGCTTGATATCTTTGATGAGTTTTACAACCACTGGGTCGATTTTACTTCTGGTGAGCGTTTCGTCCCTAAGGTTCTAGGTCGATTTTACTGCTGGTGAACGTTTCGTCCCTAAGGTTCTGGGTCGATTTTACTACTGGTGAACGTTTCGTCCCTAAGGTTCTGGGTCGATGTAACTGCTGGTGACAGTTTCGTCCCTACGGTTCTGGGTCGATGTTACGCTGGTGAACGTTTCGTCCCTAAGGTTATCACCAGCCCAGTAATCAGCACTTTTGTGTTGACATGACACATCATTGATACATGTACGTTTATTTTCTGAAAATGTACTGTTTATGTTGCAATATTTAAAGCACTAAGCGTTTCTACTTCAGGCATAGACAGTCTTAGTAGCATTTTGCACACGTTTTCGGAAATGTTGGTTGTAAAAGGCCTACCAGTTCGTATTTGATGATTTGTTATACACATTATTGTCCTTATCTTAATTAACTTATTTCAGCTATGCCCTTCGCATGAAATATATGTTTTATGTCCTTTATGCTTTAATATCAATAATGTGTTTGGATCTTGTATGTGTTGTGGGTATGTAACTAACTAACTAACTAACTAATTTTGTTCAGTATAAAATCCAGTACGAAAGGATCATCGCTGAAATACATGAAAACATAGAAAAACAAATAAAAAATAAAACATATAGAGACAATTGTGACACTTATAACAAACAATAGACAAAACAACCACCTCAATATTATGCAATTATTCCCACTGATGAATTTTTAATCAAAATACATTTGTCTATATATAAAAGAAATCTGTTGGGAACATCAGTCTCCGAACAGTTCATTAAATATCTAAATTTATCAAAATTATCTAAATTACAAAAACATGGTATAATATTAACAATGTCATCATTAAACTTTTTCCTCTCGTCTTGATAGAGGTTACATTCACATATAAAATGAAACTCGTCTTCAATTTTGTTATCAATACAACGTTTACATATTCTTTGATCCAAAGGCGTATTATTATATCTGCCCTTTTCAATGTGTAAATTGTGGTTAGAAATTCTTAATTTACATAACTGTCTAATATATTGTTTTGAAATATTCAACTTTGTATAAGTCTCAGGTTTATATTCCTTTTTAACATGTAATATGTGCGTAATTTGTTTTGGTTTTCGCCTGACAAACATGAGAAAAATATTTTCCATATCTTTCTTGTAATATCTTTTCACTGCAGATATGAGTTTTCCTTCTAACAGTGTTCCTTTATTATTCTAGACATGGTCAAAACCAATGAGTTTTAGAAACTGAAAAATGTGTTTATTGAAGGTACATGGAAAGGTACAATCAACATCTTCGATTGACTTATATGCTAATTTTGAAAAATTCAAAGAGGGTCTTTATACAAATATAGCCAGTATTTAAGAGACTACAAAATAACAAATATAGAGATTGGATAACGACCAAGTTCTGCCATACTGGCAATATTAAAAGCATATTTAGTGGCACCAAGTACAAATTTACAATATCGAACGTGAACCTTTTCAGGTGCAAAATTTAAAAAAGTTTTTTTCTAAATCATCATTTGAACCTGGTATTAATCTTTTGTCCAGGTTAAGAATGTACGGACCCCACAATTCACTTCCATAAAGAAGGACTGGTTTAACACAGGAGTCAAAAAGTTTTAAGAGCAAAGGTGTATTATTATGTGTACAATGAAATTTACCTTTAATAATGAAAATTACTTTAAGAGCTTTCTTACTAAGATCTTCAACTGCAGTACTGAAAGAACCTGATGCTCTCATTACAATACCTAGGTATTTATACTCTTGAACACTTTTGATAAGATTTTGCTCAAAATAAAAATTATCTTAAGATATAATTATGTATGTATTTGTCGGTTGTAAAAATCTTACGTCTAGCGTACCAAATTATAAGCTTGGTATCTATGACAACCTGTTAAGTTAATGAAATGAGATCTTTAATACATGAACTTCATTTGTATCTTACAAGAACATCTTAAGATAACATTTTACAATAAATTACTCACCCAGCTAAGGTAATATTTTCACTTTTTTAATATAGGTTGATACGTTCTAAATCATTTAGTATTATTGCTTGAAATCTTTTAATCTTTTGATCCTATTCTTTTTTATTTTATGATTTAAAGTTTTTAATTTAGTGTGCGGTTTAATTTTGACAAAAATTAAGGTCGGTGTTTAATTCGAATAAATATATGATTATTATTTTTTAGATAATTTCGTCAAAAATGTATCAACAGTATTGTGACGTGTGTCGTATATGTTTTAATCGGACATTAATCATATTAATTAATTATCATATTCAATTTTATTATTAAAAATTGGTCAGGTATGACTGTCAATTTTCATTTACATGGATATTTTCTTCGATAGAATGTTTGCACAATCGAAAGATGATTGTTTTACCTCTTTTATTTGACGCTTATTGCTAAATCTGAGCAAATCCTTAAGTTAAAGGCTTTAATTCAACTGTAAGTTATGGCACTTTATATGCATTCTTGGCTTTCTCATACATTATAGCTCTCAAAGTTTTGTTTTTAAGCGTTCTTGATAAAGGTAAATCCAGAAAAGCAATTCAGGGGCGGATCCAGCCATTTTAAAAGGGGTGGGGTTCCAACTATATGTCCCCATTCAAATGCATTGATCGTCAAAAGGGGATTCCAACACCGGAACCCCTCCCCTTTTGGATCCGCCACTGCAATTCGAACGCAATATAGTTATCGTTCTTGATAAATACATTGAATCGAATTCAGGATATCCTAAAATGATTTGAATTGTGGAGATCCTGAAATCGAATAAATATTTCAGGAGGTCCTTAATGATTTATGATATCGAATATCGAAATTAAATTATGGCCGGCCGGAGGTCCTGTGATATTTCGGAAGCTCCTTGAATACAATAATGTTGACTAAATTCGCGCCTCATATGTTTGACTATTAAAGTCAGAGTCATAACCCCAAATAACCCCTCAGTCACGAGACAACCTGGCTACGAGTCTGTCTTTGGGAATACCCTGTTTTGAATAAGAAGCGGAATTCGAGCGTTACCGATCATACTATCTGAATATTAGTTTTGAAGTTTCCGGTTAGTCCAAAGAGGTGTACAGCAAATATTTATGGATCTAAGAGAGCAATCTCTGTTAGCTGGTAATATGTTTATTCTGCAGTATCATAAACTGTTTCTCATCTATCCATTCAAGCCATCGGTAGTTTTATAAGCAGGGAAGTGATTAGTTCTAAAATGAGAACCCACGTTCACAGGCACTTGTCTCAGAACAAAAATTTCCTATATACCTTATATAACCAGGAACATATATATTGACGGGACTTGACACTACCTAATTGTAGCCGATTTTATCGTCGGGTAATAGGTAATAAAGATACGATACGGAAACGGACATGTGTTAAAAGCGTACTCGCTATTATCCTAATAATTTCTGATAATATCAATAAAACGTCATTCAAACTAGTTTTACAGTAATGCTAGTGTATTGAACTTGTATTCTGTCACTTCAAATTTGTTAAAATGGCATTCATTTTATCACAGAATGGTACAGAATGCAAACAGGGTAATAAGAAAATGGCGTCGATTGCAATCCCAAATTAAAAAACATTATAAAACACTTCACCTCAAATAAATCACACTTATTTTGGTAATTTTATGTGACAAAACAGATTTACATTATGATAAAACTGGTACTTATTTCCGATTAGCATTATGTGGTTGATTTATTGAGCAATTCGGATAGTTTTTCAGTCAGACGCCACCAGAATCCATAAATCTCGCGAAGTCTCGTGGAGTCCGAGATTTTATCAATGTTATACTGAAAAGCCTATCAGATTCATTTCCCATTAGATATACTGTTCCCAGATATAACATTAAGGTATATAGGGAAATTTTTGTTCTGAGACAAGAGCCTGTGCCCACGTTCATGTTTTGTATCCAGTATCAAGTTGGGATTTTATCTCCCAAATCACTAAATGGGGTATATCCTGTTTGCATTGGGATATAATACTCCAAGTGGGATATAGTTTTACTGTGCAAAAAAGAAAATTTTGCAAATCGCAAATGATTACATAAAACATATAAAGTAAAGGCAACAACTTTTGGTAAGCAACTTTTATTAAATACCTGATTGTTTATGAGTTTTATTCCTTTGAAGATGCTGAAACGACACTAACAAAAAGTTGCAACTATTGACCTAAATGAATGCACTTTTTGCTAAACTCAAAAATTAAGATTTTTTGCACTGAATATTTATATTCTTTTTTGGATAGAAACCCAAATGGGTTATTCATGTTATGATCTGTTATTATGACCCATTTGGGAGATAATCCTCACCTGTTAAATTTAGAATTTCCTCTTTATATTGATGGAGAATATCCATCTTAAGATAAAGTTCCTAAAATTGGTTTCACAGCTCCCCATTAAAATGTCAACAGTAAATTATCACCATGTATGTGACTATATATATATGATGTATATTCAGCAAATAACTGGCTAACAATCATGCACTGATAAATTTATTATGTAGATCTTTAGAATTATATTCCATGGCTTTTATGTGAATAATGACTTTGAATAATTTTAATAAACCACTATTCAGTGGCTCAGCAGATCAATCAGTATTGATTGCTCTAAGATTTTATTTGAAAGCTTGACATTGCTTTTAATATGCAATATATATCACTGCAAATTTACTTGTGCTACATGAATATAATATGTATATTCAGGGGCGTTTCTAGGATATCTGAAAGAGGGGGCGTAGAATCAAATTTTTTCGACCTTTTTTTAGCTAAAAACATAAAATAATTGTGAAATGCACTAATGTAACGGTTCCTGACTTAGAGCATGTATATTTTATAGTTTTATTTGTTGTTTTTTTTTTTTTAAAGGGGGCATACGCCCATTACGCCCTCACCTGTACCCTCCCCTGATATTCCTGTAATTATATTTGTGCATGTTTAACTTTTACAGGGAAGGACTTTAATTCTACATTTAAATTTTAAAGTTTTGGGAATAATTTGATGTGCATACATGTATGTTGATTTTAACTTGTTTCCGTAAAATGAAAACAGTCGGCTGTATGTGCTCTAATGTACATGTAGGAGGGATTTACGTACAGAAGAAGATGGCAAAACCCATTGGCCTAGGTCTTATTTGAAGTTGTTATTTCCAATTTAATCAATACAATTGAAATTATATGAATAACATATTCATTTTTATAAGAAATTGGGAAATTTTGGATCTCTGTTAACTTAAAATTCTATGAATTTCAAGATTATTATGATAATTGCTTACAAATACATACATACATGTACATGTATATCAGTGTTTTCTAGATTAAAATACAATATAAGTGAATAGTATGCAATAAAAAGCATTTTACCTTTTGTTTTACCATATTTCATGAAAATAATTACTTCCAATTGTAAACTGCCATTTTGGTGTTTTTAGTAGTTATTATGAGTTATTTTCTTTCCGTCCTGAAATCATGGTGGAAAATGCTATACAAAAATTGCCATACACAATATGACTTCGCCTTTCAATAAAACAGAAAAAATTAAATAACAACCTGAAAACATCTATTGACAGAAAATGCCAAATCATGTTATAAGACTAGGCAGTGATATGATAATTTGAGACAGTTGTTAATTTTGAAAGAGGACGAAGTCCCTATTATTACATTGAATGAGGCTGATGAGCTCCCCAAATTATAGTAGTTGTGAATTTTATTTTTTTTTATCGTGACATGTCGTCATACTTTTAAGTAATCAGAAATACAAATTTACAGGAAACCCTACCCTCTTTTTTTTTAAATGTTTTTGGTGCAATCAGATATGAATTTGCCTCGCCATATTCTTCTTTATGATGTTGTTAAAGGTTTTTTAAGGGTCACAGAACATAAAAATAAGAAGATGCGGTATGATTGCCAATAAGACAACTCTCCACCAGAGGCCAAATGACGTAGAAGTAAACAATTATAGGTCACCGTACCACCTTCAACAATAAACAAAATCTAAACCACATAATAAGCTATAAAAGGCCAGAAAATGAAGAATGTAAAACAATTCAAACAAGAAAACTAACAGCCTGATTTATGTACAAAACAATAAAAGAAAAACAAATATGAAATACGGCAACAAGCGACAATCACTGAATTACAGATACCTGACTTGGGACAGGCGCATACAGAATGTGGCGGAGTTAAACATATTTGCTGTCGCCAAACCCTCCCCCTAACCTGGGACAGTGGTGTAACAGTACAACACAAGAAGAAACTATAAAAATTAATTGAAAAGGGCTTAACTCATCAGATCAATACAAAGCACACAAAAAAACTAACAAAAACACAAAAGACACAAAGTACAGATCTGACAGTACTCACAGTTACTGAAAGCTAATTCAAAGCTAATAACTAATAAAAAAAATCATGTATCTAAGACTAAAATATCAATCAATACACATATACATGTAAAGACCCAAAACGACCCTTCTTCCATTCATACTCCCTTCAGGATCTTGTAAAATCAATACGGGGCAGATGTAACCTGTAAAAGAGGAAGATCTTGTAAAATCAATACGAGGCAGATGTAACCTGTAAAAGAGGAAGAAGCAGTATAAAATCAATACACATTTTTATGTCTTTTAATGTTTTCACTTTGAGAGGCCACAAAGCTAAATTGTGGAAATTTTATTTTATATCTTAACCCCAAAATTGTACCATAAATGTGAAAATGTATTAGTTTCTAAGCACGCCATCATAAATATATATCCAAGTTTACTACATGGATAAAGGAATTAAAGAAAATAATTGTTACTTTTACAACTTCTTGAAATAAATTGTACTTATTGACCCATGTGAGACAAGTATCATTTGTCTGTTATCAGAAGCTGCAGTATGGTGAGTTACCATGGTTACTGAACAATTATATTTGTTTATTGAATTTGTACAGTGGTTAATTCATTTATCACTTATTTTGGAAGTTTGTTTTTTACAAATATTCCTAGTTTTTGTTTGACCCTTTTTACAATATATAATTCTGTATTTTGAAATATTTTCACATCTATAACCTGAACCAATGATGCATTGACCAAGACAAGGTGTTATATAGATATAAGAAGATGTGGTATGAGTGCCAATGAGACAACTCTCCATCCAAGTCAAAATTTATAAAAGTAAACCATTATAGGTCAAAGTACGGTCTTCAACATGGAGCCTTGGCTCACACCAAACAGTAAGCTATAAAGGGCCCCAAAAATTGCTAGTGTAAAACCATTCAAACGGGAAAACCAACGGTCTAATCTATATAAAAAACGAGAAACGAGAAACACTTACGAACCACATCAACAAACGACAACTACTGAACATCAGATTCCTGACTTAGGACAGGTGCAAACAAATGCAGCGGGTTTAAACGTTTTAATGGTACCAAACCTTCACCCTTTTTCTGAAACAATAGTGTAACATCACAACATAGAAAGACACACTATAAAATATCAACTGAAATAGCTAAACTCAATCAAAGGACATATTAACACCAGTGAACATACACTGAACAAATAAATTTGACCTATGATACAATGTAAATATATGTATATATATGTACTTCTATTTAACACTTAATGTTGAGTTATTTTGTTAGGTCCATTCACAGAAAAAAGTACTTTTGATAGGTCATTGTTGTTTTATACAGTGCTGTCTAAAGATAATCATTTGCATTTTAATTTCATGCAGAACATTGTTTTATTTACAAAAATGAACATGTGGAGATTATAACACCATGAACTCTGAGGCCATTACTTGTATATTTTGAGGTTATTTCACCCTTAACTGCTGTAGGCCAAAGAACATGTTGATGTAAAGGGGAATACAGGGTACAGAGATGTACTTACACCTTTATGGAATGGAAATAGATAAAAAAAACCATGGCTTATAAATGTAAAAACTTTATATTACATATATATAGCAGCTAAATATTAGGCTCCTGCTCTTTATTATACCTAGGGGCCTTGGTGACTGAGTGGTCTAAGTAGTTCTACAGCAATCTCTAACCTGTCAACATTGTGGTTGTGAGTTCAAATCCCTCATGTTGCAGGTGTGTTCAACTCCAATACTAATTGACTAGGAGTGTCAGTAATTATGTTATTCCGAATGTCCAGCACTCTGGCTTCCGCCACTAAGGCGTTTATCACTAACAAGAGAGAGAGAGAGAGATGCATATAAAAATGAGCTCCCACATCATGTTTTAGTGACTGTAATTAGACATACATGTAGATTTTGTAATTTTTTTAGATGGATGAGAAGTAAATAACAATACCATTGTTATTCAGTATGCTATTTAGCATTTGTACATCTTATCATCTCTGATTTATCAAACTTCAGCAATTGATACATATTCTGACATAAATATGTACCCATAAAACACCTGATTTAGTTGTCAGACATAATATTATGTATGTCTTTGGATTCAGAAATAACATTTGAACAAGGAATTATTTGAATCTGGAATAATTTTGAATTCTGGAAAATTGATAAGAAATGTATGATGAAAGCAAACCAAACTAAATAGGGTTATAGCTATACGTGCATGACTAAGGTCAATTTTACTTTCACTGATATTTCAGTATGATCTGACTATAACCCCCCTTAGCCATGCATACATTGCTAACCCTCCTAAATTGGGTTAGTTTTCATCATAAATTTCTTATCAATTTTCCAGAATTTAAAATTATTCCAGTTTCAAATAATTCCTTGTTTTTGGTATATAATTCTTGTCTGGTAAATTTGTGTAGTATTGGTTATTTCAGTCTGGAGACAGTCCTGGCAGAGGGACAGAAACCAGCTAATGTAGATATATACTTGATGTGGATTAATATTGAAAGATGTAGACAAATTATACAGCAGTTACATGGTACAGAAAAAGACCAACTTTATTCAGTATGTTATTTTAAATGAATGAATCCTTTATACCAGTAATCTTTGATCTTCAATATTTATTCCCATCTGTCACCAGTTCAAAGCTTAAAAGTACATTTTTTTCTCAATTTCAGTCTTGTCATATTTTACACTCATTTGCTACTCAGCTGTTTTTTAGTTAAAACATATTTTGTTTGCTTAAATATGCAAAAGGCATGATACACAAGTTAAGCAAACTGAGTATAAAGTCTTCTCCCATAAAGAATTTGTATCATTATATTATTAAAAGATCATCAATGCAATACAATATATATCTAATTACAATAGGATTTAAAAATCATGGTGTGAATGTTTGTACACTGTATGCACATTATTTATATGATATTTTACACAAAAGAAAACTCTTTGATCTTTTCATAAAATATTTTTTGTATAAACCTCATATTTTTCCAACCATTGAATTAATTTTAGCATGTATTAGTAAATCTAGAACAGACACTGAATAACCATACAGACATTCTTCAAGCTAAGATCAAACAGCTGAATGGTAATGAAGCAACTGGTACAACCTCAACAATAGCAGATGGAGCCAAGAAAAGAAAGAAATCACCAGAAACAGTTTCAGGTTAAAACATAGATGATTTGGTCTATCTGTATTTCTCAACAACAAATATTGAGCTTTTTCACAATAGAATGTAAATTATGAAGACTGACTTTGAGTATTTTAGCTTACTCCTATGATTAAATGCTTTCTTCTCCTTTTTTTTAAAGATAATTATATATATCCTCTGAAATTCTAGAATTATACAAGTTTAAATGGCAGAGTGCTATTCATTTGGGATGGATAAATACACACCCACAGTGACATTACCTAACCTTTGTCTAAATTAAAAATTCAAAAATTATACCAGCTCTAATCTAACTTCTATTCATTAGGGATGTGTAAATACGCAGCCTCTGTTGTAATTACTTTACCTTTGTCAAATTTGAAATTCTAGTATTATACCAGCTCAAATCGGTCAATGCTATTCATAAGAAATGTATTTCTGTGCAGTCTCTGTTGTAATAGCTTTCGTCACCTGAGAAGTTTTGGGATTGTGCCAGTTCATTGTCCCACATTGCTGTTCTTCTTGGAAGGATGTCTATGCAGTCTCTGTTGTAAATACTTAACCTACGTCATTTTTGAAATTTTAGAATTATACAAGCGTTGTTCGGTTTTTAATTGTATAACTGTTAAGATTGTTATGGTTAAATCAGAATAGATTGATATGATTCATTTTACATCATCATAATCATACTGATGAAGGATATCTGTTATCTGAAATATTTATAGATACTTATATTTAATGTTTTCTTTTCTTAATATTGGTGTTGTTTTGTACACTTTTTAAGCATACATATACATAAACTTGGTAGACTGCATTTTTTCCTAACTTTGTTAGTTTGGAGAAAACAGTAGATGCTACCTTTTCTGTAAAACATTCAAATAAATGCTACCTTGTTAATAACTATTATATGGGCCAAATTGCAACCATATGTATTACAACATTACCAATTGAGACTAGCACTCACTTTTTTGTAGATGGTGAAAGGAGCCAAAGAAGAAGTGCCATTGAGGAAACAATAATTGGAAAGGGTGGATTGATGTTCGATGACATTGCAGGCTTAAAAGATGCCAAACAAGCCCTGAGGGAGGCAATTATCATGCCATTACACTACCCCCATTTGTTTACAGGTAAGGTTAGGCTAACAAGCCCATATATAGACAATTATCTGATATCATGCCATTACATTACCTTCATTTGTTTACATGTGAGGTTTGGTAAATAAGCCTTGAAGGAGTAATACCACTATGGTTTTCTCCTATTGGTCTTTGTTAAATATGCATTTCTCAAAAATTGTGCAGAATTTATCTTTGTTTCAAATAAAGAAATATTTGGTATGAGTAAAGTTGTATCCTATCCAGTACTACAGACAAAATTTCACATAACATTTCATTGCTTATAAGATAATACCCATACTGTAAATTCAGAAATTATTGTGAGGTTTTTATTAATGCGATTAATGCGATTTGGTGATTATCGCAATAAAAGAACTCGCATTCCGATATCTCATACGGGTATCTGTATGCAGATTTCCTAAAATCGCAATAATTAATCTTGCACTTTTGTCCATTCTCCAAAAATCGCAATAATAAATGCACGCAATAATTTCTGAATTTACAGTAACTGGAAGTTAACCAATCAAATTTTAACCCCCTTTTCCCTGTTTACAAGCTTTAGTAACCATGTAACCTCAAGTTTCCAAAATGTTTTATAGAAACACCTAATAAAAAAAGAATGGTTCTTGAAAACACCCAAGTTATATGTTTATGACTCAGAATTTTTTTTTCTGCAATGAAATGCCAGGGTTAATTTCATACAATTGTCAAATTCAAGGGTATATTTTTTTTCTACCCTTTTTCGCCAGATGTGACATACTATGATTTGGTGGTATTACACCTGAAGGAGGCAATACTCATACCATTACAGTACCCTCATTTGTTTACATGTATGATAAGGTAAACAAGCCCTGAGTGAGGCAATTATCGTGTCATTACATTACCTCCAATTCTTAACAAGCAAAATTAGCTAAGTAGGCCCTAAGGGAGGCAATTATCATGATATTACATTATCCCCATTTGTTTACAGATAAGGTTAGGTAAGCAGGCCCAAAGGGATGCAATTATGCCATTACATTATCCCCATTTGTTTACAGATACGGTTAGGTAAGCAGGCCCTAAGGGAGGCAATTATCATGCTATTACATTATCCCCACTTGTTTACAGATAAGGTTCGGTAAGCAGGCCCTAAGGGATGCAATTATGACATTACATTATCCCCATTTGTTTACAGATAAGGTTAGGTAAGCAGGCCCTAAGGGAGGCAAATATGCTATTACATTATCCCCATTTGTTTACAGATACGGTTAGGTAAGCAGGCCCTAAGGGAGGCAGTTATCATGCTATTACATTATCCCCACTTGTTTACAGATAAGGTTAGGTAAGCAGGCCCTAAGGGAGGCAATTATTATGCCATTACATTACATTACTCTTTTTTTGTAGACAAATGCATGTCACAAACGCATGTCTGGGGTACAAGATTATAAGCCTTTGGTGATTTTTTTTGTGTACATGTAAGGTTAGGTAAACAAGCCATGAGAGAGGCAATTATCATGTCATTCCATTACCCTTATTTGTTTACAGGTAAGTTTAGGTTCACAAGCCCTGAGGGAGGCAATTATCATGCCATTACACAACCCCATTTGTTTACATGTAAGGTAAGGTAAACAAGCCACGAGGAAGGCAATTACCATGTCATTTCATTACCCTTATTTGTTTACAGGTAAGGTTGGGTCCTGAGGGAGGCAATTACCATGTCTTTACATTACCCTCATTTGTTTACAGGTAAGGTTGGGTCCTGATGGAGGCAATTACCATGTCATTACATTACCCTCATTTGTTTACAGGTAAGATAAGCTAAACCTGAGGGAGGCAGTTATCATGCCCTGGAAAAGATTCATTGATTAATTATCGTTTTATATCCTTGTGAATAATATGCTTTTGGTACTATATGGAACCACTGATACTAGAAGGTCTTACCTTGGTTGATTTCTTTTTATATATGAATCTAATTATGTTTTAGGTGGAATAAAACCTTGGAAAAGGATATTACTTTATGGACCTCCAGGTACAGGGAAGTCTAGACTAGCCCAGGCCATCTCATCAGAAATTAATTCAACATTCTATTGTGTGTCCAGTTCTGATCTTGTGTCAAGCTGGGTAGGAGAGAGTGAAAAGTAAGCTTTTCACAATTTATATATGTTAGTGTGATGAAACTATCTTAGGAACAATATCATGTAGACAATACCAACATTAGTAAACTTTCTTTTATGTTTGATAAAACACAGACTTATTACACACATGCATCAGCATATCTAGAAATAAAAAAATATGCACAGACTGCTATAAAATTACATTGGAATTTAGGTACATTTCAAAATAGAATCTTGGGCAAATGGAAAAGATAAGCCCATCTCTCAAAAAAATTTAATTTTTCTCAGATTTCACTTTTCAAAGTTTGATTTTTGTCATAAATTGATGGAATATGTCTTAATTTTGAACTCAAACAAATCCAACAATAAGAAATGAATGAAAACATTTGGAACAAATAAAAAGAATTTGGATGAACTTTTTGCTGTAAAGTTACAGTTCCATATGATAAGCTTTACATTTTGAATCACCTTCATTAAAAAAAAAATTGCAGAATGCTAGACATAAGTATGCTAACGTGGCTGCTTCAACTATTTGTATAAAGCTTTATGTTGACCTGGAGGCTTCATACTTTGTATACAGATGCCTTATGTTACGAAGATTCAGTTTGTCATATGTCCATTGACCTTGACCTCATTTTCATGGTTCAGCCACTGCTTAAAAAGCCTACAGTTTTTTTGTCACTTGAATTTGTCACTTATTATTAGTAATAGGATAATTATATTTGGTTTATGGGATCCTTGCAATGTCTACATTTCCGTCAGACAGGTTTCACCTGACCTTAACCTCATTTCCTGAATCAGTGATCGATATTAAGTTTTTGTGGTTTGGTCTGTTTCTTGTATACTATAAGTAGCAGGTCAACTATATATGATTTATGGAATGATTGTTAGGGGTAAATGTCTGTCTAAAAGGTTCATCTGACCTGGACCTCATTTTCATAGTTCATTGGTAAATGTTTAGTTTTTGTGATAAAGTCTGTTTTTCAAATACATTGTACTATAAGCAATAGGTTAACTTTAATTGGTGTATTGAAGAATTGAAAGGTGTACATGTCTGTCTAGCAGGGTTCATCTGACCTTGACCTCATTTTCATGAATCATTGATAGTTATAAGTTGATGTGATACTTGTAGTAAAACAATTCAGAGAGTGCACTTTGTTGAAAATTTCAATTAAAAAAACGGATCATCCACAAAATTGTATTATGTAGTATGAGTTTGTTATTAGAATGCTGACAGATTGAACCATGAAAGACCACAGGTAAAACTATAATGAAAACTCAATAGAAAATTAAACTTTTTTATGGTGTTTTACAGGTTGATAAAGGAATTATTTAATCATGCTACAAATCAAGAAGGTAGATCGGTAAGTAAGGCAAAATTAGATGCTGGATTAGTAAGTAAAGCTAGATGGTAGATCGTTAAGTAAGGCTAGATGGTAGATCGCTAAGTAAGTAAGGCTAGATGGTAGATCGCTAAGTAAGGCTAGATGGTAGATCGTTAAGTAAGTAAGGCTAGATGGTAGATCGCTAAGTAAGGCTAAGGTAGATCGCTAAGTAAGTAAGGCTAGATGGTAGATCGCTAAGTAAGTAAGGCTAGATGGTAGATCGCTAAGTAAGGCTAGATGGTAGATCGCTAAGTAAGGCTAGATGGTAGATCGTTAAGTAAGTAAGGCTAGATGGTAGATCGCTAAGTAAGGCTAGATGGTAGATCGCTAAGTAAGTAAGGCTAGATGGTAGATCGCTAAGTAAGGCTAAATGGTAGATCGCTAAGTAAGTAAGGCTAGATGGTAGATTGCTAAGTAAGGCTAGATGGTAAATCGCTAAGTAAGGCTAGATGGTAGACCGCTTAGTAAGGCTAGATGGTAGATCGCTAAGTAAGGCTAGATGGTATATCGTTAAGTAAGTAAGGCTAGATGGTAGATCGCTAAGTAAGGCTAGATGGTAGATCGCTAAGTAAGGCTAAATGGTAGATTGCTAAGTAAGGAAGGCTAGATGGTAGATCGCTAAGTTAGTAAGGCTAGATGGTAGATCGCTAAGTAAGGCTAGATGGTAGATCGCTAAGTAAGTAAGGCTAGATGGTAGATTGCTAAGTAAGGCTAGATGGTAGATCGCTAAGTAAGGCTAGATGGTAGATCGCTAAGTAAGTAAGGCTAGATGGTAGATCGTTAAGTAAGGCTAGATGGTAGATCGTTAAGTAAGGCTAGATAGTAGATCGCTTAGTAAGGCTAGATGGTAGATAGCTAAGTAAGGCTAGATGGTAGATCTCTTAGAAAGGCAAGGACAGATGGTAGAATTGTAAGAAAGGCAAGGTTTGTTGTAGATCAGTAAGTAAGGCAAGGTAAGATGGAAGATCAGTAAGTAAGGCAAGGTAAGATGGAAGATCAGTAAGAAAGGCAAGGTTAGTTGTAGATCAGTAAGTAAGGCAAGGTAAGATGGAAGATCTTTAAGAGAGGCAAGGTTAGTTGTAGATCAGTAAGTAAGGCAAGCAAGGTTAGATGGAAAAATTCTTATGTGTTAATTTGAATGAAAAAAATCATACTTGAATTTATAAAACAAAATTTTAGACACATTAAGGTGTGAAAAAACCCCCCCAAAAAAGCTTTTGAAAGGGTCATATGCATTTGGAGAAGTAAAGGTATAAACACATCTTGTGTAAGAGATTTTGAAATGAAGTTTTCTTTTGATATAAATGTGGTATGAGTGCCAATGAGACAACTATCCATCCAAGTCACAATTTGTAAAAAGTAAACAATTATAGGTCAAAGTAAGGCCTTCAACACGGAGCCTTGGCTCACACCGAACAGCAAGCTATAAAGGGCCCCAAAAGACTAGTGTAAAACCATTCAAACAGGAAAACCAACGGTCTAATCTATATAAAAAAAAGAGAAACACTTATGAACCACACCAACAAGTGACAACCACTGAACAACAGGCTCCTGACTTAAAACAGGTGCATAAAAATACAGCGGGTTTAAACGTTTTAACAGGCATAAGAACCTTTGTGTCACTGAACACAGGCACTTGTCTCTGAATTTATTTTTCTCACTTAAATAACTTTATATAACATGTATAAATGTTTAAAGGTAAACAAATATTTCGAAGACAAGTGTCTGTGTCACTCAATGTCTTTTTTGAGTGATTGTATATCTAAACATTAGTCATTGGTCTGATTATGGTTAAAAAAAACACATAAAAAATTACAGACAATTGAATCTAGAATGCTTAGATAAGAAAAAAACCCACTTTTGTTGCAATTTTAATTCTGGTTACTGAAGAAAATAATATGAAAAATAAGTCATGAAACAACCAATATGTGGAGATAACTCTGTAACTTACATCCAATTTCATTCACCAGAAAATAATGTCATGTTAATAGCTATATATATAGGCATACGAAAAAGAAAAACTTACCATTTCTTATATAAGGCAGTTCTACGCCAAACAAAGCATGCATAATGTAGATGTTTATATTGTTTCTAACAACAACTAAAATAATTTGTGACAATATGATTTGTCATATGACATTTCAAGTTACAAATAAAAAATGGTAAACACTCAAAATTTTGAATTATGCTCCAATTGTGATACAGTTATAAAACTGGAAATAGAATCTATTGGCCTATGTTTCAAAGTAGTGTCTAAACTGTTGTGTATAATTTTGAAGGTTTAATACAGGTAGTGAGAATGTCTAACTTGTTTAATGTTGAAGGTTTAATTCAGGTCTATAATATATTTTACTAGTAAGTGAAATTAATTTTGAGAACTGCAGTATATAGATTAGTCTGAACTGTTATAAAAATCCTATTGTTGAAATTCCTAAAATTCAGATTTGGTTTGAGAAATAAATTATATGTTTGTTGGAAATCAATACCTGACTTCCAGTTATTGGTCAGTTAGTTTCCGTGTCACCATATGCAATGCTGACTTCTTGTTTATTGTTTTGATAGGTTATTTTTATTGATGAAATAGACAGTATTTGTCGACAGAGAAATTCAAGAGAGGAAGAACACACAAGACGTGTTAAGACAGAACTGCTGAAACAGATGGAAGGAGCAGACAACTCAGATTCGGCAGATAAAATATTCTTGTTATGTGCAACAAACTGTCCATGGGAGCTGGACACTGCCTTCCTTAGGAGATTCCAAAAACGAATATATATTCCACTTCCAGGGAAGTAAGAAATTGTATTTCATCCATTGGTTGGCCCTTTTAAACATCACTGAGCTAGGTCATTGAAAATAACTGTGTCTAGCAAAGAACTGTTCATTTTAATGGTTGTTACTGGTACCTTATTTATAATGACTTTATTGGAAGTTTTGTTGGAAACAGTACAATTATTGTCGTATCAGTTCATGGGGATTTACACAAGAAAGACTGAAAAAACATTCTGACTGAGATATAACTGTTTCTCCAAACCTCCTGCATGATATAGCATACACGTTTTTCTTTCAATATTTGACTTCAATCTCTCATTTCCCCAACAAATATTTTGCAAACTTGCAGCTTTAAATAATGATAAGAAAGGATATGGTGTATCAATATATGACACAAAATCATTCTAAACACAATGACATAAAAAAACCAACAGTGCTTTTTGCTGTTCTTAATCTTAAAGTCATATTGAGTCTTCAACATTGAGCAAAAACTCTTACTCCACTGCATTTTCAAGGTAGTCCCTAGTACCAGGTTAGTTAGAATTCTTTGTAATCAGTCACGTTACTTCTGTACATTGAAAAAAGACCACTGTAGGGCAATATCAATAAATTATTTCTGGCAAAGAAGTTGTAACAAAACTTTCATAAATTGTCCGACAAACACATTGTAAAATACGAAAACAATACAAATATTTAGACAACCATGGGGCACATTGAGATATATGTGTTATAACTTTGCAGGAAATTGTGTATGAATAGGACAAATGATTTAGTTGCCCACATGAAATTTGCTATAAACAAACTGACTGATAGAGAGAAGTTATCTCAAGAATAAATACACTGCAACTGTTAATTTTTAAAATATGAATTTCACATTTCCCAGAGGTTGTGACTGGAAAAAAGATGCAACAATTTTGTATTACAAATATTATTTTCAAAATCATATTATTCCACGATATTGAGGATTTGTACGGTAAGAACCTTGTTAGACATGAAATTCATGATTTTTTTACATGTAATTAGGTCTATGTTTCATTTTCAGAGAGGCCAGAAAAGTCCTGATGAAAATTCACACTAGAGACAATAAGATAGACCTGACTGATACTGAATGGGACCAGTTATGTGAAAGGACTGAAGGGTATTCTGGCAGTGATATAGCTAATATGATGTTAGAGGCTTTGTTTGGTCCAATCAGGGATCTCCAGGTATCTACTCACTGGAAACAGAGGCAAGGTTGGTTCTGTGCATCACAGATATGTACATGTATTCTTATAGATGATAAAGAGAAGTTCTTACCAATCAGAGATCATGGGAAAATAATTATAGGAAAAAAGTATGCTGTGACAAGCCAAGAGAAAGTATGCTATGATGACCAATCAGCAATCTCCTTTTGCTTATTGGAAATAGATATAACGATGTATAGAAAATAATAGAAAATAATAACATTTAATAAACAATACTCTTCTGAGTCACATTAATATCTTTAGTTGTAAGCAAAAGCCTTTACTCCACAAGGAAGCTATGCATTTGACAGTTTTGTATTTTTCATCACCTTGAAGTATGAATAGCAGATATAATGTTATTAATTAAGATCCTTTTGTTTGTACTGATATATGTATAGAAGAATCTTTTCCGTTTCAGCTAATTATGAAATAATTTAGATTTTAAGGTTACTCTACGATCTTTGACAAGATTTAGTTGTTTTTTATAATTAAAATCAATATTGCTTCTTGAAAGATTTTTTTTTCTTGCAACATACTTATCTAAATAAAAGTGTCCTTAAAAACTGGTACATAGCTCAGAATTATCTATGCAGATTCGTATGACATAAATGATTATAGATATTATATTTTGTTACTATGCAGATGGGAAGTTTATGCCTTGTAATCCAGATGAAGATTTATCGATAGAGGCTACAATGAATTCATTTCCACCAGAAAAGGTGAGGACATATTTCTAAGGAGCTTTTATAAAAACTTTTTGTGCCCCAATTTACGCATGCCTGTGTTGATGAGTTTTACCTGACCTTTCTGCATGTGTACAGGTAATACCAAATTTAAGTGCTTAATTTTTATGTGCTATCAATAATTACTCACTGTTGACCAGAGGACAAATGTCAGCTATTGCCAACAATAATGGCATAACCCATCTATAGTTAACTTTAAAAAAAATCTTTTATGTGCAATAGGAAAAACCTGATCTGAATCTTTCTTATTCACATCCTCCTCCTTTGGTCTTTTAGGGGAGAGTCGTCTGTTTGCCAACCATTCCACCTCCTTATTTTTATATTTATAGTGTTATGGTTATAATTTATATCTGCTGTTGATGCCATTTGTTTACTATTCAACAGGGCTGTTATTACTATAAAAAGAATATAAAGGTTAAAGATGAAATGATCAGTTGCCCTGTATTTATTGAGCCAATATTGGTATCAGATATGGGAATGGGGAAGTAGTCCTTTAATGTGCCCCTTGAGAATTTGTTTAGATATCATGATCCCATTGTTCTTCCACTACCAATACGGCTGATGCCATTGAGTACAATTTTTGAAATATGCTGGATTAATATAATAATTAAATATTTTATACCTAATTTAATAAAAATACACATGAAAAAAATGTCTGAATAATGAAGTATTATTGTTTGTTTGTTACAAGCAAAATACCAGTACTTAATAACTTGTTGACATCCATAGTATTACCATTGATACAAGCTTAAAGATCAGATTATCGTTACTTTGTATTAAAAATCTAGCTGCCCATTGGATAGATGTTTTACATTTGTGAAAATTTTGCATATTCTTCTAAATGAGCACTTCACTTACTACAGTTTCCTAAAAAGTATATACAGTGTAACCTGCCTAATCCGACACCTGAGTATTCCAACACCCTACTTTAACCGACACATTTTCATGTTCCCAAAATATGCCTATCCTTGCAGAGAAAACCTGAGTATTCCAACACCCTGCTAAATCCGACATTTTTTTCTGGTCCCCCAGTGTGTCGGATAACACAGGTTACACTGTAGTATTTTAGGTAACTTCTGACAGATCCTGACTTGTTTGTCATATTTTATAGATAACTGTCTATTGTTGAAGACAATAAATTGACCTTCAGATGTCTTTTAGGATTTTTTGTGTTGTTGGGTTGTTGTCTTACTTATATATACCATACATCTCTTTTTATTGCTATTAAAAACATGGTATTGTATTATATTGAAGGTAATTCCTAGAAATGTAGCAATACAAGACTTTGAGAAGTCCGTACAGAGCCATGGTCGAACTGTTACTGACGTGGAACTCAAAAGGTTTGACGACTTTACAACATCATTCGGAGAAAATGGTTAATCTGATCATCTCAAAAAGAAAAATATGACTTTCTTGATACAACTTAGGAATTCAGAATTTATGAATTGACATGATTTTCTTCTGTGCAATTAAGCAAAGAATTAGTTCACTGCCAATTATTTTATTGTTGAAAATTTGTGACTGACATATAAGTAGATTAAATTTGTTGGATTCAAATATGCTTTATTTTAATTTGTCAGAGACTAAGGCCAGATTTTATAAGGAATATATAGTGCTTTATGATAATAAGCTAGGATTTTAAATTACTTGCCAGGACAGTTGGAGGAATGTGATGCTAGGTTTTTTAATTACTTGCCAGGACAGTTGCAGGAATGTGAGGCATGTATTTTATAATCAGACAACAGTATTCTAATATAGCTTAATATTGAGAAAAAAGGAGGGGTAGACAAGCCATATTTTGTATAAAGGTGGATAATGGTCGATTTGCCAATTGTAAGATGTACATGTTGATTTGAAAGAAGTCCCTGACCTTGAGCTAATTTTTGTGGTTCGATGATCAATTTGAAGTTTTGTCATTATCTTAGTTTGTATGTTAATATGTGTAATAAGTCAACTACTAGTATATTTGTCCTATTGGTCTAAAGGTTCATACTAAAATCACTGAGTATTGATCTTTTTATTTATGGATCAATGACTGAAATTGAGTTTTCATTGTTTAGGCAGTCTCTTACTTATGATAAGTAAAAGATCATTTTGATTTGGTCTATAGAATCATTGTGTTGTCAGTCTGACAAGACTAATGTGAACTAAGTCTTGCAATTCCCAGACTGCCTTCAATAATTCTGTTTGAGGTGTACTGCTTGATAGTTTAACTATGGAAAATTTACTTTGTTAATTAAACTTGGTCTTAGAATGCCTTTAATCAAGCTTTTATAACTGCAAGTACTCCTACATCAGTACTTTGTAACTACAAGTACTCCTACATCAGTACCGTGTCTTTTGTCATTTTGTTAGTGGTTTTTATCTCGCCTGCAAAAGACAGGCGGAAGATACCAAGAAATATTCAAACTCAAAAGTCAATAACAAACTGACAAGGCAATGACAATAAATTGCTTGGCTGAGCACAGCTGGATACGACTGCAAAGGTCCAACCCTGAACAGTTGGGTTAATATTAGCGCTTGATACAGGTCTGAATTTGGATTGCAATTAAATATTTGACACATAATAGGTTTCTGACACAGAATAACTGTAGTCAAAGAACTTAGAATTGGTTAAATGATTTGAATTTATATTCAATTTTTTGCTTTTGTGCAATACACTATGCTGTTTTCCATTTTTCTGTAGTTAATAAATGGACTATTTTGGGGTTTTTTGTGAACATTTTCATACAGTTTGGGGTTAAATTTTTTTATAAATCAATTACTTTGTCAAACATTCTGTTGGTCATGGATTTTTATGAAACTTTGACATAAGCTTCTTATGGATAGCAGATGAAGCAAAATTTTGAAAATATTTTTTTGCTCCTCTTCCTGCCTCTGATAGTGGGAGAGGGGGCATTATATTTTCTTGTCTGCGTGTATCTTTATCTTCGCTAATCTGTAAGTTTGTCCATATTGTATCAGGTTATTATTTTTGGCTACAGTAGTTTATCATACTTAGTACACAAGTTCACTATGAGGTGAACCTTTTAAATTATGTCAAACTAAGATTTTGATCCTGATTTCATGGTTCAGTGAACATTGATGTATGATAGTGCAAGTTTCATGATTTTCTGTGAACTGTTACCTTGTGAACTAGCACATTAAAAACACAGCTGAGCATGTTGGTCTAGTACAAGGCAGGGGTCATATTTATTTCCCATTAACAAGTACTTGTCATGAAATGCATTTAATATATACCACTAAAGGTTCAATACCAATCAATCATCATCTGGCAAAATTACATATGTCCTAAAAATGTGGTTCTAGAGAAGTTCAACAGACAAATCTTGTTCTCGATATGGCAATTTTACCCCCAAATATTAAAGTAGTAATTTTGTGAAAAATTTAAGAAGATCAAATCATGTCCACATGAATATCTGCAGTATTTACAACTGCTTAACAAAATAAAAATGTTCTACCCATTCAAGATCTAAGATAATTTATACAGAAAAAAAAACCTGTACCTAATATAAGAGGTTCCCAAAATTGACTAAGTTCAACAATAAGTAATTTTGTGAAAAATTAACGAAAGTAAAAATCTTCTCCACAGGCCTTCATAAGCATATGTACAAATGTTCTACCATGCAAATATTTAATATATGCACAACTGTTCTAACATACACATCTTTAATACATGTACAACTTGTCTAACATACACATCTTTAATACATGTACAACTTGTCTAACATACACATACAACTGATCTAACATGTACAACTTGTCTAACATACACATACAACTGATCTAACATGCACATCTTTAATACATGTACAACTTGTCTAACATACACATACAACTGATCTAACATGCACATCTTTAATACATGTACAACTTGTCTAACATACACATACAACTGATCTAACATGTACAACTTGTCTAACATACACATACAACTGATCTAACATGCACATCTTTAATACGTGTACAACTTGTCTAACATAAAAATACAACTGTTCTAACATGCACATCTTTAATATCGTGTACAACTTGTCTAACATACACATACAACTGATCTAACATGTACAACTTGTCTAACATAAAAATACAACTGTTCTAACATGCACATCTTTAATACATGTACAACTTGTCTAACATACACATACAACTGATCTAACATGTACACATCTTAAGTACATGTAAAACTATTCTACATTTTCAACAAGTTTGAAAGACAAATCATATATACCACATGTGGAAAAGAGGACCAACAGGGGTAAATTCATATATACCAACATACTTTACTTTTTGCCATTGTGTTGATTTTCTTCACCTTATAATGTTTGATTATCTTCTTGGTATCTTCTGCCGTTTCTTTCACATTATAAATCTATATACCAAATATCAGCATATAACTAATGCCTTCAGATATAATCCTTGGTATCTTCTGCCGTTTCTTTCACATTATAAATCTATATACCAAATATCAGCATATAACTAATGCCTTCAGAGATAATCCTTGGTATCTTCTGCCGTTTCTTTCACATTATAAATCTATATACCAAATATCAGCATATAACTAATGCCTTCAGAGATAATCCTTGGTATCTTCTGCCGTTTCTTTCACATTATAAATCTATATACCAAATATCATATAACCAATGTTATGAGATAATCCTTTGTATCTTCTGCCCTTTCTTTCACATTATAAAACTATATACCAAATATCAGCATATAATTAATGTCATAAGAGATAATTCTTGGTATCTTCTGCCCTTTCTTTCACATCATAAAACTATATACCAAATATCAGCATATAACTAATGCCATAAGAGATAATCTGGAACAAATCTCTTTCTAACTACTTGTACTCATTCTATAATAATAAACCAAATCATACTTCAATATATGCAAACTTGGTGCCAAATATCAAGACCAAAGCTGTGATTTGTAGTTGCTGAGAAATATGCAACAAAAATTTCTTATTTATACATCAATAAAAGAAAATACAATACATGCATCTTGCAAACAGGAAATAGATAAGTGATAGATCTGAAAATGTGTCATTAGGTATAGCTTAGCAATATGATCTCTTGATAACAGAGATCAAGAAGCTCTAATTGTAGTTGCTGTGACGAGAACGTGTCACATAAATGTGAAGAACATACATGTACGTGACCAACAGAAAGTAGATAAAGTGATTGATCTGAAAATGTGTCTTGCAGTAAAGCTTACAAATATTAAAGAACAATAGTGAGCGCGCTCACATACCCCATTTCCTGTCGATATGCACCCACATTGTCATTGGAGAAATAAAATAAGTGTAAGTTCAAAGGCGTCACTCCTAAAAAAATTGAATCGTAATTTCCTGTCGATATGCACATCTACATAGTATGTCCTTATTATCTACAAAGTTTCATGAAATTCTGTGGTGTGGTTTCAGAGGAGTTGCGATGACAAAATGTTGCAGTAGTGCATTGAAGCAAATAAGTTCAAAGGCATCACTCCTAGAAAAAATTGAATCGTAATTTCCTGTCGATATGCACATCTACATAGTATGTCCTTATTATCTAAAAAGGTTTTCATGAAATTCTGTTGTGTGGTTTCAGAGGAGTTGCGATGACAAACTGTTGCAGTAGTACATTAAAGCAAATAAGTTCAAAGGGGCGCAACTCCTAGAAAAAAAATTGAATCATAATTTCCTGTCGATATGCACATCTACATAGTATGTCCTTATTATCTACAAAGTTTCATGAAATTCTGTGGTGTGGTTTCAGAGGAGTTGCGATGACAAACTGTTGCAGTAGTACATTGAAGCAAATAAGTTCAAAGGGGTGTCACTCCTAGAAAAAAAATTGAATCGTAATTTCCTGTCGATATGCACATCTACATAGTATGTCCTTATTATCTAAAAAGGTTTCATGAAATTCTGTTGTGTGGTTTCAGAGGAGTTGCGATGACAAACTGTTGCAGTAGTACATTAAAGCAAATAAGTTCAAAGGGGCGCAACTCCTAGAAAAAAAAATGAATCATAATTTCCTGTCGATATGCACATCTACATAGTATGTCCTTATTATCTACAAAGTTTCATGAAATTCTGTGGTGTGGTTTCAGAGGAGTTGCGATGACAAACTGTTGCAGTAGTACATTGAAGTAAATAAGTTCAAAGGCGTAACTCCTAGAAAAAAATGAATCGCAATTTCCTGTCGATATGCACAACTACATAGTATGTCCTTATTATCTAAAAAGGTTTTGTGAAATTCTGTTGTGTGGTTTGAGAGGAGCTGCGATGACAAGAAACAGGACTGACGGACTGACGAACGGACGGACAGACGGACGGACAGACGGATGGACAGACGGGTCAAAAACATTATGCCCTCCGCAACCAGTTGGGTGGGGTATAATGAAGGGTGGTACCAAATAGCAGTTAGCTTGAAAAATTCGTAAGGGGTTCTGAGGAATCCTGTGTCTTGCCTGCAATTGCTGCTGTCAGTGTAATGTTGACTTAAAAAGTGAGTCCAGATGCAAAAACAGACAGAGGTCAACCAGAATGCCCCCTCTTTACTTCAGAATAGGAAGGTTTAAAATATTAGCATTTAACTAAATAGACCTGAATAAATAATTTATATGAGAAATGTTTGATTACCA
The DNA here is from genome assembly GCA_017311375.1 of Mytilus coruscus. Taxonomy (NCBI): domain Eukaryota; kingdom Metazoa; phylum Mollusca; class Bivalvia; order Mytilida; family Mytilidae; genus Mytilus; species Mytilus coruscus. Next base: position 113,381,876 of record CM029599.1, read on the forward strand.
TCTTTGCAGCTGTTTCATGCAGACTATTGATAAATATAAATCATTCACCCTCAAGTCCAATTACAATATCTACTTCATGGGCAAACTGGTCTCCTGGTAGCATGCTCAAAAAAGGCGACGTTAAAATTAGAATTATTGCATCTCCTCAATGAAAGCAGCATTTTGGAGTAATCATAAAGACAGGTTGGCTTGTAGTCTAAACTAACGAGTCGGGTAAAGGAACCTGTCTTTAAATTGACTGCTAAATTGTTTGCAAGATTTAGAAATCTTTTATTTATCAGAGGGTGGTAAAGGGGATCTGAACACAGAAACACGTGAAATAAAATGGCAAAACGTTGCACAGAAATAAAAATCGAGAAAAGGAAGCACGAGAAATAAAATCGTAAATATTAGGTAAAAGTACTAGAAGTTATTACTCAGCCGTTTTGGAGATCAATGTGTTATTGTGCTGTGGTAAATTTTGTATTTTCGTCTTTCGTTTTGCTAATATGCTTTGTCTATATGCCTTTTGTTGTGTTTTTGTTGTTGACATATTTGTTTGTTTTATAGTGATTAAGATTATAACACGATGTTGACTGGTGTACCCATATTTTGACATTTTACCTATTATGTCTGTTTGTTTTGTTCATGCATTGTTGTCAATATAATGGAATTGTATACGACTGTTATACAAGTGAGAGGTTAGTTAGCTATAAAACCAGGTTTAATCCACCATTAGTAAGAAAATGCCTGTACCAAGTCAGGAATATGAGTTGTTGTCCATTCGTTTAATGTGTTTGAGCTTTTGATATTGCCATCTGCTTACAGACTTTCCATTTAGAATTTTCCTCAGAGTTCATATAATTGCAAAAGTAGAATGGTAACAATATACATCAAGTTCTATTAGATTACACAAGTTTCAGAAGGTATTATAACACATAAAAATTCTCGCGATGGTACCTGCTTTGCATATTCGGAAGAAACCACTAAGCATTTGATTGCATATCTTGGGGTATTATTTTGTACACTCATAGTTGGCCGCAATATGTACAAGGGAACCATGCAAAAGTCAGCAAAAAACTTGATCATAGCCAATTGGAAGTTTTGTTTAAAAAGCCTTACGAGGTAACAATAATCCTTAAATTCAATCAGATTTTGGGGAGACCCTTAAACATCTTCCACTTCTAGACCGAAAACCAAGCATGAATGAAAGACAATCGGGTCTGCTATTGAGAAGGTCAGTTTCAGTAACTGGCAAAGTTTCATCCTCGTCAGATTCGTACTCAGAGTCAGAATCGTATTCGGGTGCTAAATCATGGTTATTTTCGTCATCTATTGGATTCCTTGTTTTATCATCTGTGATCTTCGCGTGAACGTCTAGGAAATGGACATCGGATTTTTCTGTACAAACTTTTCAATCAAATGCGGGACAAGCACGAGAAATTAAGAGTACAGACACGAAACACGGAAAAATAAATAAGGGGAAACACGAAGCATGCACATCGAACCAAACACGAGAAAACGAGAAATAAAATGTCACAACACAAATATATGTGAAATAAAATGGCCGAAAACGTTGCATGAAAATAACCCTTTACCACCCTCTTATCATGTTGGTCTCAAATAAAGTACATTTATGTCATATTAACAAGGATGAACCAAACAACAAGGTGATTGCAATATAGCCCCTCTCCAAGAATGGGGGTCATTTATTTCCTGTCTGATGTAATACAGTCATCTAAAAACAAACTATAAAATGGAGATGGTTTAAATATGTGACAAAAAGCAGTGAGCAGTTTAATTTGTATTGTATATATTATTCCTTGAAGTGATGATCACTGTAAGCTAATATCTGGAACTTTATTATTTTCTACAGCAGATAGAGGTAGCCATTTAATTATTCTCTACAGCAGATAGAGGTAGCCATTTAATTATTTTCTACAGCAGATAGAGGTAGCCATTTAATTATTCTCTACAGCAGATAGAGGTAGCCATTTAAAACAAGGATATGTTTTGTTGATATCTTTTATTTTCACAAAATAAAGTAACAATAGATATGAAACAAGTGAAAATTTAAGTATATATCAAAATATTTATCATATTAATATTGCACTTTAAAATTTATTATAGGATTTAACGCCTTTTTAAATGAATTTATTGGTGTATAAACTCGACCAAGTCACTCACAAACAAAAAAAAGTCCGAAGGACTTTTATGATATGTTTGTGAGTGACTTGGTCCAGTTTATACACCAATAAATTCCTTTAAAAAAGCGTTTAATCCTTATAATTCTTTAAAATTGGAGACAAGGAATATATTTTTCCTCACTCGTAACCTCTATCACACATAAATTGTATATTTGTGTCATTGAATTGGCCTGGCGCATGAATATATTTGTTGGTTAACGCAAAAGTATGTACTTCTTGAAACTTGCAATCGGATAAAAACTAACTTCAAAAACTTTTATTATCATTCAAATGAATGTTTTGTGTTTATTATTTAATTTAACCACTAACGCGAAGTGAAAATAAATATTTTTAACATCGAGCCAGATTGTGTTATTGTCGCCGCCATATTGTTTACATTGGTTACAAAAAGAAGTTCGATCAACGTCGTCTATCAAAAAATAAACAACGTCAAGAACAACTACCGGAAGTCTTCTCGACCAATCATTTCAACGTATTCTCTAATATGCAAATCATATAAGAATTATTGTCCTATAACTGTAGAACTGATTATTGCACTTTGAAGTAACATGTAAATTTGGTATAAAGACTTGTAAATAAAACACTCAACATTTAAATACATTTACACTTTGGATATCTTTTTCAATGACAATTATTGGGAACATCAATATAAACTTTTATCATTTAAGATTAACATGCCTTTTAGGCTCCGAGAGTAAGAACATCGAAAAAAAAAAAAAAATCACATTTTATAAACCTGTCACAGATATATCAATGGTCTTTATTTAATAGTACTATGATTATGTTGACTCTTACACATCTCCTTCTTTGCTACCTTATATAATGTTTTCTTTAATTCTTACCCAATTTATCCTTTTACTGACCCGTTTATCATTTTTATTTCATCAACATGTGGTTCGTTTGATCTCAGTTCTTCTTTGGTCAAAATTCGATTATTAGGTCAAGTTTTCTTGCTTTCCTCTGAATTTCCTATTGTGACGTCATGAAAAAAGGCGACCATGCCTAATGACATCACATAGAAAGAACACATCTTTTTGCAGATCATTCAAAAAGAAGGATTGAGTGTGTCTGCATATCCTTAAAAAATCATTAGAGAAACAGATTCAACAACCAAATCTTGTGCAATACGAATTATATCAAATATTTGAAAATGTAACTGTCGAGCAGATAAATATCCTATCACAATCGATACAGTGGTAGAATCTATATATATAACTGGCCATAATTTATTTATAAGAATGAGTATCTCATAATTTAGAACCCGTTTGCAGCCTTTGCCACAAGCCAATTTGTAAAGAAAGATGATCATACTGTATCATTACAATTCATTCATGCCTCTAAACATATCAATAAATACTAGGAATAACTTACTACTATCACAGTTCATAGATTTAAAGCATTTAGCCTTTTCTCAATTACAATTTTACTCAAACAAAAAGTAGAAAAACATTACAGTTTCCCTATTTAAATACAGTAAAATAATTACTCATATATAATGAGGAAAAAAACATCCACAGAAAATTATATTACATATTTTACTGCGCTACAGTTTAATGAGAATTTACAATATCCTTACTTGTCATAATTGAATACGCTTTGTCCTAATATGATAGTGAAATTAAAAATTTTTTTAAATTTATTAACATTCTACAAAGGCAATTTAATTTTTGTACAAAGAGTTGAGCAGTTAGTATTAAACAGCCAGACAATCTTTAGTAATCAAACATTGTCTGTTCATGATCAGTTTTGTTTTCAACATTTGTTAGGTGGAATAATAAATTAAGCAATTTTTGGGAGGAAAAGAATTCAATTCTGAGTTTTTTTTCCTGAAATTGACCTGGTTTTGGTATGGCTTTATAATATGAGAGGTTAAAAATTCATGCCTGTTGATGTTCTTTTTAAAAGGAATAACTACTTCTAGACTTTAAAAAATACAACAATCAATTGTATTCCTTACTGTACATGCTGTATATGCATGACTGAATGGACAAGGGTTGAATAGGGGAGTATTCCCACATACAAAATGGAAGTAAAATGGCCATTTCAGGGTGAATGAACAATAAAAAAATTGCTTGCACATATCTTTTTAACCAATTTTCACAAAAAACAGTTCATAGTGAGCTTCAAGAAAGAAACAATGTGAAATGAAAATGGCAAACACATTGCCCCTAAATAAGCATTATGTTGGAAGAATGAGTCTTTTATGGTAGACAAGTTTTTTTGTTTTAAAGTTATACCCTTTTTTTGTGATTACCACCCTGCTTGGCTATATTAACCCTGGAAAAATTTGTAACATAACATTAGAATAGGTGAAAATCATAGGCCTTTTAAAAAAAAAGCTTTGTCTGAGTATATTCCAACATGACACAATATGCTAATGCTAAATACATTATCACACGTACAAACTAATATTTTAAAGATGAGTATGATAAATGCAAAAATGATTACTTGACATGGATGAGTGCAAGCTTGGTATGACAGTGTTAATAATGCTGATTACCTGAACGACTGCAGTTTGTGTACATTATTTGATTGGCTTATTTAATGCCAATAAAACAGCAAGTTGATATCATGCATGTACCTTTTACAAAATGCCATAAAAACACACATCAAAGTACTAAATTAATTCCTTTGAGGAAGTAAGTTAATGTCTTATACATATATTTTTTTTACTTTATCTACCATCTCAATCTTAACATAAAAAGAAATTGATATAAACTGAATAGTATGTATTGTTATTCATATTAATTTTCATATGTAGTTTTCTCCTGTCAATTTTGTCATCTTGTAACCGGATTTTTCTCTCTATTCTCTTTGTTTTGTGGTACTAGAACACCACAGTAATCTCCAGGTTGAAGCATTTCTGCCTTATTTCAAATTTCTCCATCTTGATAAAAACAGTTTTCTTTCCCTGTTTAAAACCAATAGTTGATAGGGCCGATAATACTGGTCTGGAACAGAATCAGTAGCACCAAACAGGACAGAACAATGATGGTTATCAAGTAGGCTGGCATAATTGGAATATGGAATAACTTGGCCTATAATGTACAAATTATTTGATGTATTAATATATATAAAAGCTACTTATATAAAATATTTGTCCAATCTTTCACATACAATATTTTGGTTCTTTGCTTCTAACAACAGAAGGTTCCCAGGACATTGAATCCTCACCTGGTAAACATATGCAACAATAAATCATTAGTAACAGTAGCACAGATATTTTACTATGTGAAGAATTGCGACAAGGTTTGATCCAGATCTACTGGCAGAAAAGTTTTTAAACAAATGGAGAATGTGTCTATAGGCCACAGATGCCGCCACTTGAAAATATGCATGAGTCAACTTCCACATACAGATGTAGGATTCATGTAAAGACCATTTTGTGATTATAAGCATCGTGTATAGTTTCACAACATTTGGTTGAGGCAAACTAAAGTTAGAGAACAGAAACAACAGATTTACCAATTTTTCCATTTATAAAGGGGCATAACTAAAGAATGGTAAAAGTGACGCCACCCAATTTCAAATTTGATCTGTGTTTTGTGGTAATAAGCATTGTGTATAAGTTTTATAACATTTGGTTGAAGCAAACTAAAGTTAAAGAACAGAAACCAATTTTTGGAGAGGTATGGACAGACGGAACGGACAAGGGTAACACTTAATGCCCCCTCTGCTATTGCGGGGGCATAAAAATTAGTAAAGTAAATTTAGGATGGATAAATGATTTTTTGTTTAATGTCCAGTGGCTAATATTACATGCAAATCATGATGAGAACATGTTTATGCAATTTAAGGTTACACGATACTGAATGACGTTACGCCACGAGTTATCGTTCCTGCTGTTGTTGACATCTTTGAAATTGACGGCAAACGTAAAACCTGATGTTTTATAATAACTTAGAACGAATTAAATAAACAATTTGCCTCAGTCCGGTATAAAATAGCTGAAAGATAAATGTTTTTTTATTTCAAATTTGCAAAAAATACATGATTATATATTAAAAATACCTTCATTTTAGCGTCGCTTTCTATACGTATCCTATCCAATCACAAAACTAGAAATTTTGCATAATTAGAACAAAAATGAGAGAAAAAAATCACACTAAGGTGAAATATAAATAGTAAAGTAACGTTATATTTTTATTTACATTTTTAATAGTAACTTTGCATAGATGCAGAATGTCGAGGGATTTGATGCAATACGTTATTTGACATTGATTGCTTCGGCGTCTTCCTCCCATTCTTCTTCTCATTCTTCACATTTAAATATATACTTTTTAAATGTTCTGTTTCTATTGATAAGTAAGCATTTGTACGATTTATCTATGCATGTTCTTATGCATAACAGAATGAGCTTTTTATTCTGGGTTGGGTTTTTTGTTTTGAAATACATTCTTATTAAGGATGCACGCCGTTTCCCGATGAACTTTTGTTTTGAAAGTAGAAATCCAAATTTTAGAAACGCATGATAATGTATGAAAATACGGGGAATTGTACCACAATTAATGCAATTTCGCTAAGAAGCCCATTCGTTTTTAAATGGTCACTGAAAAACGTCGCTAGCAAAATAGAAAAGGGAAATTTATTATGAAAAGAATACCGATAGAATTTAGCGAAAAAATGCACCATGCAAGCAGACGTACAAACTCAGACAGAAACTGGTTTATTGGCATGGAATGAAAAAAGAGAAGTAGTTGAAATTGGCTATTTGGCCGAACAACTTAACCTATGTTTCAAGTGTAAACAGTCTTAGAAATTTATTGGACTGTACAGAAGAAATCCGATATGGTTTCGGAAGCTTGTTTAAAATAAACTACTAGCATTGTAATCTTATAAGCACAGTCTAAACAGGACAGCTACATCGGAATAAGGAGAAAGTTAACAAAGGCTTAAACATATGGGATGACAACACTACATGTGCACTCGGTTAGGTCGAAATAAAATTTAATCATTCAGATCTCGTTACATCTTTTTCTTTCAATTCCATTCTGAAACAAGTAATAGCTTTTATACAAAGCCAGCCGTCTTTAGCTGATGAAAGTGGAAAATGTTTTCGCTTTGTAGTTTAATAAATTCAGAATAGCCTTGTATAAAGATTGTAGTGGATTACAAAACTTATAAAAGGCTTATACATTTTTTTAGATTTACCAATATCTTTTTTGGGAGAATGTATGAACACTGGAAACGGAGGGGTAATGTCTTAATCATCTGCGTTTGTAGCAAACTTTTGAAAATATTTTTTTTTTTTTATTTTCAGTTTTTTCTGATAGATGGACTTAGTTTTTTACAGTTAACATTTATAGACAGTCTGGTATAAACTTTTTTGGACATTTTTAAACCTTCATGGATTGTTATGAAACTTGGACATAAGCTAATCTTCAAGACCAGGAAAAAGCATCTAAAGAAAAATTTGGAAATTTTTTTTAAGTTCTTTAAACTGATAAATGGACTCACTTTTAAGTCAACATTACACTTTACACTGATAGCGGCAATCACAGGTGAGACACAGGGTTCTGTGGAACCCTTACGATTTTTGCTATTAAGATATTTTTTTTACATGTATTCACAACTATGCTACATATTATAGCTAGACTTGGGAGGATAAATGTAATGACATGTCCATTGTAAAAGACCGTATGTTGAACTTTAGAAGTAAATTATTTTGTTTGTTGTTTAATTGGGTTGCTTTCGAAATACATTATGTATACTTCACATCTCCTTTTAAATCATGCATAAATATCAAATATTGCTTAAAATATGCTAGCATACATGTATAATTGCTTTTATCTTCTGAGAGTAGTTTTGATTTATTCTTCTTATATTCCCATTTGGAGTTTTTTTTAGTCTTCTATTCTTCAACGTCTGCTATCTTGATAGGAAGAGCTAGGGAGAACTAGACAACGTCCAACCCAGCCCACACCCAGATCCCCTAAAGATCTTGGGGTATGTGGATGGGGCACTTATTATAATGAGTGGAAGGGATGAGCCGCTGTTCGAGAAATTTAGGTAAAATATATAACAAGGTGGATGATTGTGAATCTGAAACTTGATGTCGATATTTTTTTACAGATGCAATTAAGATTACTGTCGTAAATGCTTAAGACATTTGCCAAAACTATTCATCTCCCGTTGAAATAGCGTAACAATGATAGCTATATGTAGGTGTAAAAAAAGATGATAGCTAGGGTATGGTATTGGATATCTCAGCTAGTCACCCCTACCATAAAAAGGTCGAAGTGCCGCCGCCCCTTGAGATGAGATAAAGATTTCATTGTAAACTAATATTTATTGAAAATAAATGATTTGGATATCTCCGTTTTCAATGTTTTTTCTGCCTTTTTATTATCTTACTTAGAACTAATATCTATAACCAAGAAAAAAGCATGCATGGTGTTTTCCTGTGTTTTCATGTATAAAATGTACGTAGCTTGGCAGTGAGCGACTGGATTGAATGTGAAATAATCACGTGTGTGTTTACAAAATTTTAGGAGTTTCGGCTATTTATAGATCGGTGTTACCTGTGTACCGATATGCATGATTGGTAACCAGGCAAAATCTAATTGCTAAAATGAAGAGTTCAAATCCGGCACTCTACGGGATTAGCTAACTCGAATAATTCAGCGCCCTCTATCCACTACTTTTCTCGTTAATGGAGTGATCGTAGTGATCGTAATATAACGACTGGATTATTCGGGTTACGGGATTAGCAGACATTTACTAGGTTATGATTGTCCCAACCAATCAACGAACTTCACTATTATAGAGTCAGTAATTATCTTCCAATCAGATAGTAAGAAGCATTCAGCCGGCAGACTGTGCATCGTTCAACTCTTAAGACCGTCTCCGAGGAGACGGTAATAAATTATTTTCTCGAAATTTACAATCAAACGATTAATAAAAAAACCAGTGGCCCGACAATGAATGAATGATCGGTGCTACGATGAAGGTAAGAAAAGCACTTCGAACGCAAGCAAGCTACAAAAAGATATTTTCATTAACCTACTTTATTCAAACAGCAAAAACAAACTGATTAAAAGAACAGTTCCAATGCCCCCACCCCCACCCCACTCCCGCGTTGTACATACTGTATCTGTCAATGGCCATTATAACTTAAACAAAAATTGTTTGTTTTTTTTTTTTTATAAATATCGTTAATAGAGAAATGCAGATTTGAGAGCAAATGCAATGCAATTTCCGATATAACTATTATTTCCAAGGGCCATAATTCTTTTAAAAATATTTGATCAGCACTGACCTTCGAACTTATCCAAGACAATGCTGATGTAAACCTTTAATATAAATTATTTAAAGATCTGGCAAAAATTGTACACGTGAGAGCGCTTAAAAATGAAATTTTCCATATATTAATTAATATATCCAAGGGGCATGACTCTTTTAAAAATAATTGATCGGCATTGATTTTCAAACTTGTCATCGAAAATGTTGATATAAACCTAATACATAAGTTTTATAAAAATCAGGCAAGAATTGTACACGTCAGACAGCTAACTAGACCGGACAGATAAACGGACGGACGCCCGGTATTTGTATGTCCACTACAACGCGTCGCGCGGGGGACAAAAATCCAACGAGATCTTAAAATCAATTTTATTTTTAGATTCATATTAATTTGCACTTTGTCTAAGGGGAAGGGTGTGTTTTTGGTGTTTTGAGTTGGACATGATGTACAGGTACAACTGATAAAAAAACGCACCTTTTCACAAAGTGGGGGAGACAAAACGACTCACAGACGATTAGCAAAGGTGCCTTTTGGGGGATGGGCATATTGCTCACATAGTCGTCGGGAAAAGCCCGAGATACTTCGCAGTCTTAAAAGGAGTTTTTACAACATGTATACAAGTGTTTATGTAAATTAAAAGGGTTGTTTTTTTCCTTGTGTGAATAAATGGAAATGTGGGATATACAATAAAACAGAAAATGGCCAATTAACGACACTCAAAACCAAAGACATCTATATAACACGTGACTAATGCAGGATGGACGAGTATTTTTTGTATGGCAAGTATTAAATCTATCAAATTGTAACATCACATGTTCACAACAAAAGTCAGATTTTAACTATAACAGCAACATATTTCAGTCTCCTAGTACGTGTTTGTTAGTCTTTAAAATACTTGTATTTCAGGAGAAAACTCAATCGCTTATGAAATAATGAGATGTGGTATGATTGCCAATTAGACAACTTTCCACCAAAGACCAAATGACGTAGACGTTAGCTTTCTTACGTTGCTACATTTGAGTTCTCCATATTACCATTCCACTATGAACTGCTTATTCAAAAAGATATTTTGTCACCAAATGATTTATAAAATAGAACATCATCATATATGCTAATATATATTTTGTTCCCTTGACAAAATGCTGTTTTACCCGTGTCCTTCGACAGTCCGTCCCTTACTTGGTATATGGCCTAAGGGTTTATACGGCTGATTTTTTAGGATTACAGTTTTGAAGCTTTAACTTTTAAATTATGTACTTGGTGTTAGTACATATACAATACGCGCATCTTATCAGATTTTAATTTTTTTATGACAGGTTGCTGAATTTGGCATTTTGATAATATATTGCACCAAGTATTTTTTTTTTACCTATATTGAGGGTGCATGTATATTCTCAGGATCATTTTTTAAAATAATTTTCCACGAATGACAGAATGTTGAACTTTGTCTATTCAAGTGAAATTTTGCATACAGTTTGCAAGGTTTGTCCGACTAATTACGCACACAACCCACACGTTTACATCATACAGAGTATTCTATATTTATAGAATACTTATTTTATCAGGATGTTGATTTTCTTTATAGTTTTCACAACTAACAGAATGTGTAACCTTTTTTGAAGGCTGCATCAAATGTGTCTTTTAGACATAACTTTTCAAATTGTATTCAATGTATTTCAAAAGGTAGGGTTAAGTTGAAGATTCAGTTTTGAAAGCTAAAAGTGCACCCAGTTAGGACGAAACAAAATTAACTCAGTCGAATGTTATATTGAATTATTAGGAAATTTCCGACAGGGGGAATGAAAATAAAATAACAAACACCATTCAGGTCCCGTTACATATTTTTTTTCAATCCCTCTGAATAAAAATAACGTTATTCTGTATTCCGTAACGTCACATATTTTTGTCAATTTCTAAGCGTATCGGTCATCTTTGAAGCGATTTATCTAAAAAACAAGGATGGTGACATATGTTTTTTTATACATGTATGGATTTGGTATACAATCCTGGATATTATGTTAGTTTTTAGTCTTTTTCCGTATATGAGAAAATAGCCATCCATTGAAACATCTAGAAAAGTAAGTTGAAAAAAGCATTTTCCTATATATCTATGTAAATTTGGCGCCAAAATTGACATTTACTTATCAAAATTACAAGAAAACAAGAATGGTGACCCCATTTTTATTTCATATTCGATGTAACTGGAATCAAAGTACAAGGGTGCCAAAATTTAGAAATCGGAGATATGCCATTCGGTATCTTGTTACCTTAAATATGAATCATGCTGTGTATTAGACAAACATGCTGAGCTGAATATTTATACAAGGCTGTATCATAAGGTAATTCTATGAAGGAAGACATGACACTTACATATACACATTATTCCATGTCATAGTTGACCAGTCTTTATTCTTACTAGTCTTTGCTTTTACTTCTAACCTAAATGCCTGCATGCTTAGAGGAAAAGCATCAAATATAAAACACTTTGGCCTGACAGGGAACAAACACACAACCTCCCACACTACAGATAAGCATGCTACCATGAGACATATGAGGGGGTCTCATCAAATTGTAATAGTTTTATCTTGTCTCCTTTTTGTTCAGTCAATTTAGAAAAAGTTATTTTTTTTAATCCTAGAAACTATATATTATCTTACCCTTAATTTAGTATTTGATACAAAATTCATAAAAGAATCAAGATCTAGCTGTGAACTTCCTTTGTAACCAAATACTCTCATTTCTAATGCAATCTTTATAATCCTACAACATACAGAATTCACTCTGGCTGCCTGAAATAAAACATTTCTAATGCAATCTTTAGTTATCTAATGCATATAGAATTTTTAATAAAATATGTGCTACATGACAGACATGGGGTCAATTACTTTTGAAAGTAATTAATTACATTCAATTACAATTACAAAATCTTCAATCAAATTACACATTACATTTGACCTTTTTTACCAGTGTAATTAATTACTTTCCAATTACTTGGCAAATGTAATTAATTACTGCAATTACTTTTGAAAAGATAATTTAGATAAAATATTGAAGACATGCATTTCTCCTATGATATGTACATTAAAGTATCGTACATTGCTTTATAGTAATAACAAATAAGATCTTCAGCGACTATTTTCAAATTCAGCCAGTATCAAAGAAGAGTAAAATTTAGACATCTGGTGTGTTACGGGAATAAAGAAAAAAAAATAAATCTGAAGTGTACATAATACTTTGTCTATCAGGAATCGTTAGGACTAGAGGTCTGGTTTGATTAAATGCTCAAAATGATAAAAAGCCTTATTCAATATTTTGAAAATGTTAAATTTTGTTGTTATTACCTATTGAAATTTTATATTTTAATGTATTTCATTGAAAATGATACAAAAAGAGAGCCCTAATTTTAATATTTTGAAAAGATTTTTATTTTGATCACAACTTATTAATATTATTTTCCTAATATTTTTAGTTTTAATCACAATTAATTGATTTAAAAAATTCATGTACCTAGGGATATTTATCGCTCTCTTAAATTTCTTAACACCTGTTTAAAATGCAAACATAACTGTTGTAAAAACAGTCATTATATAGTTTATAATAAAACAAATAGCAAGAGGTTATCTTTATTGATTATGTTAAATCAATGTCTAACAAGATCTATCTGAATATACATGTAGGTAACAAGCTAATTAAGGTATAAGACAGTAACTTACTAATGGTTTCTTTTAAACACAAATTATGGCATGTTTCTATAATCTTTAGTTTTCTTCTTTTTTTTATTTGATGTTCATTCAATACAAAATAAAGAATCCCCCATGCTTGTGTAATTACATAGAATATACTGTGTAGGCTTTGCTTTGTCAGCTAACATCATTTACTAAGGTCATGGTTTTTTATCATTTTGTTGAGAAAATTCAAGATTCAATCTTTCTGATCCAAAATTTAAATGTAACTGAGTTGTAATTGAAATTTAATTGTCAATTACAGACAATTTTAGCTATGTAATTCATTACTTTCAATTGCTTGTAATTGAAAAATGCTCAATTACACATTACATTCAATTACTTGAGAAATTGTAATTAATTATGGTCAATTACAATTACATATTTCAATTACCCCATGTCTGCTACATGATAGATTAAATAAGTAAATTTAGTGCAAAAAACAAGTTTTGTAAATAAACAGAATTGCAAATACATAACAGATAACTTGACCACTCACATCTCAATACAACATCATCTTCATACGTATCTTTCGCATGAAAATATAAAGCGTGAACTAACCAAATTTTCCAATAAACCAATTAACACAACATTGTTTTATTGAGCTTATTTCTGCAGAACTATTTTGTAAAATGAAGATGTAGTTTTCAAAGGTTGTTACTGCTACTTTTTTGCAACTGTGAAGTTTGTTAAGTTTAGATGAATGTTAAAACCCTTAAATTTTTTTTATAGCGATGCTGGATCTACGTGATCACTCTGAATTTGGAGATGGTGCAGAATTCTAAGTTGAAGACATATCATTAAACTAATCATGTGTTTTTATTACTTGCAGAAACTTTATACACCATTTAAATCATCTACTGCCAACTTTTGACATGTTATTTGCCATTGAATTAAGAAAATATTGGTCTCTTGTATTACAAAATTGAATACACATTTTATTAAACAGCTCAATTACATCTTAATACACAATTTCTTCTAAAAATTGAATTATCAAAAGAATTTATATCAATATTGAGAAATTCTCCATCTTTGGGCAATTGAATAATTTTTTTTAGTAATATTATGAAAATGAAATAAAACTGTTCATCTTCAGTTTCATATAATTTTTTTCAAAATTCAATAAATGATCCTTAGATGAGTTAGAAAAATATGTCTTCAACTTAGAATTCTGTACCATCTCAAAATCTGGATGTATTTATAAATAGATCCAGCATGGCTGAACCAAAAATAATGGGTTTTGACATTCATCTAAAATTATTAACTAACTTCACAGTTGTAAAAAAGTAGCATCAACAACCTTTGAAAATCTGGAGTGATTACATAGATCCAGCATGGCTGAATCAAAAATAACACTAATAAGTTTTTAGTGAAATGATAATGAAAATGATGACATTCTACATTTCTTTGTGTTGTCTGTTTTAATCAGTCCCTTGGTTTCTTCTCTGTTAAAAGTGTTTAAACACAAGTAAACATTTTGGGCTAAAATCACTTATCCAAAGTTGTGATGGTTGTCTCTGTATAAATATCTTACAGAAGCTGGTACATGTATGAAGAAAAAAATATTGAAAATGAGAAAAAAAAAATGTCTGACAACCTGTAGTTTAAAATGGCTGCATCACAGCACCGACGATTCTTTGATTTATTTTTGGTGAACAAGTGTTGTTGGGTGTTAACTGTCAAATATTGTACATAATTCAAGAAATCTTTACTGGAGGACAAGTATTTTTTCTTCCAATACTCGTAAGCACTTTTTTTTATCATAAGTTAAATATTGCAAAGGAGAAGGTTATGATAAGGCCACTTTTTTGGCCCCTTGAAATCAAAAGCAAAAAGTGTTATAAATCTATCAAATGTTCATAAGACATTTGTCTGATAGATACAAGAATTTATGGTTATGAATGTTGCCTTACATATTTGCATTAAGGGTTCAAACTTCTTGAATTAGTAAAAAATTGTAAACTCCTGAAATAACCTCATTTTGAGGTCTTGACATAAATATTTAGATATGAGCAACAACATTACCCAAAAAGATATTTGCTACAATATATATTTTACACAGAGGTTAAGGTGTGTAAAATATCTTTTGGGGTAAGGTTGTTGCTCATATTCATTTTGTCTGAAAACTGTGCATAAAATAGCCATTTGTTGTCAAATATTTCAATTTCAACATGTTTATGAAGACACATTGACTACATAAGTACATTTTTTGCACTAAAGTGTCCAGATTACTTTACCCTATTCATTTATCAATAAAATTAACATAATTTTGAAAGCACAGCACAATTTTACTGTTTTTGCAATTTCAGGGGCCAAATAATGGCTTTTATTATACCTCCTCCTTCTGTTGGATACTGATAAGTTACATTCTTTCATTATAAATGAATCATTGTATTCATTCATTAGTATTGCCTAATAATCTATTGACTTACCTGAAACAAGGGAAAACACAACATGACAAAAAATACCACTGGAAAAAAAGTCCTATACAGCCAGATCTTTGGTAGGTCATTCTTATTCAGGACTAAAATACTTATACCTACAAATAACCAGTATAAAATATTAATCACAGTGTCAAGGTTAGTTTTACATTGTACAAGTTATTTGTATTCTTTATATGTTAATTTTAAATGCATACAAACTATGTACCAGAATTAAAACCAAGTAACCAAGAAAACTGACATTGTTCTGCAGTCTTTTCATGTTTCAGAAAAAGACACATGGAAATTAAATAGATCAGTACCATTACGACATAGTCAGACAGACTGATATACAGAGGAAACATTGTTGATCTATCATGTACAGCTAGTTTAAAAGAAATGTATCAGACAAATATACTCTTTGCATCCAATCTTCATACAAAATATTGTTGGCATTAATGGCATACCATGGATAGATGAGGAAGACATCATCTTGAATTTAACCTGACCACTCGAGCATGAAATTGACATAAATGCATATCATACTGGATATTAAATTAAGGTCAAGACCATGTGACATATGGCCATTTTATTATTTATCGAATATCATATGCGCTGATATTTTTGAAGAAATATTCTCTATCACATTAATTTAGGACTCAAACTTTAGCATGCCAAGCTCAGGTTCAATATATTGAGTTCTTACCTATAATAGTTAGTTCACAAAATATAACACAAATCAATGATGTCATTCTAGCCATCGGACCATTCAATACACTCAGATTCTGTCGTACTGATAATACATCCTGAAAACATGTTCAACTGGGGGTTTTAAGATATTTTAATAAAGAATTTGCATATATAACATAATACATTTTATTTTAATTTAGTATGTTACTTCCATTTTATATATCGTAAGCAAAAATCATTAGCTGCCAAATTTATAAAGAGAAAATATTTATATTTCTACCATTTATACTTAAACAGAGTAATGTAATCAACCTCTCCCACAGAACTACAATTTTTAAGAAGTCCCTAAATATGTCAAATTCGTCAAGACAATCATGACCTGTATTTCATGTCCTTATTAATGTTATTCCAAAACTTGGAAGTGAACGGACTAGCCCTGAAACCATAAAATTACAGAAGTGAGTGTAAATTCTGAGCTGTGATCTGTATTTAAACATGAGGATATCCAAACTGTACCCATTTTCAAGTTTTTTCACCAACGTTTATTTAAAAACAGACAAAAGTTTCCATTTTGTGTTTATTTTGTAGATGTATCCTTATTTACTATTTAGTTACACAAATTCAACTTTGAATCCATACTGAAAAATGGGTTTGAATCGACTGCAATAAGATCTAGGATTCTGTAATGAGGTGTACCTAAATTGCACCCATGCTGAACTACACATCCATAAAAATCGAATTACTGATGTTTTGTTTGAATTCTTCACATTTTTTTTACAATTTGACAATAGTCCATGCTTGTTATGTGTTTTGTAAGAAATGGATGTCTGTGACATATTTTAATTTCTAATTTTTAAAAGTAGACTTTTTGTAGACATTGCATGCAACGTTTCCGTAAATTTTACTTTTTTCACTGGAGAATTCATCTGTTCATATATAATGGGAGCATTTTGTGTAAATTCAATGGTATTTAGCTATGTTTAAAATAGTTTAGTCTCCAAGAAAACCTATTAAATTTCCTCTTCTTTCTTTTTTTTGCAAATTGGATACTGTGATGTAAGCAGAAGACAATTTTTTTTTTAGGTTGAGTACATTGAAGATAAAAAAGAGTCTCCTGGCAAATGATGGGTTGTGGAAATGTTCAACAATTGGTTCAAAGGACTACATGTTGAAAAATAAGTTGTGCCCAAATTTCAGTATTTGATTAGCTACTGTGACCTTGGCCTTGAAATATTGACCCAAAAATCAATAGGGACTTCCAAATCCCAAGGGGCATTACCACACCAACAAACCAAGTTTGGTAAAAACTGGACAAATGTTTCATAGGATAACATATGGAAACAAAACTACTGCCAACATTTCAGTTTATCAATAGCTGATGTGACCTTTACCTTTGACCCTAAAATCAATAGGGTTTTTCTTCATCCCATGGAAAATTATTGAACTTGGTTTGGTAAAAGTTGGACATATGTTTCAGAAGATAATATTGCAAAGTTTAATAAAGATATCCATAATGGCTCAAAGATTAGTTCGATGTCATTCAAATACATCAAGACAATCATAACCTGTTTTTCATGTCCTTGATGTTATTCCAAAACTTGAAAAGATTTTGTTAAGTAAACAGTCTAGCCCTGAAACTATTGCAATTTGGTAAAAATTTGCAAAGTGAGAGAACTTTATAATATACTAACAACTTTTTCAGGTGAGACTTAAAATTGATTTCATTAAATGTCATCATACCAAATAGCATATCTAAATTAGTTTTACCTTCATGGCATTCCTGAGATCTGAAGACTTTTCTTGCAACCTAAGTGCCAGTCCACGTATATAGAATAACATCATCTCACATTGTGTGACATAATTAGCTACCACAGCCAATGACACAGAATTCAACACCATTGTTCCTAACAGTTCTATACTAAATAACACCCAGTGTACTGTTTTACTGGAAAAAAAGAGACTCCGTTAAAATGTTATAAATAAACTGTTGACACAGAGATATGTCTCGCCTATTGGCATAAAATTCAGGAAAAACAATTTGATGGACAGCAACATTGCTTATTAATTCACTCACTGAACAATGATCTAGTGGGTAGGGCCTGAAAATGGTTGACAACAGTAATGTAACTTTATAGAAAATATCGTTGTCTATTGTAAGTAGATCCTATCAATATGACTTATAAAGCAGAAAACTTAACATTGAAAATTGCTGATTAATTCAAAGTCACTGGACCATGTCCTAGGGGGGCAGGGCCTCAAAATAGTCATCAAACTGATATGTACTGATAGTAATGCAACTTTATATTAAATATCACTGATCTATCACAGGTAGTTCACGTCAAATTTTATAACTTAAGCAGAAAACTTAACAATTGTTGACGCTGTTGTCGCTGGAAAAGCAATCCCTATTTCTTGCTTTCCGCGACTTTCGTCACAGGCGAGGCAAAAACACATGTGTAAGTAAATATAATTATTCATATTCTAACATGAGCTGTTGTCAGTGTTAAATGGAGTGTGATGGTGAAAGATTTGGACACTGAACATGAGGTAGGGCCTGAAAATGGTTGACATGTCATCATAATAAATTTTCTACATACATTTTGAAAATGGCATCTGATCCAGAAATTAATTCCAAAATAGCATGTTATACATAGATCTCATTTTGTTAAAATCCTACCCATATAAAATCCTACCACAAAAATTGCTTCTCAAAATTGTGATTTAAAAAAAGAGTTAATGCCATTTTTTGTTTCCCAATAAAAAATTAATTTTTCAATTTTCATGAGGAAACTGCATATTTTTACAAGAAGATATGAATACATATACATTTATAATTGTGATATAGTATTCTTTACCAATATATAGTTTAATTGAATTCTTACCCTGTGGCTTGAAAAAAAATCAACTTAGGAAAATCGAATGCCCATTCATACATTCCTTGTAAAATAAGTGTGCTCAAAACCCATAATGCTCCTAAAACTTGGAATAATCTGAAATAGCAGAGTAAAATAGTATGGAATATTTGTATGCATAAAAAAATATATATAACTATTAAAGTTGCTTACAAGTATGTCATTTGGACTCTGGTGAATAATTGTCTAATTGGCAATATTTTATATTACATTCAATGTAATTACATAACTTATATTTTTACATTTAAAATACTTCTGAGAATAGTGTGAACTTACATATTAAATATAAAATAATGATGCAAATCTGTGCACATGATACCAAATATAGGTTTAAGACTGGGGGATAATTGTGCATCAACATATTAGGGTTCAAAAAGGAATTTGTTCTTAAAAAAAAGTTTCCACCATAATTGCAAACCATTCTTTTCAAAAGTTATATAATGTTTCTTTCTCTTACAATTAATCCTTAAGGGGTCAATTGACAATTATGGTCATATTAACTTTTTTGTAGATCTTACTTTGCTGAACATTATTGCTGTTTACAGTTTATATATATCTATAATATTTTTCAAAATAATAACAAAAAACTGCAAAATTTATGCTGTTTACTTAATTTTACTGTTTATTCTGAAGTTGTTAGTTACTTCCCACCAAGCTTGTTTTTGTTAACAACTTATACATAATGATACCATATCAACAGAAGAAATTAAACAATTCAAATAAAGATATGCCTTGACAGAATGTTCTATATCATGTACTGTAATGCCATGTTTCAGCATGATAAAACCAAAACTTTTGTAAATACTCTGTTTTGCATTTGATCTGCTGTTGCAACGCAAAATTATCAGGAGCAGTTCAAATCTCCTTTGTTGTTCTAATTTTGTTCCTGTCATGAATAAGAATTATTATTATATAGCATGTATAGATAATGGTGATTTATATGAAGTTCCTTGTGAAAAATTCAGATATCTCACATGTGAAATAACTTGTTTATTTTTACCCTCAATACATTTCCTGCATTTTACCTGACCTTTACTCAAGACTTCGAACTGAAGTTTTGCACATTGATTTTTAAAACTCATTGATTAAGTGTGTCAAATTTAAAACAATTTCTTGTTTCACAATTATTGCCAAATCTGCATCTATTTTCTCGAAAAGCTGATCTGCCATTTTCAAAACTGTGCAATACACATATTCACATGCCAGAAAAGTATAGTGAAATCATCAATACATAAAGTGAATTCATTGGTAGTTAACTCAGAAAAGAGTTTTGATTGATTGGTTGTTCGTTGCTTAACGTCCTAAAAAAGAGTTTTGACGTTCTGTTACTACATTATAAAAAGTATAACTAATCACCATATTAGAATTTAAATAATAAGAATACTTGTGACCAAAAGGCCGCTGTAGATTAAACTTGTGCTGCACAATCGTTTAATCCATGCGTTGTTGGGTCACACGTCTTATTTTTTATATTCAAATATGGCAATTAGTTATATTATAAACATTTGCCACTCTAGATTAGACGTAAAAAAAACCAAAGAATTATATTATGTGCATGAATCTGTAATTAATGCCATGTTTTAGAAAAAAGATATTTATCTATGTAACCTAGCATCCTATATATTACAAGGATCCACATTATTGCTCTTACCTTAGTTTTTTTATCATTCTATGTTGAGATGATGCTCTGTTTGATAATGGTGTGGCCTGTAAAAATACCTGTAAGATAAATTGCAAACATATACATAGAGTTAACCGCAAGTCATCTAGGCCTTCATTCTTTTTTAATCAGAAGATATTTTTAACCCTTACCATGTGGGACAGTAAATATTACTGTCTTACCCAAAATACTGTTATTTGGCTCCAATGGCTCTCCATACTTTTAGAGGTCAACTTAATGACATTAATTTCGAAAATAGCCATGTTTCTCAGGTTTAAGGAGCATATTGAGCTCAAATATGAACTTTGAAAATTGAAATCTGATAAACTGGTTTTTCTGGAGGGGTGGACTTCCCTTCGGTGTCTAACACACGCAGTTCAGAAGCCTAAAACTTCCAAAAATAGTGTAGACCAGCAGGAATATACTGATTGTGTTTATTATTAAAATACACTAAGTGAACAACTACCCTCGGTTGCAGGTCCAGTTGAAGCCAAAAATCGGGAAAAATCAAGAATTCCTGAATTTTTGTGCTAATGTCCTTCTTTAGACTGCTGTACCCAGATCACTTTCACTCGACCTAAACTTTGTTGTGGTTAGTGTGTTCACTGGGGTCCATTCTACATGCAGACTACAGTGAGATACATCTATTTGCATCCCTCGGTCTTTCTGGTAAAGAAATAGGACAAAAAATCGTCCAAATTGATACTTTTTGCACCTGAAGACCAACTTTGGGGCAAAAGTATTGACTGATTTTCTCTCTTCCCCAAATTGTAAAGATATAGAAAAGTCAATGTTTTACCATTGGAAAGCAAAAACAAGTATTTTCTTACAAGGATGCATTGTAACAAAAATGAAAAAGTATCATTACTTTTTGGCTTTAAAAAAACTAGTGCCACTCAAGTGCTATGTTAGTTATGCTGATCAAATATTACAGACCTGTGTTAACAATAAAAAGTTTGTAGTATATCAGTGACATACAAATTTAGACAATATATAAAATATAACATTCAGGTTAAACACACCCAAATTAATTCAAGCACTTATACATTCAAAACTTTCTTCTAATATTGTTTTGCTACTCTTATAAAAAAATAACCTACTATGAAGGAATTTTGTTTTGCTCAATTTCAGTCAATTCAATGTTAACAGTTTAAAATGTTGTATTCACCACACAATATAATTTTTTTTAGGTAATTGAACTAGAATTGTAGATCAAAGTAACTATTGAAGTAGATTATAATGTTATTAAGAGACATATAATGAATTCCTTAAAAAAAACAAAATCTCCCATTTTTTACACGTCCGAACTAAAGGTACTACAAGTGCTCTCATTGGTCAAGAATGATGTAGTATCAGTGGGGGGTTGCTTCTTTCTACCAGTAGATGGTAAAATTTGGCTTAATCTGCCAAGGGTTGAGAGATGTGGACTAGATTGTAACCCTTGGCTAGAGAAGATGAGTACAAATAAACAAGGGTTAATCTATATACCCATGTTTCAATCATTGTGAGGCAAATAAATTGATCATAACTAATGCTGACCTTCTCCATAATGGCATATAACTGTTCATTTTCATGTATCCTGTAATGAACAAAGCCCATGACAAAGGCAACAAAATGTAAAATATTTGGTATAACATATGTTGTGATGACATGTTCACATGCCTCTGGTGGCAGGCTTCGCTTGGAATGGCTGAGATTCTGTAGTATCAGGTCTGAAGGACTGTATGTAGCTAATGGTTGATACTCATGTGTGGAATTTACAGATATAGTTGTTATTGCTGCTGTTGATGTCTGTAATATCTGAAAAAAATGAAAAATCATTATTACCGTCATAAACAACAATTTTTTCCAATTATTTTGACTGCATTGGATATTCAAATGATTTTCTAGAATGTAAAGCAATAATGCATATATATGTCAAACCTACTGTGTTAATATTTATTTGCTTTTCAATTTCATCAATACATGATTTTTAAAAAATTTTCAGCAAAAATTATTGATAGTTGGTTGCTTAACATCCAGTGTCAAATAGTTCATGCATGTTCAGAACAATCAGTAAGTGGAGGCTCTAAAAGCCTGAGTCTCTCACCTGCATCTTCAACAATATCCACTTTTTAGTAAAAATCATCATTAAAGTGGAATAACTATTAAGAGATAACTGACCAGTCATGTTGACAATACTTGTAGATCTTATCCTGCTGATAATTTTCCTTTTTAAAGTTTCTATTTATCTATTACAGTTTTCAACATAATAGGCAAAAAATGCAAAAAAAATGTTATAAAAATTTTCATCAAAGGGCAATAACTCCAATAACGAGTCAACTGCAGACTTCATCCATTTTGGCTTATTTGTGGATCTTGTCTTGCTGATCATTTGTGCTATTTAAAGTTTCTATCTATCCATTACCTTTTTCAAGATAAACGGCAAAAATGGAAAAAATATCATTAAATTATTAAAGGACAATTACTCCAATAACCAGCTGACTTAAGATTTCGGCTATTAGGCTCATTTTTTTATCTTGTCTTGCTGATCATTTTTGCCAGTTACAGTTTCTATCTATCTAATATAGTTTTTAAGATATTAGGCTAAAATGTAAATAAATTGGTAAAAATCTTCATTATAGGGCAATAACTCTAATAAGGAGTCAACTGAAGATTTCAGCCATGAAGACTTATTTGTAGATCTTGTTTTGTTGATCATTTTTTCTATTTAAAGTTTCTGTTTATCTAATATAATTTTTTGAGATAATAGGCAAAAATCTTTTAAAATGGTAAAATTCATCTTTTAAGGGCAATAACTCCTATAAGAAGTCGTTTGACAGTTTTGATGTGAATGAACAATAGGAAGTGCTCAATATTGTGAACATTTTTGCTCCAGTCAGATTTTCCCTATTTATAGAGGTTTTCAAAATAATAGGCAAAACTTGCATTTTACCCCTATGTTCTATTTTCAGTCATGTTGGCCATCTTGGTTGGCTGGCGGGGTCATCGGAAAGATTTTTTAAAATAGATACCCCAATAATGATTGTGGCCAAGTTTGGTTAAATATGGCCCAGTAGTTTCAGAGGAGAAGATGTTTGCTCCATCCTAAAATTACTTGGCCTTGAGGTCATTAACATTTTGATTATTGTACTCAAGACTCAGAAATCAACCAATTAAAATACTGGATTTGGTGTTTGGAGCACAAGAACTGATTAGAGTTTATGACTGAGAGCCCAGGTGATATCACATTAATTTTAGATCAGCAACTATTAATCTTATGACAGCTTGTTAATGTGTGTGTAATGACTTTATGGTCACCATACATGTACATGTATTAATACACTAGAAGAGCTCATGAGTTTAAAACACTTTAATGTGACAGAATGGATGTTTAGCACAATGAAACAAACTGAGATAAAAAGTAAATAATTACATATTAGATATTCTTAATCAGCAATAAAAAAGAAATTTGTTCTTGAAAGGCATCTGATGTACATTAGAGGAAAAATCGTATGTCAGAGGTTTTAAGTTTGCATTGAGATCACTGAATAGTTTTCAATGACCTTTCAGTGCTCAAAGAAATATTGATTATTCCTTGCAATCTCCTAGTTGGTGTGTCCTTCCTAAAGCTCACCATCGAAACCAGGCCTTACAATTTGGCACCCAGACATGGTTTTGTCTATATCAGCCCTCAAAGTAGCTTCTGAAATGAAGTTGCCAATTGGCCACCAGACATGAAACTTTAGTGGCCAACTCAAAATTTCAGTGGCCAGGAAATAATTTCAGGTTGCCTACATTTTTTTTCTAGTTAAACATCCCTTGTGAAATAAAAGTATTAAGTTTTTGTTCTGTGTTTTTATGCTGTCGACTGTAGAAAATAGTTTGTATAAAATCAACTGTAAAATAACCATATAATTTATTTAATTTTATATTCATTGTACATGTTTTAAAACAGTCTGCAACGTTAAGCGGTAGCCCGAAGCCCCAGTCTAGTAAAAATCTCATCGGTCTTGTGCTTAGAAGCACTGGTGTTTGCCTGATCTGTCAAGTGAACATCTGAAATTGTTTGCGAAATTGTAGCCGTTATTTTATTGAATCTTAGAGAACAAGTTACAAAATCGACGACCTTGTATCCATCTGTTTACTGACAAAATCGAGAACGAGGCCTGACAATGTGCTTTCAATAAACACAATCTATAAATGCCAATGGTTTTCTTTCTAACGGCACCTAATAGTCAAAGTTGTGACTGAGTGCGGAAATACGAAGTAACTGTGCCATTTTCAATCAATGACAACAAATTGCTTACAAATGAACTACAATTACCTGATGCAATAAAGCACTGACAAGATCAAGCTTAAATCTAAAAGGCACTTGAAATACAGTATAAATTTGTGTTACTGTCAAGCGCTCAGACGATTTTTTAAAAACCAGACTCTGATTAGAGCAAAATTTACAAAATTTACGGTCGCCAGATTTTCAATATTCTAATAGCCTAAATGGCGATCAGTTATGAATTTTTGGTCGCCAATCAGCTTTTAAAGTCGCCCAGGCGACCATTTCAGTAGACTAATTTGAGGGCTATATATAACCTCATCATAATTTATATCTTATCATATTTTATTTCTAATTGTAAATGAGTTCCATAAGTTGATCTACCAGACATGTGACAGAGTTGTCAAGCCACAACTGGAGATTTGGAAATTTTCAGCTGGAGTTTGGGTCTCATAACTGGAGATTTTTATCGACCTTTTTATCGACGCACATAATGGTTGTTTTGTGTGTTTAAACTGCATATCTTCCTTTTTGTTAAAGAACAATAATTCCATACCTTTAAACACCTGCATATCCATTTTACTTGATAAAATATCTACTTTTCTTTATTGAAGAGTTTATAGTAACTTTTCAGATGATCATCTGTGTTTTTGCAGCATATATGCTTTTTATTTTACACCGACTCTAGGACTTCTTACAGTTGTATACAAAATTATATCACAATTTTTTTTTCTGCCTGAGTAACACTTACACTTTTGGTATCTTTCTTTACATTAAGTTTCCACTGACAGGCAACAATCTCATAGATATACACATACCACAACAATAGTACAATAAATACTGGATAAACAGTGTTTAAGAACGAGTACACTTTACTGCCTGAGTTAATAGACTCACGACCAAAACCTCGCCATCCTATCTGAAACAATAAATACTATACATAAGTACAGACAAGACATTATTATTACAAGGACTTTACAAATCGAATCTGAAATATTATAAAGAAATAATTACTTTACATATATTCTGGCAGGAAATATCCTTGAGACCTTGACCATGTTGACTGATAAAAATTCATAGATTTGTAAAATTGAAAATTATGAATAATTTGTTTCTTTTCTTTTCAATAACATGAAATAATATCCTACCATATGAACTTTTATTACTAATCATTAACATGATGCTTTTGACAAAGGAAACCTGAACAAATGTTCTACATGTGTTGTGGTGGAAACTTGAATATGTGTACCAACAGTGATGGAATTTTGAATACATGACCTACTGGCAATGGAAACTTGAAAACATGTACTTTTGGTGATGGAAACTTGAATACATATACTATTGGTGTTGGAAACTTGAATACATGTACTATTGGTGATGGAAACTTGAATACCTGTCCTATTGGTGATGGAAACTTGAATACATGTCCTATTGGTGATGGGAACTTGAATACATGTACTACATTGTACTATTGGTGATGGAAACTTGAAAACATGTACTTTTGTGATGGAAACTTGAATACATGTACTATTGGAAATGGAAATTTGAAAACATGTACTATTGGTGATGGAAGTTTGAATACATGTACTATTGGTGATTGAAACTTGAATACTTGAACTTTTGGTGATGGAACATGAATAAATGTACTATTGGCAATGGAAACTTGAATACATTTACTATTGGTGATGGAAACTTGAATACATGTCCTATTGGTGATGGAAACCTGAATACATGTTCTATTGGTGATGTAAACTTGGATACATGTCCTATTGGTGATGGAAACTTCAATACATGTACTTTTGGTGATGGAAACTTCAATACATATACCATTGGTGATGGAAACTAGAATACATGTCCTACATGTCCTATTGGTGAGGGGAACTTGAATACATGTACTATTGGTGATGGAAACTTGAATACATGTACTATTGGTGATGGAAACTTGAATATTTGAACTTTTGGTGATGGAAACTTGAAAAAATGTACTATTGGGGATGTAAACTTCAATACTTGATACTACTGGCAATGGAAACTTGAATACATGTACTATTGGCAATGGAAATTTGAATACATATACTACTGGCAATGGAAACGTGAATACATATACTGTTGGTGATGGAAACTTGAATGCATGTACTATTGGTGATGGAAACTTGAATACATGTACTACTGTGACGGAAATTTGAATACTTGTACTATTGGCAATGGAAACTTGAAGACATGTACTATTGGCAATGGAAACTTGAAGACATGTACTATTGGTGATGGAAACTTGAAGAGGTTTCAAAGGTGCATAAAAGAGGAAGTAATTTGCAAGTTTCTATCGTAACCAGGTGTCATTAAATGAATTATTTAATGACACCTGGTTACGATAGAAACTTATTAAACTTTCTTGAACAAAGAAATAATCAAATCCTTTTCTAAGACCAATACAGAAAAAAGATAAGAAACTATAAAGAAAGACTTCCATTAAATCTCAACTCAGACAAGCCTTAAAGGACAAGTAAAATCTTACTTTTCTCTGCCTTATCACAAGCTACAAATTTCTTATAATCTTTACACCTACTCACTAACAGAAGAAGTCTCCAATAAGGTCTCAGAATTTGTTGTTTACAGCGTCGTAGTGTTGTAGTAGTGAGATTTAAACTGTCTTCCCCATCCAAATCTGCAATCTGTCATAACAAAGAGGGAAATATCATTATACACACATCTTTTGTTTCCTTTAACTGTCTCATTTCATATTTAAAGCATGGACACAATACTTAATTAATACTGTGACATAATTAATGTTAATTACTCTACCTTCCATATCTACCAGGTGGTCTTGACGCACAATTTGGATCTTTTCATTTTTTACAAGAATATTGGAATGTACTAATAGTTATGTTAAGCTGCTACCCAAGAAAGGTACATTTTCTTATCACGCAAAAGTGACTAAAGCCCTCAAAATCCTAGCTTAAACCCTGACTGAATTTAACTGTAATTTTAAAAGGGTAAATTATTCTATGAGTGAACTAACTGATAACATGTATCTACAGAATCTTGTACGTTTCTTCGATTATCAGGATTTCAGCTGTTAAAATTGAACGGAAGTATTGGAAGCCACAAATATTAGTTCAAAATATACCTGTATTTGCTGGATTTCTATTTCTTAGAAATTTCCAGAATTTGTGTCTCCTTGACACTTATCTCAAATCTGACTTTAATTACAATAATTAGGAATAAAACCTCTAACATCCTAGTTTCTTATTTCCTTTGAGGGAATTTCTGTTGATGGTAGATCGTTGGTAATCTGTTTAATTTCACAATTTATCCTGACTACAGGCAACTCAATACACCTTATCACTATATTTGTCAACCAATACATGTTATCATAGACATTCAGGTAAATTGTTGTGTCACAAATCACATCATAAAAGTGAAAGCTGTATAACATCAATGGGTAAGGAGTAGTAGAATCCACAATAGCAAAAATTCGTAAGGGTTCCGCAGAACCCAGTGTCTCGCCTATTTTTGCTGTTAATCGCAGGCTCAACAAAAATGAGGAAAAAAAATAATAAAAATATTCCTCTCGATAAGTCCATTTATAAGTTAAATTTGGAAAAACAGGAACAAAATTTTAACAAAATTTCCTTCTAGATACTAGCTTTTGATCATAAACAAGCTTCTGTCCAAGTTTGGTACAAATCCAGGATAGTTTAAGAAAGTTATTAAAATTTTAAAAACTTTAACCACAGAGTGAATGTAATGTTTCCTGGCAGAAAAACTAAGTCCATTTATAAGTAAAATACGGAAAAAATGGAATTTTTTTTTACAAAATTTACTTCTGGATACTATCTTATGATCATAAACAAGCTTCTGTCCTAGTTTGGTAGAAATCCAGGATAGTTTAAGAAAGTTATTAAAATTTTAAAAACTTTAACCACAGAGTGAATGTTATGTTTCCTGGCAGAAAAACTAAGTCCATTTATAAGTAAAATACGGAAATAATGGAATTTTTTTTTTACAAAATTTACTTCTGGATACTATCTTATGATCATAAACAAGCTTCTGTCCTAGTTTGGTAGAAATCCAGGATAGTTTAAGAAAGTTATTAAAATTTCAAAAACTTTAACCACAGAGTGAATATTTGTGGACGCCGCCGACGACGACGGAATGTAGGATCGCTATGTCTCGCTTTTTGACAAAAGTCGAAGGCTCGACAAAAAGGTCCATACATCTATATTTCAGGCTTTTGTATATATTGCTGCAGACCTCAATATGTCTTTTTTAAAAATTCATTGTGTTGTTGGATTGCTGTATCAGTAACAAAAACCCACATATTTATTATTAACATCAACAAAACGTGACCAAACCTTTTTTTTAACCGTCGGAGGACCTCAGTAGTTGTTTCAGACCAATAATCACCAAGAAGATTCTGGACCTTCTGGTCATGTTTGACTTGGATCAACTGACCATAACTCATAGCTGGCAGATAAGATTTTTTAAATTGCAATTTCTTGTAATTTTCAAGTGTTCATAACTACTGCAAGTCCAATTGGATGCCTGGTTGAATCATTAGGCATATATTTTAATTCTGAAAGGGGACCTGACTGTAACAGATTCATGTAATATAGATACATATCATCTACATACGTAATATCATCAGAAACTCCTGGGAAATGATCACTACAAATAAATACTGCACATAGGTTACTGTATCCCTAAAGATGTTTAACTGTGTTGTGTTATTGTTTGTAAAAAGATGAAATATGAGGGTCTGGATGGGGGTTCTCCATTTCTGTATTCTGTATTTTTTCAGGCCATTTTGCTTTTTTCTTTATTTGTTTTGCCCATTATTCTCTATTGTTTATTTGTTTTGAATATTATTCTTTATTCTTTATATTTCAGCACCCCATCATTCTCTATTGTTTTATTTTTCTTGTCCTATTTTTCTCTATTCTCTTATATTTTTTTATCTTTATTTTGCACTCTTTGCCCATTATTCTCTATTTTGTAAACCCCATCCACACCCTGAAATATTACACATGACAACTGATTTATCAACCTGCCACATTCTCTATGTGCCTTTCAGCATCCCAAGTCAGGAGCCTGTAGTTCAGTGGTTGTTGTTGGTTCATGTCTATCATATTTGTTTTTGTATATTGTTTTGTTATAAATTAGGCCGTTATTTTTCTCGATTGAAATGTACATATTTTTCATATCAGGGCCTTTTAAAGCCGACTATAAGGTATGGGTTATCCTCATTGTTGAATACTGTATGTTTGCCGATAACTGCTTACATGCACTTCATTTGATATTTGTTTCATTGGCAATCATACCACATCTACTTATTTCTGTACATTGTATATGCCATACTTGACTTTATCATAAAACCTTGACAAACTGGACTCACAAACATATAATTAAACTTCTATGAAATACATACATCTACTCTAATAGCACTGGTATAGGACTCCCCAGACATGTCGCTGGCATTTTGTAACTCTTGATGTTCACCTGAGTGACTCATATTAATAATCTTTTCTTTTGTTACATCTTTTGTTTCATCATTAGACAACTGTTCTTCCTAGAAATGAGAAAAATAACTCAATAATTTCCTAACAGCTGATTTTCTGTTAAAAGAAATTCATTGACATAGGATGGGGTAAGAGGGGAAATTCCCACAACACTATCAAAAGATGGGGGAGGGGTAGTTTGGCAAGATAAAAAAAATGAAAAATGAAAGAGGACAACTTCTATTATATAGATATAGGAAGATGTGGTGTGAGTGCCAATGAGACAACTCTCCATCCAAATAACAATTTATAAAAGTAAACCATTATAGGTCAATGTACGGCCTTCAACACGGAGCCTTGGCTCACACCGAACAACAAGCTATAAAGGGCCCCAAAAGTACTAGTGTAAAACCATTCAAACGGTAAAACCAACGGTCTAGTCTATATAAAAAACGAGAAACGAGAAACACGTATAAATTACATAAACAAACGACAACTACTGTACATCAGATTCCTGACTTAGGACAGGTGCAAACATTTGCAGCGGGATTAAACGTTTAATGGTACCAAACCTTCTCCCTTTTTCTGAAACAATAGTATAACATCACAACATAGAAAAACACACGATAAAACATCAATTGGAAGGCTTAACTCAATCAAAAACGTAAATTAACACACTATGAACGAATAAATTCGATCTGTGATACCTGAAAGTAAATACATAGTTAATAAAATATTAGGGACAAACATTCAAGGCCAAAAAGCAAACAAACAAGTCCAAATAAAGCCATGGCAATACACCACCACGAAATATATAACCCTTACAAAATAATCACTTTTGAAAAAAACGGTTTTCATAATATATACAGGTAAATGAAAAATAACTTTGTCGTTTTAGGTATACTTTTTCTGTCTATATAAAATCTTCCAATAATTAGGAATACCAAGAAAGGTCTGTCATATAAATACCTAATTTAACACTAGATACATAAGGGTAAATATCAACAATAAAACTTCCTGTACAGATTAAAGGAGAATAATCTTGATGTTCATACAAATGTAGTATGAAGAAGTGAAAATTAGTAGATATTCCAAATAATCAAAGCTGGTATACAGACAAGATCCATATTAATATAAAATAACAAAAAGTATTAAAAATAGTATCAACAGGTCGAATTAAAAGAAAGTACGATTTGAGAGTACTGCAGTTACTGACAGCTAGTTAAAAGCCAAAACAATTAATGATAAAAATCATGCATCAGAGACTAAAATCAACTAAAACACATCCCAGGGATTTAGTATTTTAACGTCATGAACAGTCAGAGAAGACATGACTTGTGCAATGCCAAAATAAATGTATCGACAGGTAGTAGGATAGTGAGGAGCTACTTCTTAAGAGATAAAAATAACGTGTGTGTGTCTCTAAACATCCCGCCTCAAAAGAAGATACAACTTAGTTATGTTTTAATTTGCTAATGACAAAATCGATATTAGTGCCAATGTAAACCATATTCAGAGATCTAATTACAATATTGGTACGATAACCCTTACTTATAAGTTTGTTTAAAGGTTCGATGAGTTTACACGGATCACATAGTGATTTCCTCGCTTTAAGTACAATATTACCGTAAAATTTAGGATGTGAAATACCATTTTAATAACTTTTCTACAGGTACAGCCAAATTTACTAATCAAATCTTTGTATCTATGAAAGAATTTAGTAAAAGTTTTAAGTAATTTATGGTATCGAAATCCCTGACACAATAATTTCCCAGTGATGCATTGATTACGTTCGTTAAAATCTATGACATCAGAACACACACGGGCATACCGAACGAGTTTGGATATATAAACACCGTATGATGGAGCCAAAGGCACATCGCCGTCTAAAATGGAAAATTAGCAATAGGAAATGAAAAATCGTCTCTTTTGTCGTAAATTTTAGTATGTAGTTTCCGTTAGAAATTGAAATGTCTAAATCTAGAAAAGGGCAACTGCTGCTGTTTATGTTATATTTAGTTAAAGTAAGTTCTTTTGGGTAAATTTCAGAAGTATATTTAGAGAACTCTGGATTATTAACGAAAAATATCATCCAGGTAACGGTAGGTATTGTTGAATGTATCAACTAAATATAACAATGATGGGTCTTTACTGAGTTTGGTCATAAACTGAGATTCATAGCAATATAGAAATAAATCTGCTATTAAAGGGCACAGTTAGTGCCCATAGGAATACCTACTACCTGACGATACACTTTATCGCGAAACGTACATAAATGTTATCTAGCAGAAAATTTAAAGCTTCAATCATATCCTCACATTTCCAGTAAGTGTATCTAGCATACTTTCCTTTTCGTTACAGAAAAGGCTTTAAAAGAGTTACAGCAAATAAAATTACAATGAGATTTTTCGAAAGACCATTTTATCAAATACAAAAACTTTTTCTTTATAAGATTGTGTGGAAGTGTAGTGTACAGAGTAGAAAAATCATAACTGTCAACAGAATTATAAGGACCATCAAAAGCATGTATTTTATCTAAAACCTCTAAAGAATTTTAACACTCCAAAATAATTAATACCATTATTTTCATAAGCTTTATTACAAAAGTTAATAACCAGTTCTTTGATAGTAGTAAGGAGGTAGTTAGAAGAACTGATAGATTAGTAGTAGAATACTTACTCGATGCGGAGATGAAACAGAATTTAAATGGTTTTTGTGTAATTTCGTAACCAGTACATGGTAGGGACTTTCAAATGTTCGGAAGATGCTTTAAGTTGGGTAGTGGCAGTGGTATGCTTGTTAACGATTTGACTCTCTGTGGTGCGAACGGACCTAAATGTCGAGGAATTGATAATTTCGCTTTGAAGAACTTCCGTAGTATATGCGTCACACCACCACTACATTATTGGCTGCCTTGTCTGCCGGTACGAACACAAACCGCTCAAGTAGTACCTTGAGTTTATTTTTATTCTTGAAATGGGAATATCATGGATCCTATTATTAATTTCAGAATTGTTTTCTAAATGAGATATTCGAATATTAACAGTATTCATAATTTTATTCAAATAACTGTCTAAAGATTTTTATCCGATTTTCACGTTTGCACCAATTTTACAGTAGGCAGACAGAGCGTCTTTAATGACCTGACGACACTGTTTCCAATCTATTATAGATGGAGGACGGTATTTCGTCCTTTCTTTAGAAAAGTTATGACCTCACGGTCTTCGACGATGTTGAGGTCTCCTGTAATAACATGACCATAGGAACATATATAAAACTAGATGTTCCGCAGTCTCAAGTGGAAGGAACATTATTTTCTATATTGATGTCTGATGTAATTGACGATAATTAAAAATCAAATTTCTGCTCGGTTTTTATAAGAATACGAAATAATGGGTTGTTCTATATTATCAAAATATGGAGGTATTAAGCTATATACGGAAGAGTCATTGAATATGCTAGACAAATTAATAAAATCAATACCTCTATTTATATATTTTAATTTAAGAAAATGTCGTTTATGATTTTCAGGTTTATCAATACTAGGAAATAGCCTGTGATGACAAAAGGCTGTAATAATACGGGTGTATTCATAAACGGGCTAAAAAAAGAAATTTTATCACACTCCAGAAAAATGCATAATACTTGATGTCTACCATTATTCTTTATTATATCTAACAGATCAGCAAGTGTATAATTTATACGATGTTTGATACGTTGATTACGGTTTTTGCGTTTACCATGAGACCTATTATTTCTAAGTCGTTTATCAACAATATTAATGACATCGATAGAAGTTTTAGATATGTTCCCTTGCCCTAATATTTTGTCATTGAGACCGAGAGGATAAGCTGATTGAAGTCTTTTTATCCAAAACAATTCGCGAACTTCGCGTGATTTTTCAAACTGCTTGTGTGATTCTCCTGGTTGTTTCTGAACGGTTTCGAGGGTTGGAATTTTATATATTTAAGATTGTGATTATGCTTATTTAAATGTTGATATACTAAACTTTTGAATTTTTGGGTCTCGAAAGCGGTAGAGATGTTCTTGATTTCTTTTGTAATACTCTCGTCCGTCTGTCCCACATATTGAATACCACACTTAGGTTGGGTTCAAGTTACCACATATATTAGGTTTTGAGTTTTCAGGTAATATCACAGGAAAAGGAGAGCGAAAAGGTTCTCCGCTCACTGTTGACCGTATAGTATTTTGAGAAGTGATCTAAAACAGGTTAGTCATTTTTGGCATTGCACGGAAAATTTGTGGATATCCACGTGCATTTTGTTAAATAATCTGGCTGTAGTAGCATTACCAATACGTTTATTATTAGACTATTACAGAAAAGTTTTTTTGCTTCTCAATTTCAGAACTTTGCAACCATATTACCCTCCTCTACTTTTCAGTCTACTTCTATGCCATTGAAATTTTGTACAAGAAAAAAAACAATTTGAAATGCCTGCTCACTAATGATAGATACCCCACTATAAATAATTATAAAACAGGAAGTTGAAGAGCAATGAATGTGAACTAACAGATCAAAGAGTACAGCATGCATTATGAATGTGTATCACACAGTATAGCATGCTCACATAAAGCTTGACACCAAATCTGATATGTATATTTCCTGAAAAAAATGGGACAGATTTTTCATGACAAGGAAAAAAAAATGTAGTGTTTAGAGCTCCATAATTGCAAGAAAGAAAATTGGAGTAATACAGCCTATGTTCTTATTATATATAATATAGACACCTGATTAAGCAAATACTCACCCTGAGCAGCTAGTTAATATATTTGATCCAGTAGTTTCAGTTAATTTTGTTGAGTTTACAATGGCTAGAGTGCCAATTAGAAAAGGGATTCAAAAGCCCAACCCATGAGGACCTCATCCAAACCAGTATTGGACTCAGCATTACTTATTTTATAATTCAACATGATTACAATTTACATTAATAATCCACTCACCAAAATGAAGATTTTCAAGTATTCCTACTTATGTACACATAAGATGTCAGAAAATTACTGTTACTTATGTTCATCGTATATTTACATTGTACAATAACAGTATATCCTTCACAGGATATAAATTTCACGTCATGTTACCAGAGTATGACCATGATGACAGTTTTTTCATCCTGTTAATAATATATCACCTTTTACCTTATACAGCATTTTATTAACGTTTAAATTATATAGAACAGTTATCATATCTTATTACGAATTTACACATGCATTACATGTATAAAAAGAAATCAATCAAAGTGGAATACTTTTAAAAGGACCACTTACTTGAAACAGCTAGTCTACTAGTCTACAGTAATCCATTAAATATACTTGAAATACAAGGATGAGGTTTGTATACTGGAAAAAAGGAAACTATTCATTTTCTATTTATAGCACGCTTACATGTTAATCAATTCGACAGACCATGACATGAGGCTTTATAAATGTTTTTTAAATCAAAATTCCTTTCGATTAGGGCAAATGTTTAATGGACATTTTGACAAATTAAATATGATACAATTATTAGGGTCTAAATTAATAACAAAAACCCACATGAACAATAAGTAAACTGTATTTTATTTGTTTGAAATGACAGAACTTAGGGACTGCAAATTGTCCTAGTATTTGTTGAAACTATTTCTTCAATGGAATATTTTTTCTAATATTAATTCCCCCTCTTTAGATGCTGAAACTGTCTGTAAGCCTTACCTTAAGATTAAAATATGTGACCATTATTTAACCAGTGTTACCAATTTGAATTAAATCAGTACAAAATGTTATTATAAGATGCAAACTCAGTATATGAATATAACATTACACATAAATCCTCTAGAACACTTCTAAACAATAAGATCTCCCTCTATATAACCATACACATAAATCCTCTAGAACACTTCTAAACAATAAGATCTCCCTCTATATAACCATAAAACTATAAAGTCATGATCATTATAATGGACTTGTGCATCAATGTATCAAGATAAGATAAACCTAAACCGGAGTAGACTGATGTTAACTAACCAATTAAGACCCTGTCCTAAATAAAGGATGCTTACTACCTGTATAAGGTTACCAACATTAAGGTAACGAGATAATTTACTGATATGGGATAATTTTTATCATTATTTGTCCATGAAGTGCAGATGTCAAATCTGATTGTGTCAGAAGTGTAAAGGATATAATACTTACTATACTATCATGACTTGGAAACAGCACATTAAGGTGGCGGGGTTACATATGTCTTTGGACAGTGAAGTAACAGCACACCACAAGAACAAACTGTAAAAATCAGCTGCAATTGGCTCGACTCAATAGATCAGTACTAAGCACAAACAAACAAGAATGTGTCCATGGTACACAGATGCCCCACTCGCACTATCATTTTCTATGTTCAGTGAAATTGGGGTCGAAACTCTAATTTGGCATTACAATTAGAAAGATCATATCATAGGGAACATGTGTACTAAGTTTCAAGTTGATTTGACTTCAACTTCATCAAAAACTACCTTGACCAAAAACTTTAACCTGAAGCGGGACAGACAAACGAACAGATGC
This sequence comes from Mytilus coruscus, assembly GCA_017311375.1. Classification (NCBI taxonomy): domain Eukaryota; kingdom Metazoa; phylum Mollusca; class Bivalvia; order Mytilida; family Mytilidae; genus Mytilus; species Mytilus coruscus. The sequence continues at coordinate 113,419,017 of CM029599.1, forward strand.
ACAGACTGAAAAACATAATGTCCCTCTACTATCCTAGGTGGGGTATAAAAAACTTTCATAAACAGTAGACACAAAGAACCGATATAAGAGTATGTTACTTTAATTTATAGCAATATTGTGACATGAAAACTTAAGTTTGCAGTTGAAAATTAAAGTTGATAGTAGCAACAAAAAATATGCAAATATTTTTGAGAATAGTTGCAAGAATAAAATGGGATATTTAGAAGGTATTTAATCAGAAGCAAATGAAATGGCTCTGTAGAAACACATGCATGAGAATATACTTAGGCATACAAATATTTTGTCAAATATGCCTGTAAAAGACCATTCCTAACAATAGTGTTAAGACTACTAACACATAGTTATAGTAGTCTCGGGTTTGAAGTTATTTGATCCAAGCATCCTAGAGCAAGTGCATGGCATTTAAAAAAAGCCTTTTATCTATTTGAGGGTTAAAGTCCCATAACTCTGGAATGAAACAACAGATTTTTTTTCAAACCCCTTGTTATGCTGACCAATTCAAGCAAACTGAAGTTATGGTACAACAGGTGAAAAATTTACTTGAATCTGACAATTAAAGTCCCATAACTCTGGAATGACAAACAAGAAAATTAAAACAATCCTCCCTTTTATCAATCCCAACAATAATGAAAAGTTTTGAGGAAATAAATCCAGGTATACTGGATTTAGTGCATGATATGTAAGAAGTTGCCTTAACTGAAACAATTTAAGTCCCATAACTTGACAAACAGACAATGGTATACCATAATTTGTTTCTTATGAAGCAAGAATCTTGCAATCTGATTGGTTAATTACCCAGGTGTAAATAACAACCCACCCCAGTTCAGCCGCGGATAATTGTTTGCCAAAAATTCCCCAAAAATAAAATTTTTACCAAAATTTAATAAACAGCTGTGCCACAAGCGCATGATATGCCCGTCGTCTTGTGTGTGAAGTTTTATGCAATAATCATAAATAGTTTCTGAGATACGGCGCGACATGAGAAAAACCCCCCTTTTTTTACAAAAAATTCGTAAGGGTTCCGCGGAACCCAGTGTCTCGCCTACTTTTGCTGTTAATCCCAGGCTCAACAAAAATGAGATGAGGAAAAATTTAATAAAAATATTCCTCTTGATACAATTTTTTTATTGTAAGAAGCTACTGTCCAAGTTTGGTAAAAATCCAGGATAGTTTATGAATCCAATAAATGTTTTAAAAAATTTAACTGCAGACTGTATGTAATGTTAACTGGAAGAAAAACTAAGTCCATTTATAAGTAAAATATGGATAAACAAGTACAAAATTTTAATAAAAATTTCCTTCTAGATACTAGCTTTTGATCATAAACAAACTTCTGTCCATGTTTGGGACAAATCCAGGATAGTTTGAGAAAGTTATTGAAATTTTAAAAACTTTAACCACAGAGTGAATGTAATGTTTCCTGGTAGAAAAACTAAGTTCATTTATAAGTAAAATACGGAAAAACAGGATTTTTTTTTAATTTACTTCTGGATACTATTTTATGATCATAAACAAGCTTCTGGCCAAGTTTGGTAGAAATCCAGAATAGTTTAAGAAAGTTATCAAAATTTTAATAAACTGTTATCACAGAGATATGTCTCGCCTTTTTGTAATTTTGATAATGCAAATGTTGAAATTAAAAGAGCAATACTTTAACATGTAAGTTATGGAAATATTCAAAGTCGATGAACCATGACTGAAGGTACATGGCTAAACAATCTCCATGGAATGAGATGTGCCAATGCTAATACAACTGCATACCAAATACCATTGACTTATTATAAGTCGTTCCCTTTAAACAAACCTAAACACAAACATTAACTTGTAAACTATGTAAAAGTTTCAAAGTCAATGAACCATGATCAGGGTGGGGCTATATAATCTCCATGGAACGATACTTGCAAATGCCGATACATTTGCATACCAAATATCATTGACTTAACATTAGCAGTTCATCTTAAACTGATCTAATCACAAACTAATACATGTAAACTAAGCAAAAGTTTCAAAGTCAATAGACCATGACTGAGGGGGGGCCAAATATTCTCCATGGAAATGAGATGTGCTAATGCTTATACAACTGAACACCAATTAACATTGGCCTACCACTAATGGTTCCCTTGAACTGACCTAATCACAAACTAATACATGTTAACTTAGCAAAATTTTCAAAGTCTATAGACCATGACTAAGGGGGCGGAGCCAAATAATCTCCATGGAAATGAGATATGCCAATGCTTATACAACTGCATACCAAATATCATTGACCTACCACTAGTGGTTCCCATAAATTGACCTAATCACAAACTAATACATGTAAACTATGAAAGTTTCAAAGTCAATAGACCTTGACTGAGGGGCGGGCCAAATAATCTCCATGGTAATGAGATGTGCCAATGCTAATACAACTGCATACCAAATATCATTGACCTACCACTAGTGGTTCACCATGAACTAGACCTAATCACAAACTAATACATTGTTGACGCCGCCGTCGCCGCCGCCGCAGGAAACAGCATACCTAAGTCTCGCTTTTTGACTTCGTCAAGGCGAGACAAAAACTTTAACCACAGAGTGAATGTAATGTTTCCTGGCAGAAAAACTAAGTTCATTTATAAGTAAAATACGGAAAAACAGGAATTCTTATTTTACAAAATTTACTTCTGGATACTATCTTATGATCATAAACTAGCTTCTGTCCAAGTTTGGTAGAAATCCAGGATAGTTTAAAAAAGTTATTAAAATTTCAAAAACTTGAACCACAGAGTGAATATTTGTGGACATTGCCTGCTGCCGCCGACGGAATGTAGGATCGCTATGTCTCGCTTTTTCGACAAAAGTCGAAGGCTCGACAAAAACTCAATAACTCTAAAACAAAATTTTGAATCATCACCAAAAAGAATACAGATCTTTAGATTAATATAACTAAGAAGTGTGTAAAGTTTTAAGCAATAAACATAAATCGTTTTTGAGATACGGCGCGACATGTGAAAAAAACACACCCCTGTTTTAGTTACAAAGTCCTGTCACTCAAAAAGTTTTAATCTTATATTCACCAAAAAGTATAAAGATCGTTTGACCATCATAAGAAACAACTATGTTAAGTTTCATGAAATTTGGATACGTTGTTCTCAAGTTACGGTGCGACATGTATACGGCGGACAGACGGACAGACAGACGCCGGACATTTGTATACCATAATACGTCCCGTCAAAATTTTGACAGGCGTATAAAAAAATGCAAAAATTACAAATACACAATAATACTCTGGCAAAATTATAAATTCAAAGAAATTTTTTTTTGTGTTTTTAAAAAAATTACAAAAAATAAAGAAAATTAAAATAGGTGATGTTTGACAATGCACAGCAACATCGTTGTTGAAAAAATATGTAGTTGAAGTTGAAGTCAGTTCTTCATAAGCATTTTTCGATTTGACACCTAGTATAACAAGAGTTCACACGCTGAAATGTCTCTCCTTTTTTCACTTATGATTGAATTCATGTTGAAAGTCTGTAATATGAAGGTTTTACTACAAGTGTCACATAAACTCAATGATCCATGAAAATGTAGTCACTGTCAGATGAACCATGCCAGACAGACATATATATGTACACCTAACAAACATTCGATACACCAAATATAGTGGTTCTATAATTAATAGTAACTGATAAATTGATGCCGATCCAGGATTTTGAAAAAGGGGGCCCATGGGCCCCCAAACTAGACAAATTTGTAGTGGAACCGGTAAAAAGTCTGGATTAACATTAAATGAAGATCCATAATGGGGAGGCACGGACACCCCCCCCATTCTGCCTCTGATAACCACAAAAACCTATCACTGACCAATGGACTGTGAAAATCAGGTCAAGGTCATATGAAACCTGCCAGACAGACATGTACGCCTTACAATTATTCTATACACCAAATATAGTGGTCCTATTATATATAGTAACTGATAAATTAATATAATCACAAAAACCTATCACTGACCCTTAGTACTGTGAAAATCAGGTCACAGTCATATGAAACCTGCCAGACAGACATGTACGCCTTACAATTATTCTATACACCAAATATAGTGGTCCTATTATATATAGTAACTGATAAATTGATACAATTACAAAAACCTATCATTGACCCATAGTACTGTGAAAATAGACCAAACCACACAAAACTGAACATTGACCAATGTACCATGAAAATGAGGTCAAGGTAATAAGAAACCTGCCAGATAGACATTTACACCTTATATTTATTCCATATACCAAATATGGACCTATTAGTTATAGTATCTGAGATATAGCATGTATAGATCGAACCATAAAAAAACTAAATATTGTCCAATGAACCCTGAAAATGAGGTCAAGGTCTGGTCAGATGAAACCTCCCAGTCGGACATGTACACATTACAATCATTCCATACACCAAATATAGTTGACATACTGCTCATAGTATCTGAGATATGGACTTGACCACTTAACTTTAACCTTGATCACTGATCCATGAAATGAGGTAGGTCAGGTTAACTCTACCTGATTGTCATGTAGACCTTGCAAGGAACCTATATATATATATACCAAATATATTTATTCTATTACTCATAATAAGGGAGTTTTTCACTTTAAATAAAAACAGTTTTTTTTTTCAAGCAGTCACTGAACCATGAAAATGAGGTCAAGGACAATGGACATAATGATATGACGGATGGAACTTCCTAACATTTAAGGTATCTACATACAAGCTATAAAGCATCCAGGTCTTCTAGCTTCTGAAATGTAACACTTCATACAAATGTTGCTGTTGGATTGTAATACCTGTCTCGCATTCTATGACTTTCATCGGAGGCAAGACAATAAAAAAAACTACACACAAAAATGACTAAAAGAACACTTCATAAGAAATAAATTTGTTATCTTGGTGTAATCAGGGGTGTACGAAATTTTACACCCATGTTGAAACTGCATACACCCTATGGCTACAGCTCAGGGGGTATGAACTTTTAACACCGGTGTAAAATTCCATACACCACTGAATACACCAAGATAATTAATAATGTCCTCAGTCTTTGACGGGTTTAAAAAAAACAAAATTAAGAAATGACTTTGTCCATGTCCATGTACATGAATCCACCATCAAGCATCAAAAAAGCCTTGACTATCATTCTAAAATGGAAGAATTAAAGTCAAATTAGGTGAATTAAATAATATCTTAACTTGTAATGTCCAACAAAGATCAAGATATCTATAACTTTTAGTACAATAAGGTCACAGTAAAATTACATTCATGTATAAATCATTAAACCCTATGTCTGACACGAAAGGTCAAACTATTGAAAAATGAGTGATAATTGATAACAAATAAGGTACAAAGTTATATACCATGATATATGTCCGTTTATCTAGGTAAGTTCAAAAATCACTTTCCAAATAAACAACCATCATATCAAATATTACCTTTTCAACATATATCAATCATTGATAGATTCAGAATTTGGATAAATTTAAAGTGGATTGGTACTAGAAATATACATCTTCATACAATTATTGTTTAAAGATAACTGGATGCCCAATCATGACAATATAATAATATGTTATCATTTCTCTCTGATTATAGAAAACAATGAGAAAAGGAGGCAAAGTTGTGTAAAATTGGTCAAAATGTTGCATATGGAAATAAATTCTCTTAATGGTTGTACACCTCAATGGAACATGTCAATTATTTCATTATGTATGCAGCTAGATCAGAGAAGTTCAGGTAGAAAAAACACACTAAAAAATTGAGTGATATACAGCACCTGATTAACACTTTTGAAATTTAGTTACAAGGCGTATTCTATAGACCTTATTCCTCTGTAATATTTAATGTGAGTTAACATCATGAAGACCACACATTCATGACAAAACATAGAGACAACCTATTCTAAAAATTGTTAAAACTTGATGTGTTGGAAAGACATGAATGGCCCCTCTCGCAAAAAAAAGCTTGAAGCCATTTAAAGGTGTGGAAATTTGAGAATGAAAGTCATGAAAGTCTTTAAATCTGTAACTCATCATAGTTGACTCACATACTAAAAATCAGCTCAATAGGTGAAGGCATTTAGAAAAAAAGTCTTTCACCTTTATTTTCACAATATTTTCAAAGTCCAAAGCCCGTAATTTTGGCAAAAATCAGCAGAGTGGACCAAACATAAACTACATCTGTAACTCATCATAGTAGACTCACATACTAAAAATCGGCTCAATATGTGAAATCATTTAGAAAAAAGTCTGTATAACTGTTATTTTCACGATATCTTTGAAGTCCTAAGTCCTTAATTTCAGCAAAAAAACAGTGGAGCGGAACTAAACATAGTCTCGATCTGTAACTCATCATAGTAAACTCACATACTAAAAATCAGCTCAATATGTTAAGGCATTTAGAAAAAAAATTGTATAACTGTTATTTACGAAATTTAAAGTCCAAATCCCATAATTTCTGCAAAAATCAACGAAGCGGAACCAAATGTAAATTTATCAGTAGCTCTTTATAGAAGACTCACATACTAAAAATCAGCCCAATATGTGAAGGCGTTTAGAAAGAAAGTCTGTATAACTGTTTGTTGCGGAATGACGGACAAGGGTAAAACTATACGGCCATTTTGTGGCGGGGGCCATAAAAAATAGTAATAAGTCTTTTAAAAGCCAGTCTGCCAGAAAACCATGCAAAATCAAAAATTTTGTCCAAATGGCGAGTCAGAACTTTAAAAAATACATCTTACACTTTGTTGCATCATGTCTATTTTTAGCAACAGCCTCATTTGCATAATGCCCTAAAACTCACTAAAATGTGTATGGTTTGAGCACAGTAAATTCTGATTTTTAACCATTTTACAGCCCATTTAAACTTATATGTGTGAAAAATGACCTTCATCATGTTCAAAGACAAAAATAAACCATATGTCTGAAACTATTTGTGTCTAATGATTCTTCGGTAGGGTGGTATTATAGAAAGCCTTGTAGGCCACAGTGGATTTTAGAGAAAGTTTGAGTCCATCTATTCCCTAAAGTGGGATAAATTTTTTCAAGAAATAAGTTTCACAGAGTAGACAATGACTATTGTAAAAGATAACAAAAGTCCAATTTTGGAAAATAATTGCAAGATATTGAATTTTACTTCTAACTTTCCTATATTTTGATAAATTTCGGAATTATTTAAATTCTAATTAAAACTTGGTAACCCTTTGATTTACTATAAGAGTTATCTCCACTTATATGGCTAACCTGAATTGAATAAAAACAAATATTTGGTATTTGTTAAAACAGTCTATATAATGCAATCAATCACTTGTTTTTATTTATCTATATAAACAGTATTACACATTAAAGGAGACGTGACACGATTTTTTAATTTTTGTTTTTTATAATTAAATTAATAAATATTAGTATTAAAACATGTTCTGTACAATTTTGCTGGTCAAAACCTGATCAATCGGATTTTTAGGTCAAGAATCCAGCGCTTGTCATAATGAATGATTTTAATTAGATAACTATCACGTGATCGTGCTTACGCCAGTGGTTACAAGCTGGGAAAATGTCTCTAACTGGACGATGTCGATACACTATGGACGGTATTGACAGCACTTTTCCCGATTACTGACAAACTACAAAGACAATTGACCTCATCCATTTGAGCCACTGTGTGTGGAAAATAACCAAGAAAAGGATATTAGTTATTCATGCGAAGTGTCCAACAACGACGATTTTTCGGACAATACCGATCGGATTGTTACCATACATATGGGTTTGTCTGATGAATAAATTTAATAAACCGCTTTCTGCATTTTTTTTTTATATTTAAATAGAACTACTTTAAATCATGATTGAAAATATAAATTTCTAATTATTGATGATCAAATTGTTCTTTTTCTCTCAGTTACGGTTATGATATAATTATGTGTGCACCAGAAGCAGAAAAAACGAAAGTAAAAGTCAAATTAGGCGTTCAAAGGGTCATTTTTTAATTTTTTTTTTTGGTTACGTAGAGACATTTAATAGGTATAAATTATCACCAAAAGTTATGCTTCTAATTTTTTGGTTGGAAACCAAACATCACACCAAGGATTTGTATAGTGACAAATCCTTTTCACTCTATTTCTGCATTAAGATATTCAATTAACAATTTTATTACTTTCCCCTTTTATGTAAACAATTTAATTCAGTAGTTTATTTACGTCTCACCTTATGTACATAATTACACAATACAGAACATTTATTGAGGCTGTTGTTTTAGTAATTAAATTTTGACACCTATAGCATACTTAACCAGGTCAAAGGTAAGAAGGCATCTGTAGTGTTGGGTGGTTTAGTCACGTGTCATTTCTTTTCCCCAATTTGATATTTTGCATCAAAGAAAAGGTAAGAATTAGTATATATGCAAACATTTCTAGCCGTCAGTGAAATTTGTTCTCAGTGGACCAGTGGAATAACCTGTCTCTTGACTGTCAGATTTAACAGGTGAAGGCAAGGACTCCCAGGTCTGAATGCTTTTTCATGTTTTCAGTCGGATTTAAATAATGAGAACTGGAACCTTACGCGAGAAGAAATTCTCACTATAGTAGAGGGGTCGGTAGAAGTAGAAGCTAAACTTAGGGAACGGTCATTGTTTATCAGATGAGGGTATGTTCAAATTTTCACCACATAATGACCCCCCAAAAAAAAACTTTATGAACCACATAATGACCCCTCCCTTACCACATAGCTTCAAAACTTTGACCCCAAACAAAATCCAATATAAGAATGTAAAGACTTATGATTCACATTCTCGTATCATTTCCTTTTGTTTGCTTTTGCCTAACAATTTCCTATGAAGTTATAGACTTGCAAGCATACACGGCAGGAATATTACTTTTCCATCTCAAGTAGTCAATTAAAATGCATCTGTTATAAACATTTTTATATATCTGCATATTCTTAAAAGCAATAAAATAAGATCTATATACAGATTGTCTATTAGTTATCAACACTGGTTAGGTATTTGATTGGTGGTGCATAGGGTATTGTATGGTCGTACTACAGGTATTCATTAAACTTCAGGTAGTTGTACCTGTATTACTGTAACAATAATATATTCCAATCTCACCTGTGCCCTCGGCAAAACCAACATCCAGGATGTACACATGAACTAATATTGCGTAATAACTATGTCTTATCAATCCCCATGTGGCGTGACACCTGAAGCTTCCAACTTCAAACGAGACCTGAAATTGCGAAACCCAATCACCTGTACCGTACACCTGTGACCTATGATGAACTCATGGCATGGCACCGAGGCCCCAACTCTGGATTCCTTATGAAAGTGGGCGGAAAGAAGTGTAGTTTGGGCTTGTTAAAAGTCCCATCTTTACACCTTCTAAGTCTGCGTATCATTGAAAAACAGAAAATATCATGTAAATATTCTTTTAATTATGTTGTTGAATCCATCGGCATCACATATAATAATTGTTTATCACTGTCAAGCGTTTTGTTGGATAATAATCGAAACTAAATTTGCACTGTACTCATATGTCAATATGAATGAAAGGAACCACTGACGTAGTAGCCTCGTTCTGAGTGACTTCCGGGATAGAAATATGCATATTTGACAGGTCGATAAATCGTTGCATTAAAAGCTCATTAAAATACATATTTTACCAAATATTTGAATCTTATATTGCTATCGATGTATTTTGGGGAAAGTTAAGTATAAAAAATATTTTGAATCACAAATTGAAAATCGTGTCATGTCTCCTTTAATTGTCAATCTCAAAATTTGAAGATTTAAGCAAATAAACTGTTAACACAGAGATATGTCTCGCCTTTTTGTAATTTTGATAATGCAAATGTTCAAATCAAAATAGCAATACTTTAACATGTAAGTTATGCAAATATTCAAAGTCAAAGAACCATGACTGAAGGTACATGGCTAAACAATCTCCATAGAAATGAGATGTGCCAGTACTAATACAACTGCATACCAAATACCATTGACTTATCATAAATCGTTCCCTTTAAACAAACCTAAACACAAACATTAACTTGTAAACTATGTAAAAGTTTCAAAGTCAATGAACCATGATGAGGGGGTGGAGCTATATGATCTCCATGGAAATGGGACTTGCAAATACCAATACATTTGCATACCAAATATCATTGACTTAATTAACATTAGCGGTTCATCTTAAACTGATCGAATCACAAACTAATACAGTCAGGGGTACTACTTATTGAAGTAATTTTTATTTACTTGAAGAAGTAAAAAAAAAATATACACATATAAGTAAATTTGTAGGATACTTATACAAGTGAATTTTATTTACTTGTATAGGTAAAAAAAAAAATTGTCTTCGTTATGTCCCTTAGACATTCAGAATTTTTTACTTGTGTAAGTAAAAAAGTCATCCTTTCTTCCTTTCTTGAATTCTTAAGATTTCTTTGCTCTAATAGAATTTTAAATTGTGTACCCTTTGCAGATGTCTTTACTAATCATTTAAGTGTAATTTCATGGACAATGAAAATCCCATTTGTCTGTTATCTTCATAACACTGCTCATTTACAAGCCCCAAAGGAGCAATTTTTGAAGGCCTTGTGCAAATATACAAGATCTTTGCTCAATCAGTTTCTTTGTTGAATTAATGAGATGAAACATTGAACTTTAATAAAAAGATTTGAGCAAACCTGGGAAAAATCATTAAAGGCATGATTTTACATCTTAAAACTTGAGGATTTTTGTGGGATTGTAAGAAAAATTTACTTATACAAGTAAATTTTTGAGAAAATTAAGGGGAGATTATTCAAACGTTATTTATTTACTTATATGTGTATATTTTTTTTTACTTCTTCAAGTAAATAAAATTAACTTGTACAAGTAGTACCCCTGACTGTAATACATGTAAACTAAGCAAAAGTTTCAAAGTCAACAGATTATGTCTAAGGGGCGGGGCCAAATATTCAGATAATTCTCCATGGAAATGAGATGTGCTAATGCTTATACAACTGCAAACCAATCAACATTGGCCTACCACTAATGGTTCCCCTTGAACTGACCTAATCACAAACTAATACATTTAAACTAAGCAAAAGTTTCAAAGTCAACAGACCATGAGTGAGGGGGCAGGGCCAAATAATCTCCATGGAAATGAGATGTCAAAAGCAAAGTTAGAGTTGCAAATAAATTTAATCAATTGCCTGATACATGTACATCCCAATGTTCACAATCGTCAATATGACAGCTGTTTTAAGGAAATTCTCAACTCGTGTGATGAAATAAACACTTTGCAGCCATTTCCCCAAAAAAAATCAATAACCAAGGGAAATAACCCAATCATTAAAAATATATGTAAACTCTGTACATGGACAACTCAGACCATGGCAAGACATACCGTACGATTCAAAATCATGTCGCAAAAAATAAAATGAAAAAAATAATAAAATGGAAATACCGAACTACCTACTTTTTTTTTTGGCCCGATAATCAAGCGATTGTCACCTTAAATACAAAAAATACATGTACATCTACAAGAAAATATGTTGAAACTTCACAAACCCATGCACTGTTAATTTTCAATTGTTTTTCTTAATGTACAAATACAAATACAAATATTTTATTGGCGCAAACTCAATTACAATAATTGGCAATGGCCCATCCAACTAGTATACAAATGGTTATGATGCAGCAATTTAACAATACTACATAACATATTAATAGGCACATTTTGAACAATAAAATTTGCAGTTATGTATGTATTAATATACATAGGTTAATGTAGAATAGGCTACTGACATACATACATTGTATGTTATAGCTTCATAATGTTCATATGACTCATTTGTCAGGACATTTTTCCTTAATTCAAATGATTGATTAATAAAAGATGATATTAATTTAAGTGTTTTTCTACATTTGCTATAAAGTAGTAGTTTGATATATTGAGTTAAGCTATTTCAGTTGATATTTTATAGTGTGTCTTTCTATGTTGTGATGTTACACTATTGTTTCAGAAAAAGGGTGAAGGTTTGGTACCATTAAAACGTTTAAACCCGCTGCATTTGTTTGCCCTAAGTCAGGAATCTGATGTTCAGTAGTTGTCGTTTGTTGATGTGGTTCATAAGTGTTTCTCATTTCTCGTTTTATATAGATTAGACTGTTGGTTTTCCGTTTGAATGGTTTTACACTAGTAATTTTTGGGGCCTTTATAGCTTACTGTTCGGTGTGAGCCTAGGCTCCGTGTTGAAGACCGTACTTTGACCTATAATGGTTTACATTTATAAATTTTGACTTGGATGGAGAGTTGTCTCATTGGCACTCACACCACATCTTCTTATATCATCCTCAGTTTTGGATTGTTTGTCATAATTTTTAAAATTGGACAATTTTGATATAAGTACATTTCTTTCATGTCTTTGTGATTCATATTTTGTACAGTGCAAGATAAAATGTTTTTCGTCTTCTATATTATTATTATGACATAATTTGCACAACCTTTCTTCTCAGTTAACTCGCAGGTACCTGCCTCTTTCAATTTCAAGATTGTGTGCACTTAGTCTAAGTTTTGCCAAAGGTGCCCTATCTTTCAACATATTTAAATGATCAACATAGTGTGCACGTTTATTTGAAAAACAATAATGTCGAAAAAATGATAATTTTGATGATTCTGTAAAATATTTGTATTTATTTGTATATCCAAGTTTACTACATGGATAAAGGAATTAAAGAAAATAATTGTTACTTTTACAACTTCTTGAAATAAATTGCACTTATTGACCCATATGATATGTAATTATTTAATGTATGTCATTAGAAAACATGTAGAATTTTTAGAATAACAGACCAGGTATCTGCTTATAAAAACTTTGGCTTGATCTGAGTCACAAAAATGGCTTTATGCAATTGCTTTAAAAACGATTAAGAAAAAACAAGGATTTTGGTTACTATAAAAATCCTTGGAAAAAATAAAGAAACATGATTAAAAACTTTTCTACAGGACGGGAGACACTACAAAGAGGGATAACTCCATTTGTTCACCTTAACTTGTGTCTCTTTTTTCCCAAACTCATCCTATATATTATAACTCATTTGTCATGATCTAGATAAAAAAAAATAATGTTTCTAAGCTTTGGAAACTTTTGAAATAAATTTTCTGAAGAGTTTAATCATGGTTGTTGTTGTTTTCAGCTCCGACTAGTATGAATAGCTAAATGTCCCACTTTACACCATAACTCATAGTGGTGCTCCTAATGAAAGGAGGCTTATACGTAGCATAATACCTTGGCCCCAATTTTAAGTCAAATTCCTCTTTCATTTTTTGATAATAATGCCTGTGAGACAAATAAGCCATAAGTAGCCGAAAATTACATTTCTTAAACCTTACTAAATATCTGTACTTTGGCACTGTTGACATTTTGATTTGTTGAGATTTCACACTCCCGCGGTATTTTCATTTTATTCTTACCGGAAGTGTATAGTTATAGTTCTTGGACATTATGACGCAAGATAAGCATTTTGATTGGATTGCGAAAATTTGATTTAGCCAATGAAACGAAGATACACAATATACAAATTTCAAAGATAGATGTCGGATTTGTTTACAACACAAAAAAATATTGAGTTAAAACAAAAAGAGTGCAGTATTATGAAATTTTATCAGTAACTATCCTTAGACTACTCAAGAATATACATTTGTGATTGTTTTCTTTAGAAATTGTGAATAGAAAATGAATACGAGGAAACAGAAGCACCAAACAGGCTTTGATGTTAAAAAATCCAAAGCAGCTGTTTCTCAGGTAAACTTCTTCTTCTGCACAACGCTATCCCTATCCATGATAGTAGCAGAAATATGTATTAGATAGACCTCGGGGGCGTTAGCCCGAATGGGTGTGTCTAATTTACACCAGAGACATATATGTCTCTGTTTACACCAAGATATTACGGTACCACGATTTCCCGAGGACTCCCAATAACTGATTTTTAACCCGAGAATCGATAGATTTGACACGAGGACTTGATTTTATATGGTGTTATACAATGTACTGCTTAAACTAATATTAAAGTATTACTCCATAGATCCTCGGGTTAATAATCAGTTATTGGGATTCCTCGGGAAAACGTGGTATCCCAAGAATGCCAAGATATTATTGTCAATGCTTTCATGTTGATCCGGCCCCAATATAAAAAATATTTATAAGGAATGAAAATAAAGATATATATGAATTGTAATACATAATTAAATGTTTATGAAATTTATAATAATCAGTCGGAAAGCAAGCCCTTAGAAACGACCGCTGTTGCTACTTTCTTAAGACAACAGCGGGACTGATTTTAAAACCCGCCATTCTGAAATTGCGTTAATTTCACGGAAAAAATAATTTGGCGCCAATTTGGAATTTTTTCTTTTTTCTGTTTCTTACTTGCCATTAATTAGGGTCAGAAATAGATTTCTTTCGATTTTTCAAGCATGGTTCTTATTATCAAAGAAAATAATACTTAAACATGTTATAAATTGTCCTTCTTTTAAAAATAACGTAATGCCTTTGATCGTCGTTTAAGAATTATGCGAAATTGTATGTTATTTTTTTCATCTTTTTTTTCCAGATAAACAAAGAATATACAAACTATATAAACAATTAATAATAAGTAATAGTATCTCAAAGTTAAAACAAAAAACAAGTCTAACGTTCTATCACCCCTTAGGAAACCCTCTTCGAACTAAATTCCAAACGAAAGACATTTTTTGACATTGTAGTTTTTTTTATCTTACACATCGATGTCAACTTGCACCTTTACACAATGTACACACATTTAGTGTGTTTGTTTGAAAAAGCAATGGCGAGTTCAGCTGTGAATATTTGACTGGATTAATTATTCTCTTTAAGTCAGTTAATTGTTTGACTTAACTAAAACAAGGTTAGGAAATCGTATACTGTCTTTACACAACCTTAACCAAAACTCATTCATTGTTTATAATATTATAAAAAAATTTATGATGAAGTAATCCTGCAAAACTGCCAAAGGTAAATGAAAAAGTCTTGTCCTAAATATGAACTTAAAACAATCTCTTTCAGACTAGCATTTTAATCACTCTTATTCAAATCATGTTCATACTGACATGAAGTGTAACTTATGACTTGTGATCTAAAACATAATATTGTTGACTTAGCACTCAGAATCTGCTCTGAAATACTTTTATATAAATATAGAAATGCATATAAATTGCTAAAAAAAAATAAATAGAAGAAGAAAAATATTAGACCCAGTCTTTTTTGTTCTTATCTATTTTCAAGTTCATGATTAGAACCATTTATTTATTGGTTTAGTGCTTTTTTTTATAATTTGAGTCCATTCATTAGAATCTGCATGGAATCAGTGAGACAAAATTTATTGTTATATTTAGTTTGTTCATACAAGAATTGCAAACTAATTTCCTTTTATTTCAAATAATGAAGAATTTACATTCAGAATACTTTCATTATGGTCTCGTTTAAGTTAAATGAAAAAGGTAGGATCAGGTATCAGTAATGAAAAGGAGTTCCTGTATTTGATCATTTTAATCCTGTCTTGATCCATTATTCATGAATATTTTGGCTACCCCTTGTATGATTAAAGTAGAAATTTATTTCTGTGTTGAAATAATTTGGTAACAGCAGTATAAATACTTACCAAAATATAAATATTAAATTAACTCTTGGAATAATAATATTATGGCACATACTGACATAGCCTAGGGCCTATTTGAGTATTTCACTGAGACTGAGTTCTGAAAAGTGATAAAATGTGTTTCGCTATTTTTTTTGCACATGTCTTTATATATATAGTATCAAAATATATTCAATAAAATTATTTTAATAATATCCTCATGTAAATAACAGCATATGGTGCTTAATATAATAATAGTTTGATCATGAGAGTGTCAAACAAAGGGACGTAACTCGTAAATTACTATCAGCCCCGCTTCGTCAGAAATATCGACACATCGAAGTGGCATATTTGCGTATTAAGTGGGACAAATTTGACATATCATAGTCAAAGTTATGTTACATAACATAATTTAAATTCAGTATAGCTTCCCCAGAAGTTAAGAAAGAAAACAACGATTTAAATTTCCAGTGACCGATTTTTTTGGTCAACACCTAGACTTTGAAGACACATATTGAGAGAAAAAATTAGTTTAATCCATAATTGAGTGGATCAATATATTTTATCAAATGTATACTCAAGAATGTTCACTTAAAAGCAAATTAGTTTTAATTCATGCAAAAAACTACAAATTCCAAAAAACGGGCTTCACTTTTTTTGGTAAAAAAATGCCCATATATGGTATTCCATTGACTTCCATTGTTGCTTTAAGAAATGGGGTCAAACCGGGGTCAGCTTTCCGACTGTAATATCATGAATATAAAAGATGGACAGTAAAAAGTGTTGGCCTTTGACACGCAGATGTGGTATGATTGTCAATATCTATACATGTACATGACTCATTTTGTTCATGAATTAAAAAGATTTTCAAATTTAAAAAATGTATTCAATAGTACCAAAAAAAAAAAAACACACAGAGAAGACAGTGATGAAAAGAAATAATGGTACATTTATTCTTCATGTTACCTGAAAAAAATATATCAATCAATTATTAGAACTTCAAATTAAAGATCAAACCTTGTTGATTATGTATATTTTATCAATCATGATTTTGATTGAATTAAGTGATTACGACCATCAGGCAATTGTTGAATAAACAAACCAATTATAGACTAATGATTTGATTTAAACAAGTCATTATGATGATTACATATTAATCATATGTTCCATTTCATTGTAAATATCTATTTATCAGTTCTATATAAATAAGAAGATGTGGTATGAGTGCCAATGAGACAACTCTCCATCTTAGTCACAATGTATAAAAAGAAACAATTATAGGTCAAAGTAAGGCCTTCAACACAGAGCCTTGGCTCATACACACCAAACAGCAAGCTATAAAGGGCCCCAAAATGACTAGTGTTAAACAATTCAAACAGGAAACCAACCGTCTAATCTATATAAAAAATGAGAAAAGAGAAACACTTATATACCATACCAACAAACGACAACCACTCAACAACAACGCTCCTATGTGTGAATTAAATAAAAACTTTTTTCCCGTGATATTCCAACATGTCCAAGTTATCATGGAAAATAACTTCATATTTATATGCTGATGCTGCTTTACAAACAGTACCAATCATACTCATTTTCGTATCATTTTAAAATAATTCATCTGAATGTTGCTCCAATATTAGGCATACTTCACTTACCTGATGCTTTAATCATCGATACTTTTTACAAATTCCATTTATCGTAATTCAAATATGTCACCAAATCCTCCGAAGTTTATGTAAATTATTCATTATTATATTATGGGGCCGGATCGACGTAGGGCCGAAAAGATGTGGGACAGATCACCTTGGGCCGGATTGGTTTAGGGCCGGAACGACCTGATACCATTGTCAATGCAGAAATGTTAGTTTTCAAAAATTTAGAAGGGGGGGTGGGGGGTCTTCCATGAATCCAGGTCCATTCTTCCAAAATCATGTTCACTCCCCTTCATGTCCATCCCATACCTGCCAACCTCTGAAACCTTCAAAGAGGGAGATCTCCCCCTCAGCTATGACAGCTTAGGGGGAGTTTTTGCGCGAACAACATTTTCAAGTTAAATATATGACCTGTTTACTTATCTACAAAACACCAATAAGAGTTAATAAATATACTTTATTTCTTCAATTCATTGTTACATGTACATGTATAATCTGTACAAGGTGTTTCATTTTTTGCCTTTTTCAATACCTCTGAGTCTCATAATTCATAACAGTTCATATTTTGATATTGTTGTGAGTCTCACACTAAGCATGCTTTCAAACGTTGTACAGACCACCAGAAGAAACCGAAAAAAGTGATTGAACATGATGTGCAAAATGAAGATTCATTGCCAAGTGAATTTGGTCGTAAAAATGGAGAATCTTACATTCAATCTGCTTGACATTTCGATTTGCAGTTATCTGTTTCTTTTTTTACACTGCCACTTGATCCAGACAAAGGCATCTATCATGTTGGGAGTTGACATAGCAGAAACAATTTCGATTACTTATATATCCAACATAAAAACTACTGTTCAAAGTTTTCAAAAGATCGCTGATTGTTTATTTCTATTGACAGTAATGAAAAAGCCAGAGAATTATGAACGTGGGTAATTCCAGGTAAAAATATCCCAAAGCGGGAGATTTCTGGAATTTCGTCGTTTGCGCGGGTGACTCCCGCTCAAAACAAGAGGGTTGACAGGTATGGTCCACCCCCTTTCATGTTTGCACCCACAACTTCACACCCTACACGTTCGCTTCCTTTTTTCTTTTAAGGTTTTGTGTTGAATAATAGACCTTATCAGTCAGGGGTACTACTTAAACAAGTGATTTCAAAATCACTTCTTTGAGTGATTTTGGCTGTGAAATATTAAAAATTTTCACACAGACTTTTCAAAATCACTGAAACAAGTAATTTTAGAAGTTAAAATGTAATCACTTCAATAAGTGTTTATAACATTTTTTGGATATTTTTCCCACAAGCTTGATTTTTTTATTGGTAAAAAGACAAGAATTCTATTGAAAAAACAACTATGTACATGCAGAAATTGTCTTTTGCTTGATTAGCCTGTCAGTTTTTACAGTTTATTTGAATATGCAAAAACTGGAATAATTTGTAGATCAGGACATAACCTTAAAATAAATCATTCTAACTCTAAAGAAAACCAATCAGGTCACCTAATATTGTTGACCTTTGTCTGATAGTAAGAGTAGTTAATGAATATTTGATTACAGAACAATTCCCAAGGGTACTTTTAAAAGCTTTAGCGCACTAACTTACTGCCCAAGCGCACTGGTGAAATTGATATCCAAAGATAAAGGGATAACTGATTTATGTAGGAAAATTATAGAAAAGTTTGTGAAAATATGGAAAATCAATGAAATTAGCATTTGAAGATCAAAGGAAACACCAAAATCACTTAAATAGGTGATAACTGAATTTAAAAAGTCACTGAAATAGGTGATAATGAAATCACTTGTTTAAGCAGCACCCCTGACTGCTTATCGCTATTTGGAAATCTGCGCCTGTTGAACTATTGACGTCATACAACAATCACTTTACCATTGTGGCGTCAGATTTTCTATTATGACGTCAAAATTATACAGGAACCTTTGTGATGTCCAGTTATGGCAGACAAATAGCAATAAGGTGTATTATTTAATGTTTTAGAGAAATAAGTTTTTATACGCCCGTTTTTGGGACGTGTTATGGTATACCCTTGTCCGTCCGTCGTCAACATGCCAGACAATAACTAAAAATTGCTTAAACAAATCTGCATTGAACTTTGGTGAATTGTTTATATCTATTGACATGAGACCTTTTCGATTTTTATAAATTTTAGATTTTAAGTTTCCAAGTTATGGGGTTTTATTCATTAAAAAAGGGGGATTTTCCAGTTTTCGGATAATAACTCAAAAACACTTTCACCAATTTGCAAGAAACTTTGGTGAATTGTTTATATCTATTGACCTGAGCTTCCTTTCTATTTTTATTAATTTTAGTTTTGATGTTTCCGAGTTATGGAGTTTTATTCATTTAAAAAAAGGGGGATTTTCCAGTTTTCGGACAACAACTCAAAAATGCTTTCAGCAGTTTTCATGAAAGTTTGGTGAATTGTTTATATCTATTAAGCTAACCTCCCTTTAGTTTTTCATAAATTTCTGAAATGACATTGAAAAGTTATTGAACTTTATTCTTTAAAGTAGCTAAGGGCGTATCATGCGCTCATGGCGCAGCTGTTTATTTTTTATTGCTTTAAGATAAAGAGACATTCTACAGTCAAGGGTCTAACTTAAATAAGTTATTAAAGAAAAATAACATACGTGTCGTTATTGTGGGCTAAAATATCAAAAAACTGTGATAACATATGTATGTTACATGTTTCAAAGGGACAATATACAACCTTTATTTTGTTAAATTTTTCACAAGTTCTATTGATATTATAATTTTCTTCATGTATACTAAACTTTGCAAAGATATAACAGTTCGTAGTTTACCAATCATGCATAGTACACCTTTGTTATTACAGAAAATATATACCTGCAATAGCCAAAGGGTGTTATTACAGCTTCTCTACATCTCTTTAAAGCCTTTGCTCTGACATATATCACAATGTGTTTCAATTCATTGTAAGAAATGATGATCAGAGCTTGTAATGAGGTACTGCGCAAGATTCCAAGTAATTCCCAAGTGTCTCATTTACTCTCATATAATAAGTTACATGCCTGTAATAACTAAGCTTTGTTATTACAGCTTAGTTTTCCCTTAAAGGCCTTGTCTCATTGATTTACCATGGTTGATCAAAATTGTATTAATGGAATTAGAAAATTAGTTATCAAGGTGATATATTAAGCTACTGCGCAAAGTTTCAAGAATTCCCAAGTGCCCACTAAAGGTAAAATATTTATGATATATTTAACTGATAACAACCATATGTTACTACAGGTTAAGGAAAAAAGAGTAGACAACTCATGAAAGTGTCTGTAATAACGCATGCATGTTATTTTTCTCTGATAACTTGTTCAAGTTACACCCTTGACTGTTCTAAAAATGTAAACGGGTTTCCTTTAGTGTTTTGTGAATAATTTTGACGAAATAAATAATGAATATTGTCATGCTGATCAAATGCTAAGTTCATTCTTCTAAGACTTGTAAAAGAAAGGGGTGTTATTTCAAAATTTTAGGGGGGGGGGGCATATTCCCAATGCTGCTTTTGCTACCTTTTTTTCTTTTTCTTTCAGATTCACCATGATTCAAAAATTCACATCAGTGGTTTTAAAAGACAAGGAGACAATATGGCTGATCCCAACCAGAAAAGAAGACCTGCATTTGGAGATATAACTAATGTATGAATAGTTAATTGTTCTTAATGGACTGGTATCTCTAGAGCTCACAGTTTTAACATGTTTAAGGGCAGCACTAGTTTTTTTTCCAAAGTTTCTATTGCTTTAAAAAGTTTAAACTGTCAAGAAATTGTGACAAATCCATTGTCAAGCAAATGGTCCATACATGTACATCTTTCGTCTCTACAATGCTCTAGTTATTCATTTCTCTCCACAAACATTTGTAATTAAATTAGTCAATGATTTCATTTAAGTTATGGCATGTGAAACCTCAAGCTTTAAGTTGAAGCAAAGCATACATCAGATTACTTTGCACATACAAAGTGTATATAGAGATGCAAATTAAATTTAACAAACTGCATGTCGAAGGAAGAATTAATATTGAATTTGCCCTTTTTTGGTGTAACACAATGATCACATGATGAAGTGCTACTTTTGAATTCATTAAATGCTTTTATGAGTGTATGCACAAGGCTCATGTCCTTTTTGAAACTATCCCTCTACCATTTTCAGCTCCTGGATGGAACACTCACATGTACTTTTTTTTACTTTTTAATCTTTTTAATATAGTCTATCATAGAAAACAAAGGGTTGGTGAAGAAGGGAGAAGGAAAACAGAACATACCTGTGAAAGCTGTGGTTGTGAACAAACCTAAACAAGCAAAGACAAAGAAACACAAGAAAGAAAATTTGGATGATGAAGTCATTCAGCTGTCTCAGGGTTCTGTAGTGTCAAGTTCACAAGAGAGGTATAAATATATAAAGTTCATATTAGTTGACTCAGTCAATACGCGCAGTCATTAAACAGTTGATTCAAGAAATCTTACATTTATTCAATGTGATTTATTTTTTTTTTTATGTTCTGTTATGATACAATAAAAAAATTTGGTGTATTTACTGTCTTCTGATTGGTTAAAAGTATTACCTTTATTTTCAATGTTGTCAATTTTATGGCGACACGCCCACTCTGACGTTGTGTATTCATACGCCAACATGTGTGTACGTTGTTATTGTTAATATAAATAATATAAAAGCTCTTTGAGCCTTATTTTGATAGAAATTTATTTATAATGAATGACAATAATTTATTTTGAATTTAATAAATTATTTTGACTCTTCATTATATAATCCGCATGGATTATTCAATGTGAAGAGTCAAAATTAATTTTATGGTTCAATAATTCAAAATAAATAATAGCCATTCATTAAATAAAAAATTAATAAAAATCAAACACTTTGGTCTTGTGGAAAGTTGTTTCATTAACAATCATACATGTACCACCTTTTCTTATTGTCTAGCCGAATGCGAGACATAGTGATGCAAATACCATGGCAGCAGCGATAACATAAACTATTGTATAAAGCATTTTAAATCAAGGTCATTACTTCAGTAAGTTATTTTTGATCCTGCCAAGCCAGTCCATATCACCATGTTTTAAGATTGTGCAGAATTCTATGTTGATGGCATGTCATGAAACCATAGATGTGTTTTATGACAAGTAAATGACTAGCTGAAATTATATACACCATATTAATCATTTACTTCATGATTAAAAATAATAGTCAGCCTGTGGCCTATAAATTTCTCGACTGGCCAGTGGCAGTAGATTTTTGGGGGCATCTGCCTGCCAGGCTATTGCATTTTCAGAAATAGTAATTTTGAAAATGGGACATATAATAATATTTTCATTTGTATTCTTGATGATTCTGTTCTTTTTGTCTCGACTGCTACGAAAGTCGCTGAATGCGAGACATAGGGATCGCTTTTCTAGCAACGATATCAACAATTGTTAAGTTTTCTGCTTAAGTTAGTTTGATAGGAACTTCTTGTGATAGATCAATGATATTTTCTATGAAGTTGCATTACTATCAGTACATATCAGTTTAACCCCCTAGGTCATGGTCCAGTGACTTTCAATCAATTAACAATGTTCAATGTTCATGATGTTTGATAGGAACTACTTACCATGCTTACAATTAACAATATTTTCTATAAAGTTACATTGCTGTCCGTACATCTCAGTTTGTCAACCATTTCAAGGCCCTACCAACTCTTTGGTCAAGCGACTTTGAATTAATTAGCAGTGTCTTTTTCTGAATTTTATGCTGACAGGCGAGACATATCTCTGTGTCAACAGTTTATTTATCAACTGTTAGCTTAATGCCTAAAAACGTCAACAAGTAGAGTGTTTAAACATATTTGACTGACAAAAACAACATAGACCAATGGCTGCTAACTGGAAATGTAAGTAAATGGAGTGCCGGAAGCGGATAAGGCTACTTCCAGTTTGTCAATTAAATGCAAATAAATAGACCTACCAACCCTATTTTTTTCAGCAGGTGGTAACTTTTTGAAATCACATATTTTGAGAAAACATCTTTTTATGCAACATAAACATACACTTGTGCTGTCCTGGTGGCGGATATTTCCGTAAAATATACCACTGTTAAAACCCTTTAAATTGGACAAAACTGTTGGGGAATCCCATAATGAACCAATGAAATTCAGTTTTACAAATAAATAATCTTTCAACTCATACATTCCTTTTCTTTTAAAGGTACATGTTGTAGATAAGAAGTTAAGACATGCAAGATGGAAACTTTTTTAAATCACAAATTTTAAAATAAAAAGCATTTTTTTGGGGATTGGTTTCAAAGCAAATTTGAAACATGTATTCCAAATTGATTCCTGGTAATTGTGGTAAAAACTTAGTTTTTGTTAAAAAAAATTGACAATTTTTTAGAGAGATCTGATTTTGCTAGGATTTCATTGAACGTGATGAAAATCTATATGTAGGTAAAGTTTGCTTTTCCAAATTGATTCCCTGTGTCTAAATACATATATTGCTTGTATTTAATCAAAACTTTACATTCCTTTATGACAATAAAATTAAAAACATACTAAAAACAGAACATTTTTTTTACAGCAATTCAACATCAGACTTATCAGATACAGAGATTAATGAGCAGTCCTTGACCTTTACTGTAGAAGATACTGAACCTGAGATAAATACACCAGAGGTATAACAGCACATCATACATGTTATAGTTATACAAATTATGTGGATAACTATTGTAACCTCTCATCGTGCAAGTTACAATCAAAAGAGTTATATGTATATATATAATCCAAGTCTTTGTAGTCAAAGATTAAACTTAACAGTTTTGCTGTGGTTGCCACTTGGACAGCTGTTAGCATTAGTTTCCTATTCTGTTATTTTTCACATTTATAACTGGAAAAGGTTCATCATAAAAGTAACCAGTTGCAGTTATTAATTTGGTCTTTCAGGGTATGTAAATCAACTAGTTTTAGTTATATTCCAAATTCATGTTCGGGGGGGGTTCACTTTTCCACTTAAAAGTGGTATTTCTTGAAAATTTGTCCCAGAATTTTCATTAAGAGTAATATTTATTGCTGTTAATATTTCTGTTTTAACGATATAAAAACATTTAGGGGGGAGGGGTCAGAATGCAATTTTTATTTAACCCCGCTATGCATGAAATTTTAATTGATTATTTCATATAATTGTAAAGGCTTTCTGTCTAAAATAACCATGATCCATCAAATTTTTATCAAAGAGCCTTCCCATCAGAACTTCCAAAAAATATTTGAGCCAGCCAGACATTTTTTGTCTTATCCCGATTTTAATAAGAGCCTTCCCACCAGGGCTTCCAAAAAATATTTGAGCCAGCAAGACATTTTTTGTCTATCACGATTTTAATCCCTTAACACTTAGTACCAAATTACAATCATGATATAAATTCGATGTTCTGACATAAACTATTAAAAAATTGACAGTGCATCATTCGAAGTGTGCAACATCAGCATACTAATATCTGTTTTAGACTCCTTATTTGTGCAAAATAACGTTGTCAAAAACTTTACTTTCGTTTTTAAAAAGCACATTTTCCTAATAACAGATGTTGACTTGACAATGGTAAAACATGGACACGTCCGTTTACAAGGCACAATTGAGCTCTTTCCACGTTATTTCTTCAAGAAAGTACTCGAAATGAACGTTAGATAAAGGTATCAAGGATAATTTTAACATTTTTGAAGAATTAGGATGCATAATTAAATTTCCCACCTGCGCACACATGTACTAGTTCAAACAATGTGGTTCTGACGATTTTTCATTTAAAACCTTTTGTAAATTTTTCATCAAATCATATTTATAAACGTATTTCTGATAATTTCAATCTTTTTGACTAGATTAATTAGATGCAGACCGCTGAAATGTAAGAAAATAACTTTGAAAAGACGAATCAATGTCCGCTACAAAATAGTTTACCTGTCGCCTGAAAAGGTAAATATCAGCTGTCTGACAACTAATTAACCTTGATTAAAAGAGAAGGTATTTAAGTAGGGTTTGTTTTGATAGTACTTATTCATCGTGTCATTTTTATGACCTGAAATGTGTGGCTGTTTGAAGGCAAAGGTGGGGTCAAAAAGATCGCATGAACTTTTTAAAATATGTTAAAATGTATTGATCGTCTCTTAAGAAAGCCTTGAAAACTAAAAGTAGATGTCCGTTTCATGCTTTTCCCAGACGGACAATGTCTGGTGAATTTATAAATGTCCGGAATATATGACCGTTTTGGAAGCCATGGTGTTTACTCAAAGGATTTGAAGAACGACATAGCAGTAAAACATAATTTTTATCAAAATTCTGTTCATAGATTTCACAAAGGCAATTTAAAGTGAATAAATGCACATTCTTCACAAATTTTTAATTGATTGTATCTCAGAAATTATAAATGCTACCTATTTGTCTCACTCATTGTCTAAAAGATTTTATAACACCTACAACATCTGCAAAACTTTAAAATGACAAATGAAACTGTCCTGACTACAGTTAAAAGCAGTTTATGTATATGAGAAAAAAAAACCAACTTATTATTGACTGTTATAATAAATAAATTTTGGGTGTTTTTAGACTATTTATCACTAAATTATGTATTTGAATGATTCAGAATGTGCATGGGTCAATTTAGATTACCTTAGGGTTTTGATTTCATTCTATTTTTTTTACCTAAATGTTCTCAACCTTTATTTGATAAACACTTTTTTGAAAGATGTAGAAAATTATTAGAAAGATATCATGCTTATTACATATGAGTTTATTGGGTTTTTTTTCAGGGTGTTGACAATATTGACAGAGAAAACCTAAAAGACATAGCACAAGTGGCATTATATGCTCCATTTATCTTCAATTACTATAAGGAAAGAGAGGTATATAAGACATATCCATTTCTAGTGTTTTAGTTCAGCATGTTTTACCGGTACACTTAAGTATTTTACCACAATACTGTCGGAAGATTTGCAGCAGGATCAATTAATTTCAAGTTTAGTTTCCTGCACGTACCTGTTCCAATTTTATCTCATCTTATTCAAATTGTCAGAGTGAAAAACTGAATTTAGATTTTAAGTAGACTTATGTATCCTGGATTCTGTAACTATTATTTCTGAAGATAACAAAGCGGCTGGGATTAAGAAATTGCATCGGGGTAAATTCAAATCCTGACTTTTTGGGTTTAATTATTGATATCATCTGTAATTCAGTCTTTTAGGAATATTTACTTTAAAACACGGAAAAATGATAAATTATCTACTAATGTGAATTTCTTTCCTGTTCAGCATACTTATTATTTTCAGCTCAAGTTTATGGTACCTATGTACATGGACAATCAGCCTACACTAACAACAAACATGAGGTCTATTTTGGTGGATTGGTTGGTAGAAGTCCAGGAGAATTTTGAACTTAACCATGAAACCTTGTATCTAGCTGTCAAACTGGTGGATACATACCTTTCAAAACAGATTGTCACCAAAGAACTTCTACAACTTGTAGGAGCAACATCATTGTTCCTAGCTTGTAAATTTGATGTAAGAAACATATAGAAAGGAATAGGCTTTAAATACTAAGTGTTATATATTAAACACCTAGTACATCTCAGTTTGATGATAATTTTGACACGCTTCCCTCTATATCATTGTCCAGCAACTTTGAATTAATTAGCAATGTTGCTGTCCATCAGATTGTCTTTTTCTGAATTTTCTGCTATGTCAACAGATTATGTTTTATAAGCATTAGGTCAACTATATTTGGTGTATGGAATGATTGTAAGGTATATATATGTCCGACTTGCAGGTTTCGTCTGACTTTGACCTCATTTTCATGGTTCATTGGTCGATTTTAAGTTTTTGTGGTTTGGTCTGTTTTTCAGATACTATAAGCAATAGGTCAACTATATTTGTAGTGTGGAATGATTGAACTATGACAAACGAACTGCAAATTGTGATCGTTTTAGAAATATTGAAATTAAAAAGCAAACTGTGGTGGGGGAAAACAATTTTGTTCAAATGACGAAACTACGACAATCGAACTGCAAATTGTGGTCGTTGGCCTTGAGAAATATTGAAATTAAAATGCCGACTGACTGATTTTACTTAGGAAAATTATTATGGTGGTCAATTATGAGGTTTATTAATAATTAACGGATCAGTAACCCATCCGATGGCGATAAGCCGATTAACTGTAATCACAACTTTATAACACCTGTTGTAAATGTTAATTAGCTGAGGGTCATAAACTTGTCAGAAACATGAAGACAGGAAGAAAGGGCATTTTTGAGACAATGGCTTCATCCAAAGAAGTGAAAAAAGGGCATGGCTTCATTTATTAAGATAAGAAAAGGGCATGGCGTCTATCCATGCTAAACATGCTTGGGGGAAACACTAAATGATTGTAAGGGGTACATGTCAGTCTGACCGGTTTCATCTGACCTTGACCTCATTTTTATGGTTCATTGGTCAGTGTTAAGTTTTTGTGTTTTGGTCTGTTTTTCAAGTACTATAAGCAATAGGTCAACTATATTTGGTGTATGAAATGATTGTAAGGTGTACCAAGTCAGGAATATGGCAGTTGTTATCAAATAGTCTTTTTCTATGTATGTTGGCATTTGTTTTTGTTGCAGTTCAGTGTTTCTGTTCCGTTGTTTTCCTCTGATAGATGATGTGTTTCCCTCTGTTTTAGTTTGTAACCTGGATTTGTTTTCTCTTAATTATGTTAATCGATTTATGACTTTTGAACAGCGGTATACTACTGTTGCCTTTATGTACATGTGGAACCCCATCACTGCCTTATAAGAAGAAACTACTATGACATAATACAAATGTTGCTTACATCATGTCAAAAAATTTACTTATATGAATTCTCCATTACTTTATCTGAAATCTGTATCCTTTGGTATGAAAACACTATTACATGATATGAATACTTCATTACATGATGTGAATTCTTCATTATGTGATGTGGTTATTTCTTTACATGATTTAAAAACTTCATTACTTGATTTGATAACTTCATAACATGATGTGATTACTTCATCACGTGATGTGGTTACTTCATTACCTGATGTGGTTACTTCATTACCTGATGTGGTTACTTCTTTATGTGATGTGGTTACTTCATCGTGTGGTGTGGTTGTTTCATTACCTAATGTGAAAATTTCATATACATTTTATAGCCCTAAAAGTTGGGGGTAG
The DNA here is from genome assembly GCA_017311375.1 of Mytilus coruscus. NCBI lineage: Eukaryota > Metazoa > Mollusca > Bivalvia > Mytilida > Mytilidae > Mytilus > Mytilus coruscus. The sequence continues at coordinate 113,447,550 of CM029599.1, forward strand.
AAAATAGAGATCAGAGCGTATTCTGGTATCATACTCTTAAACTGTCTAGTGTATACTAATTAAAGCAGAAAAAGAAAATGAAAGTAAACCTTAATGTTTTTATTGATTAAAGCTCATTCAATAACTGTCTTAGTCCTATGATGTTTCACTAAAATGTTTAGTTTTCTGTCTCAAGCAAAAGTGGCTAAAGCCCTCAAATTCTGGCTTAATCCTGGTTTAAGCCTACTTCAAAGAATCATATCCTTTGATAGAAGGAAGATTTTGCATGCATGCTTTAAACAAGATAATATTGACTATTGTTATATTTGTATAGGAACGATGTCCTCCATTAATAGAAGATTTCCTTTACATATGTGATGATGCTTACAACAGAAGAGAGTTCATCCTGCTGGAAATATCAATATTTAAAACTATAAATTATGACATTGGCATGCCCTTGTCCTACAGATTTCTACGTAGATACTCAAAGGTTTGTGAATAGTTAAAATGATATATACTAACAATAACACCAACAAGTTTAACCTTTCTAAAAAGGTATGGACTGCTTCGCTCTATCCTAATTTAAGGTAATATGTGTGCATGTGGTTGTTGATTTAGTATTGGAAATGTGGTATTTTTAGATATTGATTGATATAAAATTGATGTCTTAGACTTGGAATATCAATTTTTATATATATATTAAGATGAACTTTTCTGAAATTTTAAACTGGCGGCTGTTCAGTGTTGTGCGTTATACACCAATGCTTTTAACATTTTGTTCACTTTACTTGTTGAAAATTAAAACATTTACAAATACACAGGACTCTGGAGATGTGCCTCTCTGGAGGTGTGCCTAGATTGGCAGAAGTTATAAAATACAGATAATGCATTTTTGTAAACATTGTATAGGAACATTGTTTAGCAAAACAAATCTTGCATATTGCAGATTAACAAAGCAAATAAACACGTATTAATAATTGATATTTCAATATTGAATTTCAGTGTGCAAAATATGCATAATAAAACGAACATGAATTAATGACAGTTGATCGGAACTGAAATACACATAGTTAATTTTCCGGCATTTGAAGTCTTATCCTGAGACGAGAAAAGTCTGTAATTCTTTATCTCATTTAAGCCAATAGCTATTGCTGTATCTCAGCCGCATCATAAAGCAACCAATCAGAATCTATATGTGATAAGTAATTATTTCAAGATGGCGTGTATTTCGACTGAAACTAATAGCACCTGCCACGTTGATGTTAAGCAACAACACTTCACCTTCTATTAACGGATGATTGACAACACTTGACAGGTCACTTGACAGGTTGTTAAGTGAAGTTGATGCAGTTTCACATTGTATTGTCGTCTTTGTTAAGATATGTGGTAGATCAAATGAGAACTTTGTTCCTAGCTTGTAAATTTGATGTAAGAAACATTTAGAAAGGAGTAGGCTTTTAATACTTATTGTTATATATTAAACACCTAGTACATCTCGGTTAAACGATCATGTTGACGCTGACATCTCGGTTAAACGATCATTTTGACGCGCTTCCCTCTATATCGATGTTTCTTATTCCATCTAATATTGACATGTTACTATTAAGTTTTGGTTGATTCAATATGTGGTCAGCATATTTCAAACTACTTTCTTTATATACAATATACATTTAAAATTGGAACAGTTCTCATATGATTATGGGTCTGGAAAAGGTCACTATTGCCAGACATGCCCTTAACTAAAATGTCATCGGCTGAAATGGTAGATTGGGGTCAAGAACATTTTTTTACAAAAATTATTTTGGTCATTTAATTGAGATCTGATTTCTTAATCGCCATTTTGCTCTAATTTTTTGTTATGAAATGCTTTATTTTTGCATTAATTTTAATTACCTACTACCCCCACCATGCACAAATAAAAGTTGTAAACATACCTACCATGTATAAAATTGAATAAAATTCTTTTTAAGGTAGCTGAGATGTCTAAATGTTCAACTATAGATTTTTCTTAAACTTCTGTAAGAGTCTTCTGGGTCAATGTACTTTCAAATTTCAGTATAAAAACTGGGGATCAGAACCTTGTTTTTTCGTTAAAATACAATAAAATTAACTCAGTTTCATGTATTTAATATGGGTTATACAGTAGACTCCACCTAATCATTGCTAATGGGATATCGCCAAACGAATATATTGGCTATTGTAATATTATTTCAAAACAAACTCTTTCCTATATATTTAATGTAAATTTTATCGTGTAATCCAATATGGGATATATATAGATTCTACCACTGCATCAAGTGTGATACAATATTAAGACAGTTAAATTTTCAAATTTAAAACGCGAGGCTCACAGAGTGTTTTACTTATTTAAAGTTAACTGTCGAGAGTGGATAAATGTAGTATTGCTCAAGATTTGGTGGTGGAATCTCTTTCTCCAATAATATTTATACGATATACAGACAATCTTAATCCTTCTTTTCCAATGATCTGCAAAAAGATGTGTTCTTTCTATGTGATGTCATCAGGCACAGAAGTTACGCAATTGCAATTTTGCAGACAAGAAAATTTAGTTTTTTTCTTAATAAATGGAACTATTTTTTGATAAATTGTTGTCTTTATTCAATGTCTTCCTCTGTTATGTGAAATAAATACCCTTACAATTCAAATAGTTTAAATTTATTTATAAAAATACAGTAGTAAAGTACAGTATGTTTGGAGAATTTTGAAAAAACTTTTTAAGTGCTAACAAAATCAGAAATATAATTTAAACTGAATGTACCACCTTCTAAATAATTTACTGCAATTTACATATAAATCACTTTTGAACAGAAAAATCTGACTTTTGTTAGATATAATTTTCTGACATGTGCATGACCACATGTCATGGACACCATTTTTCCATGTTTACATAATGTAAATTAAAGCCTCAAGAACCATGATCTAAACATAAACAGAATCTTCAGAAAACTTAAACTTGATGCATTATTATTTTATCAATCATATTGATAATCAAACTAAATTTCAGTTGAGAGACTGTAGCTATTCATAGATCAATTAGCTAACCTGTGATTTCACCACATACTAATGTAAATATGGATATTACTTTGTTTTAAAAACAAATAAAGACACAAACTATGGATTATATTTATTCACATAAATATTTCAGGATATTTGATTTAATTTTATAAACAAAGGATTTAAATACTGAAAACAAATTTGAGCATTACATAACCAGCAAATCATTTTTTACACAAACATCGTGGTGATGTACCTGAAAAAATCACTCGAACCCTTTTATATAGCAGTGATTAGGGCTAGTAACATCTCAGGATTAGGTCAACTTATTGCGGAATATTCAATGGATATACATTTATCGTCTAATTGAATATATCTGGTAATGGGATATTTTTGAGTATTCGATTTGCCGGAGTCTACTGTATAACGGAAAACTCAATTTTTCCTTATTGAGGAAACAAGTGATAGAATTGGTGAAAGGTCAATGAAAGAATTGCTTTTCATAAATAATTCAGAAATATCAAATAAAAATTGGGGGTCACAGGCCTTATTTTCTTGAAAGATAGAAAAACACCAATTGTCCTGTCAAATTCAACATATTTATCTGCCCTTTGATTTTAAAGGATTTTTTTCTGAAAATTTAACTTAACTAGTCTGCACCTAATTGTATGATAGCTTCAATTTTCAAGTTATAGATGTTTCTTTCGTATATTGAATGGTACTAGGTAAAATATTTGTAAACCAAAAAAGTATTTTTGCAACATGCACAGAAGGGATGCTCAGAAAAAAACACTTGATCTACCTTAATTCCAGTTGCAATTAATATGAGTTTTATTTAATCTGATGGATTGTATACAATGTTACAACTATTTTTTGACATCTAATAAAGTTTCCTGCATTCAGGTAGGATATGGTAACCCACAGGAGAAAAAGATATTACTATTAGTTTTTCAAGGGAGTCCTGGTTGCCCCAACTAAAGTCTGTTTTTTGTTTGTTTAAATGTCTGCAATGTAAACAAAAAGTATGAGATAGACTGAAATTATTTGGGTTCAGTTATACTACAGGAAAAATGATTTTATGTTTGTTACTAGGTATCCCATGATAAAATATTAAAAATGGGCAGAGTGTTCCCTAGAATTTTTTCAAAATTCCAACCCACCTCCTTTTAAAAAAAAATTGGCAGGGGTTCGTTCCCCTAGGGAAACTCGGGTTCAAACCTATAAACATTTCTTTTTTAACCTATGATTACATCTTTTTGGTTTTCAGGCTAGGTTCACTTGATAACAATCTTATAACATCTTCCAAATTCCACTTTTACACTTCCGGTTGACAGCAAATCGCTAAAAATAATTGAGTCTGGAACGCAAACATCTTATTTATTTTATTTTTGTAACACCATCATAAAACATTATTTGAAAAGTTTTTATAAATTTCCAATGAAGGAGAAACCCCACAATCAATCAGGGATATAACTCTATAGGGTTATTACAGAAAAATAACATACATTTGTTATTGTGGACTAAAAAATCAAAGAACTGTGATAACATATGTATGTTACATGTTTCAAAGGGACAATATACATCGTTAGTTTAGTTAAAATGTATAAAAGTTCTATTGATATTACTTTTGTCTATATGTATACTTAACTATTGAAAGATATAACAGTTCATAGTTTGCCAATTTTGCATAGTACACCTATATGTTATTACAGAAAAAATATGCCTGTAATAACTAAAGGGTGTTATCACAGCTTCTCTATATCACTGCAAAGCATTTGCTCAGACATACATCATGCTTAATTACAATGTATTTTAATTTATTGTAAGAAATAATGACCAGAGCATGTAATGAGGTTCTGCATAAGTTTATCAGTAATTCCCAAGTGTCTTATATAATAAGTTTCATTCCTTTAATAACCTAGCCTTGTTATCACAGCTAAGTTTATCCCTTAATAGCCTCGTCTCATTGATGTACCATGGTTAATCAAAATGAATTAATTTAATCAGTCAGAGCTCAGACATAAATAAGTCTAAATCTGCTTTTGACTCATAGAGGTCTAAATTTGAAGGTTTCAAGATTTGTCTCCCTTTAATTTAAGACAAATTATGACTTCAATAAGTCAATTAGTGTAAAGCAAGAAATATTTGACCTAAATTAAAGAGTTGCAAATATTGACTCCTACAAGTCAATAAGTTACCAAAATTGGCCAACTTCAAGACCCATACATATTTATAAAAAGGTCATGCATCTACATGAAATTATGACAACATTGAAAGACAATGCTTTGTCTTGTAAGGAAAAATATGCATGAGAGTCTAAAAATCGGAGATAATGTTTATTTACTTTACAATGCAACCATCTGTAATCGCACAAAATGAGGAAAATAATCTATGTTAAGTAAAATGTTCAATTAGATAATTAAATATAGATAGCTCAGGTCATTGTGAACTCTCAAACAGGTTTATGATGTCATAGGTGGTGCACTTTGGCCACTAATTGAAATTAAGTCTTTCATTAACATAAATAGACCTAAATGAGTCTGTCATTTTCTGACTTAAATAAGTCTGAAAATGAAAGTATATTTTATAATAAATACATTTTTGACTTATGTAAGTCAAAACAAAATCGACTTCTTTATGTCTGAGCTCTGACTGTTAATTAAAAATTAGTTATCAAGGCTATGCATTTAGTTTCTGCGCAAAGTCTCAAGAGTTCCCTAGAGCCCACTATAAATGAAATAATTTTACAAATAAAAAACATATGTTATTACAGATTTAGAAAATTTAAGGAATAAAGAGTAGACAACTCATGAAAGTATCTGTAATAACACACTCGAGTTATTTTCTGTAATAACCCTATAGAGTTATATCTTTGACTGACAATGCACAAAATTGAATTCAATTGTAATATGACCCACCATGGATAATTTTCAAATGATTTTGCACCCACCAGGCATGCTAATTTAACAGCACTGTGGTCTAACCCTCTCATACATTTAAGTCTGGAACAGCCCTCAGTTTTCTTCAAATGCTTTGACAGGTAATAAAATTTAAAATACAATGATTGCCTGCCATTTGATAAACAGAACGAATCCCTTAAATGAATCTGGAATCACTTGTAATTTAGTGTTAACTTGAAACTTCCGGTTTTTATTTTGTTGTTAAAGTCAAAAGTAGCATTGGTGATTCCTGAGAATTTAACAGTTTTAAGTCAATGTAATCATTTCAATTTTAAACTTGCTTTCAATAAATCATTCTTGAACATTTTTTGAAAAACAGTAAGAAACTTCATGAAGTAAATGTAACCATTAACACAAGTACATTGGTGCTGTGAATCTAGTATGAATAATTTCAACAGTTTAAAAAAAGGACCCAAACTTTCAGGTCATCTCAAAATGACAGAAAATGTGTGAAAAAATATCGGGATCCTTGATTATGACATACATAAGGTGTATGAATGTCTACAAAAAGACATTATCACTGACTAATATTACTAGAAATACCCAATATGGATTGTTTTAGAACTTGATGTTTCATATTTTCAGTGTGCAAGAGCTTCCATGGAAACGCTAACCCTTGCAAGATTTATATTAGAAATGTCCCTGATGGAGTATGAGTTTATCAAGTACAGAGAATCCAAGATGGCTTGTGCCTGTTTACATCTGGCTCAGAAAATGAAGAAAAGTGGAGAATGGGTACACAAGTTATTTATATGACATATTTACTGATATACAAAATTAACAAAAAAATATTAAAAAAATCCTTGACAGAAGAATTGGGAGTAGTGTGATTCGATTGCTGATAACTATCAAGTAAAGACTAAAGATTGTGAACATGTAAAGGTCTTCAAACATATAAACTCAAGATATTGTTCACTTTAAAATAATATTACCAATGAGACAATTCCAGTTGAACCTCATTGTGCTGAACTCAGCGTTTTAACAAATTCAGACAAGTCAAAGTATTTCGTCAGTCCCTGTAAAATTCCCACTTGTTCAATGTAATTTAAACTCTGATGAGTCGAACTTGGTTGATTCCCAATCTCAGAATATTTCAAAGTTCCTAACGAAGAAAAATGATCATAGCAAACCCTGATGTGTCTTAGTTCGAATGCATGAAAAGCTTGAAGGAAAAGAAAACAAAAGTTCAAAATACTGATTCAAATGTTTAAATTGGATGTTTAAGGGCATACGATACAGTTACAGGGGAGGATATGACGTTGCTAACGTAAATTGTTATTTTCGCGACGTCAAACGGTGACTTATCGGGAAAAGATGCAGTTTTCGGCTGATTTTTATCATTCAAACTAATTTAACTTGAAAACGAGTTCATGGACCCCTCTTTTTTAAGATGACATTTGGTTTGATTACGTAAGAAGATTATGTGTACCAATTTTCATGAAAACGTAAATAGTGCAATTTTTTTAAATTTGATTAATATACAGCAAAAATGACGTTTTTTCTATATTCATGAACATTTGATAAATTTGAGTTATTTGTAAAATAAAATGTACAAATTTATGCAATATTTATATAACACATAAATTACAAATAATTTAACAAAAAACAGCTCATGTTTATCTTTTAAAACAAAAAAGTTATGTATTTCTATCGAAAGGAAAAAATACGTCCACAAATCCGTATTTTGAGGAAATATCTGAAATTTGAACATCAATTTACTCAAAAAGTAGCACATGAAGGTATATTTTTTATTACATATTTGATTTAATCAGGTAAAAAAAAAAGCCTACATGCAAATTTTCATCAAAATTTAAATACGGGATCAAAACTGTATCGTATGCCCTTAATTGTCAATGGAAATGAGTGTTCTTTATAAATAAATGCTAAGTAAACACAGTCAATCAATTTTTTATGCCCACCTACGATAGTAGAGGGGCATTATGTTTTTCGGTCTGTGCGTCCGTTTGTCCGTCTGTCCGTCTGTCCAGCTTCAGGTTAAAGTTTTTGGTCAAGGTAGTCTTTGATGAAGTTGAAGTCCAATCAACTTGAAACTTAGTACACATGTTCCCTATGATATGATCTTTCTAATTTTAATGCCAAATTAGAGTTTTGACCCCAGTTTTAAGGTCCACTGAACATAGAAAATGATAGTGCGAGTGGGACATCCGTATACTATAGACCCATTCTTGTTTACAATTAAGATGGTATGTAAAACTTATTGTTTGTCAACACCTTTGATGATTGACCATGCAGAAGATTATGTTTGTGGAATGCTTTTCACGTGAGGTTATTACAGAACTTATTAAAAAATCCAAGCTGAGAAAATCTATAAAAGATGAAATAATTATGATAATTGTTAATCACAACCTCGGATGACTCAAACTTAGAATAAGTCCAACAGTTATGTTGGGTCGCTACGACCTCGACTAATCTAGGTTCAACTGTATCCCCCAGAGGCCAAATAATGTAGATATCAGCAACTATGTGAAACACCTAAACTTTTTTGAACTTATAAAAGGCCCTTACATGGCAATATGTCAAAACAAGAAAACCAACAGCTTGATTTATGTTCAACACAATAAAAAAAATTAACTAATGTAATAGACAACAACAACCACTGAATTACAGGCTTCAAACTGGGGACAAGCACATACAGAATGTGGTCGGTTAAACATGTCTGCAAGAGTTCTACCCTCCCCTAAACCTGGAACAGTGTTGTAACATCCCCTTTTGTGTGAAAAATTCTGTTGATTATATATGGAATCACTGCAGCATGACTGTAGTCCCCTCTTATGGGAGTCAGTGGGCCCCTTATAAAAAGTTCTGGATCCGCCACTGACACATCATTGAAACTGGTGATCTGTGTAAAAAAAATAGCATAAAATGTCAAAATGAGCGTAACGTGATTGCGTTGTAAGCTGTAAATTGTGGATATTTGATTTTTTTCACAACCAATTGGGTAACAAATTGGTTAATACACCAAAAACAAAGTCAGTTTTTTTTATAGTTTTGGCAATGATAAAATCATCAAAAAAAATTCTAAATTTCAAAAGTACAAGAGTTTCAATTTATTTATCTATTTATACATTGTTCTTACTTATGTTCATAATAAAAACAATTTAAAATGCTTTTACTCTAAAATATAATTTATTTTCAGACAAGCACATTAGAGTTTTACACAGGTTATAAAAATGAAGATATTCTGCCTCTCATGAAAGAATTAAATCAGATGATTGCATCACCTCCTAAACATCTGAACACAATATTGTCGAAATATTCACACCAGTAAGTATCACAGTTAATTGTACAACGATTGCCCAATGTATATAAATCTTACTACCAATTAACATGATATGCATCAGTGCTCTCCCCAGGATTTTTTGATAGCGCTGTGGTAAGCACATGATTTTCGACTATTCTCAGAAACTTTGTCACGGCAGGCTGTTTGTTAGTAATAATGATTTTATAGAACATGTTGCTGATGTTTGCTCTTGTAATGTTTTTCTGATGGAAGTTACCCCTTTGTTTGTAAATGTTATTGTTTGAAAATAGATAAGGAATAATTTTTTATCTCCATTGTAAATTCAGACAATCAAAATTGAGTACAGAAATAAATTTTATTCATTATCATGATTTAACTGTAGCATACATTTACCATTCTCATTATCTGTGTACAAAACCCAAGGAAAAGTATTTTTCCATGAAGGGTCAACACCTGACTGGGGATGTGAAGATTTCTTAATAGGTGATGCTGTAGAAGTAGAACATTTAGGACCCACAACGTCATTGTCAGTTTCTGTGTTGGGTTTTGTAACCCACTGGAGCAGTGTACTATTAACCTTACGACGTTTGACAGGAGTTGACATTTTGGAACATTATGCTTTCTCATTTTTCTGATCACCATTTTATTACATTCGTACACAGGAAGGTGTCAAAGCAAAAACATAAAATAGCCTTTCATGACGTCATAATTATTTGGACTAATTGGTATGGCTTCACCGAAGCTGGACATCGAGAAAAGTGAATTTCTCAAGTCTAGTATCGGCTTGGAGTATGTTTTTCTAATCATATCCTATTAATTGTTTTCAAAAGGTAAAATTCATTACTGTAGTATTGCTGATTAAACAATTATTAGTTCGATTAGGTGATAATACTTCAAAGACTTGTACATTGAAGCCAATTTGATCGTTCTTTAAAATAATTGTTTAATCAAAGTTCGTAAAACAAGTTTGTGAGTGTTGTCGGTAAATGCTGTCAATTTATTTCATCTTATTCCATACATATTGGCTTCTTTATATTCTTTTTAAATCAAAAAATGGATGACAATCTTGATTTCTTCGTTTATTTTGATTTTGCAAAGACGCTATTTTGTAAAATTAATTAAACTGGTCCTGCGATTTTACTTTATACAATGCAAATAACGCAATCAGACATAGTTACCCAGACGATCACGTGATCGAAGTAAAAGATAAGCAGGAAATATAAAAAAAAATATAGCGACGTGATTCATTTGCATAGTGCTGCACTCAGTTCAATAGAACAGCGAAGAATTGGGATAGCGCTGAATACCGCAGCGCTAAAAACGGCCTGGGGAGAACACTGGGCATTATATAAAAAGTATCACAACTAAGTTGAACCTCAAAGGATGGATATAAGCAAACTTTAATATAGAAATGCAAATTATAATAGAATAGAAATTGTCTGTTTAAATGAAGACATTTAGATGACGTGTGTAAGTTTCCTTTGTCGTGTTTGTGGTAATAGCTTTTTTGACAAAAAACAGAATAACTGACCTGAAATATAAAACAATTATATATAAATTGACTTGAATCTCAGTTCACATGTTCACTATTATGCAAAGTTATCTGACAGCTAAAATTAACCTGTTCTGATCAAGCGATGGGTAAACTATTTTGTACAGGACTTTGGTCTATTTAAAGTTATTTTCTAAAATTGTACTAGTTTATGTCTAAATGAATTTAGAAAAAATGATTTAGCCCATTTTATTAAAATATGATTTTATGATAAATTTAATAAGGTAGAAAAAGAGGTTTAAGTGAAAAATCAACAAAATTACGTTGTTTGAACTAGTACACGTGTTCACAGGTGTGAGATTTAATTATGCATCTGAATTTTTCAAAAATGTAAAAAATGTTATTGATCCCTTTTTGTCGAGCCTTCGACTTTAGTCGAAAAAGCGAGACATAGCGATCCTACATTCCGTCGTCGTTGGCGGCGGCGTCCACAAATATTCACTCTGTGGTTAAAGTTTTTGAAATTTTAATAACTTTCTTAAACTATCCTGGATTTGTACCAAACTTGGACAGGAGCTTGTTTATGATCATAAGATAGTATCCAGAAGTAAATTTTGTAAAAATAAAATTCCTGTTTTTCCGTATTTTACTTGTAAATGGACTTAGCTTTTCTGCCAGGAAACATTACATTCACTCTGTGGTTAAAGTTTTTAAAATTATAATAACTTTCTTAAACTATCCTGGATTTGTACCAAACTTTGACAGAAGCTTGTTTATGATCATTAGATAGTATCCAGAAGTAAATTTTGTAAAAATAAAATTCCTATTTTTCGGTATTTTACTTGTAAATGGACTTAGTTTTTCTGCCAGGAAACATTACATTCACTCTGTGGTTAAAGTTTTTAAAATTTTAATAACTTTCTTAAACTATCCTGGATTTGTACCAAACTTGGACAGAAGATTGTTTATGATCATAAGATAGTATCCAGAAGTAAATTTGTTAAAAAAAAATTTCATTTTTTCCATATTTTACTTATAAATGGACTTTGTTTTTCTGCCAGGAAACAATACATTCACTCTGTGGTTAAAGTTTTTAAAATTTTAATAACTCTCTTAAACTATCCTTGATTTGTACCAAACTTGGACAGAAGCTTGTTTATGATCAAAAGCTAGTATCTAGAAGGAAATTTTGTTAAAATTTTGTACCTGTTTATCCGTATTTTACTTATAAATGGACTTAGAAATCGGAAAATTTTTCTTCCAGTTAACATTAAATACAGTCTGCAGTTAAAGATTTTAACCTTTTAAAACATTTATTAGATTCATAAACTATCCTGGATTTATACCAAATTTTGACAGAAGCTTCTTACAATCAAAAGATAGTATCTAAAGGAATATCAAAAGATTTTATTGATTTTTTCCTCATTTTGTTGAGCCTCGATTAACAGCAAAAGTAGGCGAGACACTGGGTTCCGCGGAACCCTTACGAATTTTATTCTTACATGCATTTCAAGTATTATCTTGGAGAAATAACATGGAAAGAACTAGTTTAATGCAATTATGCTTTGTTAAAGACACAGATTTTATGTATCTGTCTTGTGTTCATGTTTTACCATTGTCAAGTCAACATCCAGTAATAGGAAAGTGTGCTTTTTGTTGAGCCTGCGACTTCTGTTGCAGAAAGCTCAACATAGGGATAGTGATCAGGCGGCAGCGTTAACAAACTTCTTAAAAGCTTAATATTTTAAAAGGTAAAAGACCTGGATCCTTCATACTTTGTATATATAGATGTCTTATGTTATGAAGTTTCTGTCTGTCATATGTCCATTGTCCTTGACCTCATTTTCATGTTTCAGTGACTACTTGAAAAAAAAGTTAACATTTTTAGAAGTCCTAATTTCTCTCCTATTATGAGTAATAGGATAACTATATTTGGTATGCATGTACCTTGCAAGGTCCTTATGACTATCAGACAGTTTTCACTTTACCCCAACCTCATTTCGTGGATCAGTAAACAAGGTTAAGTTTTCATGGTAAAGTCCATATCTCAGATACTATAAGCAATAGGGCTACCATATTTGGTGTATAGAATGATTGTAAGGTGTACATGTCCAACTGGCAGGTGTCATCTGACCTTGACCTCATTTTCATGGTTCAGTGGTTAAAGTTAAGTTTTTGTGTTTTTGGTCTGTTTATCTAATACTGTATGCAATAGGTCAGCTATATTTGGTGTATGAAAATATTTCATGATGTGGATGTCAGTCTGGCAGGTTTTATTTGACCTTGACCTCATTTTTACGGTTCATTGCTCAATGTTAAGTTTTTGTGTTTTGGTCTGTTTTCCTTAATAGGTCAACTATATTTGGTGAATGGAATGATTGTAAGGTGTATATGTCTGTCTGGCAGTTATCATCTGACCTTTATCTCATTTTTATGGTTCATTGGTCAATGTTAAGTTTTTCTGGTTAAGTTTTTTTTTTTAGATACAGTAGACTCCACCTTATCCGATATCGGCTAACCGAATATCGTCTATTGTAATATTAATTCAAAACACCAAACCCTTTCCTATACATTTAATGTAAATTTTATTGGCTAAACGAATTTAGGATATAAGAATATAACGGCAAATCGGATAGGAATATTCATAAAAATTTTGTCAAAACCATGCACAATCGGATATTTTAAATGTTTTTCAGACAGGAAATGAGGCCAGAAGTTACGCAAGTACAATCTTGCAGACAAGAAAATTTTGTTTCTGCTAAATAAAAGGGACTATTTCCAAATAAGATTGTTGTCTTTATTTATTGTCTTCCTTTGTAATGTGAATAAGATGCCCTTACAGTACAAATGAATATATTTTATTTATAAATACCAGTGCAGTAAGTTGGAAGAAAATTTTGATAAAACTCATGTGTTCACATAATCAGAAATATAATTTGAAACTGAATGTACCTCCTTCTGAATAATTTATTGCAATATACAAATAAATCTCTTCTGAACAGAGAAATCTGACTTTTGTCAGATATAATTATGTAACATGTGCATGACCACATGTCATGGATGCCATTTTCCGTTGTTTACATTTTAATGTGTAGCCTTGAGAACCATGACCTGAACAATAATAGAATCTTCAGAAAACGTAAACTTAATGCATTATTATACCCCCGCTTTAAAAAAGTGGGGGTATACTGTTTTACCTCTGTCTGTCCTTCTGTCAGTCCATCCATCCATCCGTCAGTCCGTCCGTCCCATGAATATTTTCGTCGCATTTTTCTCAGGAACTACTTGACAAGGATTTCTGAAATTTGATTTCAGGGTTTATATAAGTAAGTTACACCGTGTGATGCGTTTTCCGATTCATCACTCAACAACTTCCTGTTTACCAAATACTTGTATTATTTTACACATGATAGCCTAGTTGAAAATTTTCATCACATTTTTCTCAGGAACTACTTGACAAGGATTTCTGAAATTTGGTTTCAGGGTTTATATAAGTCAGCTATATCGTGTGATGCGTTTTCAGATTCATCACTCAACAACTTCCTGTTTACCGTAATATTTCAGCGGGGGTATCATCAGTGAGCAGTAGCTCACAGTTTTACTTGTTTATTCATCAGTCTTTATTATCTTCATTGATAAAGAAACTAGATTTTGTAAGTTAAAGAAATGAAATCTATAACAAGTAAGATTTCAGTTTAGAGACTCTGTGACAAATGATAGTGAAAATTATACTTTGCTGAACTTCACACATGTAATCATTTTAAATCTTAATTCAAGCCTCTTCCATATCATTTCTGTTGAATGCTAGAAACAAATTAGTTTTTAATTAAATATCATCGAAGAAATAGTTTATTTAGTCATCATGTTTTTAAGACAAGCTGATAAAAATTTCACAGAGTATGAGCAAGGTTTTACTGTACTTTTGAGAAATTGGTGTAACTATTTATAGCAAGTTACCTGTGTTGTCACTACATAAATAGACATGCATAAATATGAATTTTACTTCTTTATGAAACAAATAAAGAGACAAACTATGGATGGTAGATATTTATTCACATACCGGTAAATAATTAGGAAATTTGATTTTATTTGATAAACAAAGGATTCAAAGGCAGAAAACAAATAGTATTACATAACCAGCTGATAAATGTTTTACTCAAACAATGTGGTGTTGTACCTGAAAAAAATCAAGAAAAAAACACCCTAACCCTTTTCTAAAGCAGTGGTCAGGGCTAGTAACTTCTCAGGATTAGGTGAACTCTTTTTTTTAAGAATATTCAATGAATATACATTTATCATCTAATTGAATATATCGGGTAATGGGATATTTTTTGCTGACATTTTGTGTATCTGATTTGCCAGAGTCTACTGTACTATATGCAATAGGTCAACTATATTTAAAGCATGTAATGATTTTAAGGTGTACATGTCTGCCTGGCAGGGTTCATCTGACCTTGACCTCATTTTCATTGTTCATTGATCAATGTTAAGTTGACCTGGTTAACAGGTTAAGTTTGTTACTTAGATACTATGTGCAATAGGTCAACTATATTTAAAGTATAGAATGATTGTAAGGTGTACATGTCTGGCTGGCAGGGTTCATCTGACCTTGACCTCATTTTCATGGTTCTTTGCTCAATGTAAAGTTTTCATAGTTTGGTCTATTTCTATTATACTTTAAGTAATAAGTCAACTATATTTGGTGTATGGAATGATTTTAAGTTGTAGATATAGGAAGATGTGGTGTGAGTGCCAATGAGACAACTCTCCATCCAAATAAGAATTTATAAAAGTAAACCATTATAGGTCAATGTACGGCCTTCAACACGGAGCCTTGGCTCACACCGAACAACAAGCTATAAAGGGCCCCAAAAGTACTAGTGTAAAACCATTCAAACGGTAAAAGTGTACATGTATTTCTGGCTTGGTTTATCTGACAGTGACCTAATTTTCTTTGATGTGATTCTTGTAGTAAGACTTTATATTTAGGACTATCTGCATAATATCAATGGTTAGTAAAGCAGTCGAGACATTTCAGCATGTGCACTCCTGTTATAGATAAAAGTAAATTTTCTGACAGAATGATTTTGCATTAATAAAGAGTCTAAAGCTGATATTGCATATTTCGAATGATGCACTGTCAATGTAACAGTTTATGTCAGAACATCAAATTTTTATCAAAAGTTTGAAGTTTAATAGTGTTTTTTTGCCAATCATTGTTATGATGCCCAAATAATTACCATGATTGCTTTTTGTTTGCTAAGTCTTACAGGATTAGAATCGGAATTAAAAAAATGTCTGGCTGGCTCAAATATTTATTAAAAGCCCTGTGTACAATATGACTGCACAGAGTTTTTTTGTTGTCACACTATTTTTGAGTTTCTCCAATTCGAGGCACATTGGGGATATTGACCCAAATATATGTATGTGTATATATTAAACATGGGCATTGATGGTGATACAATTTACAAACAAGTGAATTATATTGCATTTGGAATTTTTTCATTGAATATATTCATTTTCATGGATCATTGATAATATTAAGTTTGTGTGTAGAACTTTAACCTTTAAGACTTTCCACTTAAAATTGAATCATTGTCATTAAAGCAGGGAAAACAATTCAGTGTATGTACTCTTGTTTTAATGCCATACAGCATGTTCAGGGTGAATGTAGCCTTATTCCAAATATAATAGTGTATAAAACACAATACTGTCTTCATTCTTTCAACATACACTTATTTAACTTTCATTTGTAGACACTTGACCTTGCCCCTTATTATTTGTATGCTCAAAAATAGTATACTCATACATGCTCATAGCTTTAATAATTACAATAAATATATCTCTTCTAGTATCAAATTTTACAATAATTATCTTTTATTTTTCAGTGTGTTTTATGAAGTAGCAAAGATAAAGGCATTAAGTTCAAGTGAATTCAGCTGAAGCTAGTTAAAGCATAGTAGTATTTATGTTCTGGAATCTAAGCTTACATCAAATCAACCATAAAGAGTCATCAAACTATTGTATATTTTATCACATTTTGCATGGTGCTACTTTACATTATCACTGATCAAGTTTGAGTTTTAGGAACACAGTTCATGTGTTAATTTCAATTTCCTAATCATTACACAGAAAGGAGGAAGTCCATGAATGCCATATTTAGACCATTTAAATTAAAGCATTAAAAAATATGACCTGCTTCACTTTCTGATTTAAATCAATTTGTGATCTATTGATGTTTATAATTGGATCAGAACATGCAGCTTATTTTTCACAAAATCTAAAGCCCTTCTCCAAATTTGGTCTTTAAGGTTTTAAATTTAGGTTGCACTTTTATGTCATTGTGACTGGCCAAATACATTTTAAACAACTTAAATTTTAAATAAAGCTAATAAATTAAAATTTCTGCCAAAATGTTTTGATATTTTATTGGTTTTCAGGAAGCTTTTTGAACTACCTCCTTTTGTATATATTAATTTAAGTTTTATCAGTATTTCAGAATGTTTTAACAAGAAAGACTCGCAATATTTACTACAAATTTATATCACACTTTTATTCATTTAATCATTAGTTTTAACATGTTTTGTTCTTTTGTTTTATTCATTTTGAAAATTCTTTACAGATGTTTAGAGTAAGATAAACCTTTTATAGAGTTTAAAAAAAAATCATGAAAATTTTATGATAAAATCAGTGAGTATATTCTATCTTAATAATGATGAATATTTGATTTAAACAGGTTGTTCTTATATATCTACTTTGAAATAACTTATATGATTTTTTAGAACATTTGAAACGAGCTGTTAAAAGAGATATTGACAGAAATAATCTATATGATATGGTTGTTGATATACATACTAGCAAACTGAATATGATCAAAATCTTAAATTTAAAAGTAGCTGTATGAAAGCATTGATAAGAATTAGCTAGTCTCCTAGATTTTAAATTTGGTCTAATATATATTTATATACCTTTAGATATGTCATGAATTTTATAGATTTTTTATTTATTTATGTATATATATATATATTAAGATTTAAGAACATTCTGTAATTGATATAGGAGTTAGTCTTATACAATGTATGGTTATAATGGTCTTTTGACATCTTTTACCAGTCAAAGTCCACGATTTCTTTTAATCAATTATAGACCTTTGTAAGGGTTTTGACATACTGTAACCAGACGGCTTCCAGGACAATCAAACAGAAATATGTTTGTTATACATTTCATTCGTAAGTCTAGTAAAAATGTTTTACTGCTGTCCGAGAATAAACTTAGTACATACTAGGGAATAAATAAGGAGCTGCTGAACCAACGCCTCCTATGTTTTGTGCTGGTAGAGTTCCCTTAAGTGGATACCGGATGGTATGCAGGGTTGTCAGATAAAAAAATCAAATATCGCTACATTGACAACAACACTTAAGTAAACTGCATCTTTTATTGTCAACATGTTTTGCCGATCTATGACGCCGATCTAATCGGGAAACATGTAGACAATAAAAGATGTAGTTTACTTAAGTGTTGTTGTCAATGTAGGGATACTTGGTAATAGTACTGTAATATACTGAAATAGAGAATATCACTCCTGTAACCCCTATCCTCTAAGAATTATGTCAGAAAAATAAATTGGTAGTTTTATTACATATTATAGTGTTGATTATCTATCTGTAACTCTTTCCTTATGTCTTTAAACTTTCCATCCTTTTACAACTTCAATCCTCTCTCTCTCTGTTGTGTATTTTTTTAAAACATATTTAACATAGTCATGTCAGATTGTTTGTGTTCATGTAGAGGCACAATTCATATTTGTTTGATCTGATTTCCAGTTTGTCATTAAAAAGTATTGGAAATCTTGTATTTCAGTCATTTTAACCTGTCCTAACATCATATTGTTCATAGAACCATCCTTGTGTTTATACTACTTGGTTTCAAGGAATAATTCTATGAATATCTACCTCAAAAATAAATACTCTGTTATATACAGAAGTACACCTTTATCTTTACATGAGATCAATACCCAGGATCTTTTGTACATAGCATCTTATATTCCTGCTTTAATATACTTAATTGTCCCCGCACAATGTGTTGCGGGGGGGATTTAGAAATACCGTCCGTCCGGTCTTGTTAGCACTCTCACATGTACAATACTTGGCAGATTTTTATAAAACTTATATCATAGGTTTATATCAGCAATGTCTCCGACAAGTTCAGAAATCAGTGCCACTCAATTATTTTTGAAAGAGTTATGCCCCTTGGAAACATTAATTATATGAAAAAGTACATCGTTAGTGCTCTCATTTGTACAATTCTTGCCAGATTTTTATGAAACTTATATCATAGGTTTATATCAGCAATGTTTGGACAAGTTCGAATATCAGTGCTGATCAATTATTTTTAAAAGAGTTGTGCCCCTTGGAAACATTAATTATATGGAAAATTGCACCATAGTGCTCTCATGTGTACAATTCTTGCCAGATTTTTATGAAACTTATTTTGTATTTTTATATCAGCGATGTCCTGGACTAGTTGGAAAATTTGTGCCGATCAATTATTTTTAAAAGAGTTATCCCCCTTGGAAATATTAATTATATGGAAAAATGCCTTGTGAGTGCTCTCATGTGTACAATTCTTGCCAGATTTTTATGAAATTTATATTTTAGGTTTATATCATCAATGTCTTGGATAAGTTTGAAAATCTTTGCCGATCAATTATTTTTTAAAGAGTTTTGCCCCATGGAAATATTAATTTTATGGAGAATTGCATTGTTAGCTCTCTCATATGTACAATTCTTGCAAGAATTTTATGAAATTTATATCAGCAATGTCTATGACACTTTCGAAAATAAGTGCTGATTAAATATTTTTAACAAGTTATGCCCTTTGGAAATAATAATTATATTTGAAATCACATTGAATTTTCTCTGAAGCATTCATTTCTCTTAAGATATTTATGAACAGTTTTAAAGAACAAAAAAAAAGCATATTTTTTAGTTTCTGCCCTTGATCCTTGGATAGATAAAATATGTGCAACATGGGGGAAATTGGAACTCTGTTCTTTTATTAATGTTGGAATTTACTTGTAACATGATACAACTTTCTTGGATCCTTTTTAATCCATTGAACAAACAGTAGTAATCAAATGTAAAGATATTGCTGATGTTTCATTTTATTTACTTTCGTGAACATATTACACAAATCAGGCCAATTGAAACAGAAATTACACAAATCAGGCCAATTGAAACAGAAAATGACTGAACTTTATAATCCTTGATGTACCCAGTTTTGAGTGTTAATTTGATTATTTAACAGAAAGTAAAAAAATATCAGCCCCAACAGTGGTATGAAACTGAGACTTCTGAAGTAGCTTACTATTTTCTGATATTCTATCAAAAAAGAATTTATGTCTGAAGTCAATCTCTCCTCTACACTATTGATTCTGAATTTTGTACATATTTGTTAATAAATGTTGTTTTATATATGCATTGTTCATTTGTATGACCATCACCTTGAAACATAGTCACATGTAATTAGACTTTTGGAAGATGTGAGACCCTGGTATGTATATGATATTTACCAAACTTAACTCAACTCCCATTACAGAGCTATCTTGATTGCTTATAATAATTAAGTATCGCTGCTTTGGCTATCTAAATCCCAAACATTTATGGAGTTCTGATGTTCATTGCTTTACCAAAGGATTCTTAATTTCAACCATAATTTCAAAGTTAGCAAACAAACAAGTGACTGGTATTCAGAAAGTGACAACCTGTGCTCCCTTTATCACTGGTATGTTCCTTAATGTTGGGAATCATTGTCTATGGATTAACTTATAAAGACTCAACAAAACACCACATGTTAGATATTATCAACAATATGACAGGAATTCAGATGAGAAATAGAAAATTCTAAAAGTGTTGATGTTATTTTGGAGATGAATTTCCTTAAAGACTTCTAAAGAGATGATACCAACCTGGGAACAACATTTTTTTCAAGTTGAAAAAATGTGCTAATTGGTATTTTAAAATGGTCTTTTTAAGTATAACTCCAATAAGGTGTCAATCCAATGGCATTTTTGTAGATCTTGTTATACTATTAATTTTTAGCTCACCTGCCCCAAAGGTCCAAGTGAACTTGTGTTTATTATCTTGAAGACCACTATAAATAGAGAAAATCTGACAAGGGCAGAAATGATGAGAATTACCTACTGTCCATTTACGTCAAAACTGTCAGATGACTTCTTACTTGAGTTATTGTTCTTAAATGATGAAATTTAATAATTTGTTTTCCTTTTCGTCTATTATCTTGAATACTATAATAGAAACAGAGAAATTACAATTGTAAAATGATCACCAAGATTGGATCTACAAATAATTTTGCATGGCTTAATTCGTCAAACGACTCATTGGAGTTATTGCGATTTTTAACATTTTTTTCTTCTTATTTGTCTTAATATCTTTAAAAAATAGTAGATAGATAGAAATTGTGACAAGCCAAATGATCAGAAAGACGAGCTCTACAAATAAGTAATGACTGAAATCGTCACTCTTTATTGGAGTAATGGGTTTTTAATGAGGATTTTTAACAATTTTTGTGTTCTTGCCCAATATTTTGAAAACTATAGTACATTTTGTAGATAGATAGCCATTTTAAATATCAATAAATTGCTTCACTGATCATGAGCACAGCTGGATACGACTGAGAGGTCCAACCCGGAACAGTTGGGGCAAAAATGGACACAATATTCGCGCTTGATGCAGGTCTGAATTTGGATTGTAATTAAATATTTGACACATAATAGGTTCCCCCCCCCAAAAAAAAAATTCTTTTACCTCTGCCCTTTTTTATTTCAAAAAATAAAAATATTTGAAGAAATTTTCTTTTTAATTTCTGAAATCTGAAATGAGAAAAAATTGTAACCCCAACATTTTTTTCACCTCCCCCACTCCTTTTCCCTTTTTCCAAAAAAAAAAAAATTTCCTCCAGATATGGTCATAATCCCAATTCAAATTTCTAATGGAGTTTGCAACCATAATTACCCATTTAAATACATCTTAAAAGTCTTAAAATAGAAAATGACATGGCTAAAATATTAATTAATAGTAATTTCTAAAAATAAATTGACAGCTATAAATCACCCCAAGACAAGCTACATTTCTTTATACATAATTTACAAACAGTGTAAGGGAGGTAATCAAATCATACACAACATTTTACTTTAAATGTGTTTGGATTACCTCCCTTACACTGCTTTTGAATTGTCTTAATTGTCCATTAACCAGGAAACCCTTGTTTTTTTCCCCTTTTTTCCCCCTCATTCCTAAATGGTTTGAGCCATAACCCCCAAAGTCAATTCTTACCACCTCTTTGTGGTATAATTTCAGAGATATTCATACACTTAAACACAAATTATTGTCTGGAAATTACAAAAATGCTTATTTGGGCCCCTTTTTTGGCCCCTAATTCGTAAACTGTTGGGACCATAACCCCCAATATCAATCCTGACCTTCCTTTTGTGGTTATAAACCTTGTGTTTAAATTTCATAGATTTCAATTTACTTATACTAAAGTTATTGTCCGGAAACCAACTGTCTTCAAACGACGTCGTGATACCAATATACGACTGCAAAATTTTTGCGGTCGTATAAAAAATGATCAGCAAGACCAGATCTATAATTAATTCATTGGAGTTCTTTCTTTTTAATGATGACTTACCAATTTTTTGTGTTTTTATGTCCCACCTTCGATAGTAGAGGGGCATTATGTTTTTCTGTCTGTGCGTCACTTAGTTCGTCCGTCTGTCCCGCTTCAGGTTAAAGTTTTTGGTCAAGGTAGTTTTTGATGAAAATGGAAGTCCAATCAACTTGAAACTTATTACACATGTTCCCAATGATATGATCTTTCTGATTTTAATGCCAAATTAGAGTTTTGACCCCAATTTCATGGTCCACTGAACATAGAAAATGATAGTGCGAGTGGAGCATCCATGTACTATTGACACATTCTTGTTTCCTATTATCTTGAAAACTATAAAAGATAGAAAGACACTTTAAATAACAACAAGAGGCTGTCAGAGTGACAGCAAACACGATTTTCCAGAGGTCGAACCCTGAACAGTTGAGCAAGTATGGACACTACATTTAAGCTTAAAACAGCTCTGAATTTGGATTGTGATTGGATAATTGACACAGCATAGGTTTGTGACACAAAATGAATATGGTCAAATAACTGAAATATTTGAAATTGGACATTTACCTATTATGATCCAATATCCAAAATCTAAGTACATATTAGAATCAGCATATCAAAGAACCCCAAGAATTCAATTTTTGATGAAATCAAACAAGTTTAATAATAGGACCCTTTGGACTTCAATGTGGACCAATTTGATACAGGAGCTCACAATCCAAAATCTCTCAATACATGGTTAGATTCAGCATTTCAAAGAACCCCATAAATTCAATTTTTGTTGAATCAAACAAAGTTTAATTTTGGACCCTGATTTGGACCAACTTAAAAACTGGGCCCAAAAATCTAATATTTAAATACAGGTTAAGATTCAGCATTTGAAAGAACCCTATATATATTTAATTTATGTTGAAATGAAACACAGGTTAATTTTATCCATAATATTTTCTGTGCAAAGGGAAATAACTCAAACTGGATAAATAATTCTCTAAAATAAGATATGATGCAATTTTTCAAATTATAATCAATAATATAATAACAACAACCAGTGATGACTAAGTTCTCTAAAATTAGATATGATTTAACACTCAAACATTGTTAGAATCAAAGCATATCAAAGAACCAAAGAATTAAATTTTTGATGAAATTAAACAAAAGTTTAATTTAGGACCCTTTGGACCTCAATGTGGTATTATCTTATTATACCCCACACAACGAGTTGCGGAGGGTATAATGTTTTTGACCCGTCCGTCCGTCAGTCCTGTTTCTTGTCATCGCAACTCCTCTCAAACCACACAACAGAATTTCACGAAACCTTTTTAGATAATAAGGACTTACTATGTAGTTGTACATATCGACAGGAAATTACGATTCAATTCTTTTTCTAGGAGTTACGCCCCTTTGAACTTATTTACTTTAATGTACTACTGCAACAGTTTGTCATCGCAACTCCTCTCAAACCACACAACAGAATTTCATGAAACCTTTCAGATAATAAGGACATACTACGAGATGTGCATATCGACAGGAAATTACGATTCAATTTTTTTCCAGGAGTTACGCCTTTGAACTTATTTGCCCAATATACTACTGCAACCTTTTGTCATCGCAACTCCTCTCAAACCACACAAAAGAATTTCATGAAACCTTTTCAGATAATAAGGACATACTACGTAGATGTGCATATCGACAGGAAATTACGATTCAATTTTTTTCCGGAGTTACGCCTTTGAACTTATTTGCCCAATATACTACTGCAACCTTTTGTCATTGCAACTCCTCTCAAACCACACAACAGAATCTCATGAAACCTTTTCAGATAATAAGGACATACTACGTAGATGTGCATATCGACAGGAAATTACGATTCAATTTTTTTCCAGGAATTACGCCTTTGAACTTATTTGCTTCAATGTACTTCTGCAACAGTTTGTCATCGCAACTCCTCTGAAACCACACAACAGAATTTCATGAAACTGTGTAGATAATAAGGACATACTATGTAGATGTGCATATTGACAGGAAATTATGATTCAATTTTTTTCTGATACAATTTTTTTCTTACACTTATTTTATTTCTCCAATGACAATGTGGGGACGTGGGGTATGTGAGCGCGCTCACTAAGGTTCTTTCATTAATAATGAAAAGAAATACAGGTTTAGATTATGCATTTCAAAGAACCCTATATATATTCAATTTAAGTTGAAATCAAACACAGTTTAATTTTTAACCCCGATTTGGACCAACTTGAAAACTGGGCCCAAAATCAGAAATCTAAATAAAGCGGTATGTTTATTAATAGACAATATAAGCTTAGTTTTTAAAGGAGTTAACTTTATCAAAAAAAAAATATATAGCATTCAGAAAATTAGTTTTTACAGAATAAAAAACAAACTTGCCACAAAATTCTTCAAACAATTTACCAAAGAAAAGAAGAAAAAAATCCAAAATTTTATTTATCATAAATACAATGTCTTTTCAAATTGAAAATCTATAAAACTTATAAGTAACAAGAAATAATTGTAACAGGATGCTGTTACAACGTCTCCCAAACAAAGTTCCAATAATTCGTCATTTCCATGGTCGCCTGACATTGGGCAAAGTCCAGTACAAATTGGTTTGTGATATGCATAAGTGACGCCTATGGATTGACTCTGTATGTCATTCAAATCATCTTGAAATGACGAACAGGAATATATATGGTTGTTTAGGGTGGGGTGAAGATCTTGACTGTTTACAAGTTCTCAAAGGGGGGGGGGACTTGCCCTTTATTTCATATGATTTGTTTTTTTGTTCCATACAAGAATATATATGGTTTAGGGGTGGGGATCTCGACAGCTTACATGTTCTTAAACAGGAGGGGGTGGGGGTGATCCAAGGGGACTCACCTTTTATTTCATTTGATATGTTTTATTGTCCCATACAAAAATATATATGGTTTCGGGGTCGGGATCTCAACTGTTTACAAGTTTTAAAAAAGAAGGGGGTGGGGGTTACCCCATGGACTTCCCCTATATTTCATTTGATTTGTTTTATTGTCCCATATAAGAATATATATGGTTTAGTTGTGGGGATCTCGACCATTTACTAGTTTTTCAAAAAGAAGGGGGGTGGGGGTTACCCCCATGGACTTCCCCTATATTTCAATTGATTTGTTTTATTGTCCTATACAAGAATATATATGGTTTCAGGGTGGGGATCCTGACTGTTTACAAGTTTTAAAAAAGAAGGGGGTGGGGGTGAACCCGGGGACTCCCCCAATATTTCATATGATTTGTTTTATTGTCCCATACAAGAATATATATGGTTTAGGGGTGGGGATCTCGACCGTTTACAAGATAAAAGCACATTCTCAAATTGAAGGGGGGGGTGGGGGTAAGAATATATATGGTTTAGGGAGACTTAATTATCTACAAAATGTCTAATAATGAACAGTAAATTTCAAACTTCATTTATACAGTCCTAGTAAATTTCAAACTTTATATATACAGTCCTACAGATCTTATCAGGAAACAGAAAATTTTCAAATAAATCTGTTACTCCAATGATTATCATATGCTAAGATATTTCCCAGATCTAATTAACAATGAAAATCATACTTGCAAATCTGAAGGGTTATTTTCCTTTGAACAGAACTATGGTTTAACATAGTACTCTAACATTACATATATAATAATTAATAATGTAATTAACTTCAAAATGTCTAATAATATAGCTTATAATCATCACCACTTAGGAAATAGAAAATTTTCAAATAAATCTGTCACTCCAATTTTTATTTTGAGATAAGACATTTACTATGCTTAGTCATAATATGATAACAAGAGAAAAATATTTAAAAATACCACTTTTGGATATTAAAAATGGTGATAACTCAAAAAGGAGAAATACTAAATTCATGAAAATTGAACTGGACCTTCATTTAGTCACAAGAAACAACATATCTAAATTTGAAAAAAAATCATCACAGCATTTTCATGTTACTGAAGAGACACTGTTTGGCAGCCGCCCGTCCGCCCGCCCGCCCACCCGCTGTACATCCCCAAATCAATAACCGATATTTCCTTCGAAAATCCGGTTAAAAATGATCAGCAAGACAAGATCTGCACATAGACCTAGGTGAACGACACTGGCTCTTTAGAGACTCTAGTTTTAGTAATCATGTCTATTTTATATAGCGTTCAGGATAACAGAAATAGCAATAAACAATAAAAGGGCAGGGAGTGAGTGTTACAAGAACTTATTCACCACCACACGTTCATGTCCAAAATAAAAAGGCAAGGAGTGAGTGTTACAAGAACTTATTCACCACCACACATTCATGTCCAAAATAAAAAGCCTCAGTGATTGTCCTTCAGATAACAAATGTATACAGAGAAAATAAAATGCTTCGCCAAGCACAGCCTGATACAACCGCAGAGGTCGAACCCTGAACAGTTGGTGCAAGTTTTGACACAATATTCAAGCTTGATACGGTCTGAATTTGGATTGTGATCAAATTTTTGACATTATATAGGTTTCTGACACAAAATAAATGTAAAATATCTAAAAAATTTGAAATGGGTTGAAATATTTGTATTTAATTTTCAATTGAAGATTTCTTTGCTATTGCACAATACTGTGCAATCGGATATTTCTTGCTGTTGAGCAATACTGTGCAATTGAAGATTTCTTGTTATTGTGCTATTGCGCAATACTGTGCAATTGAAGATTTCTTGCTATTGTGCTATTGCGCAATACTGTGCAATTGAAGATTTCTTGCTATTGTGCTATTGCGCAATACTGTGCAACTGAAGATTTCTTGCTATTACGCAATACTGTGCTATAGTGCAATACTATGCAATTGAAGATTTCCTGCTATTGCACAATACTTCATATAATTTACACATCATGTTGGGTGTGTATCTCCTGCCATATCAGTATTTTTTTGCTTTTATATATAAATCAGAAAGAATCAATGTAAAAATGAAAAATTTTCAGAAAAAAAAAAATTATGAACCCCCAAATTTTTCACCCCCTTTTAGTAATTACCCCCAAACTCAATCCCAGCTTTCCCTTTATGGTATGGTACCTTGCAGTACAATTTCAGAGAGATCCATACACTTAAACACAAGTTATTGTCTGGAAACTAGAAAAATGCTTGTTTTTTGCCCCTTATTCCTGAACGTTTGGGGCAATTACCCCCAAACTCAATCCAAGCCTTCCCTTTGTGGTATGGTACCTTGCAATACAATTTCAAAGAGATCCATACACTTAAACACAAGTTATTGTCTGGAAACTAGAAAAATGCATTTTTTGGCCCCTAATTCCTGAACATTTAAGGCAATTGCCCCCAAACTCAATCCCAGCTTTGCATTTGTGATATGGAACCTTGTGGTAAAATTTCAGAAAGATCCATACACTTACACACAAGTTATTGTCTGGAAACAACAAAAATGCATGTTTTAGGCCCCTTTTTGGCCCTTAATTTCTAAACTGTTGGTACCATAACCCCCAAAATCAATCCCAACCTTCCTTTTGTGGTATTGAACCTTCCGGTAAAATTTCATAGAGATCCATTCACTTAAACTAAAGTTATTGTCTGGAAACCTAATGTGTCTTCGGACGACGCAGACGCCGACAATTTTTTGCGGTCGTATAAAATAAATGAAAACAACACCTTTAATAATTTCATGCGTCCGAAGCGCTTTTCTGGATTTACCTTCATCAGGAACGCTCAAAGCCAAACATTTGAAATCCGAGGGATGTATAAGTACCGAAACGGTTGAAGAGCGATATGACAAAAATACCTAAAACAAATAGCCAAATCCATCTAAGGTCAATTTTGCCTGAGGGAGTTGAAAAAAATCTACCAACAATGTTTTCTTGCTGTTTTGGCAAACATTTTTGAAGTAGGTCTATTTCTTTGTTTTAAGCTTCAAGTAGTAATCTGATTTTTATCTGCTTGTCAAAGACGGACATATTGTGGTATACCAATATCCGTCCATCAACACTGTACTATAACTCAAATTTGCTTTAACCAATTCTAACACAACATTAGGATTGACTGAAAGAAAGCTACTTTGGTTTTGAAATTATACTTATATTGTTGTTCCAGAGTTACGAAACTTTAACCCTTTGAATTAAGGCAATTTTTCACATTTATTCCAGTATGCCTGGATCGATTTCCTCAAAATTCATATAACTGTTGAGATTGAAAAAAGGAAGGTCTCTTTTTCATTATTTTAATTAAAGAACCTTTGTCAGCACGCCCAAGCTCCCGCATTGTTACTGGGCAAAAAAATATCACCAGATTTCTAAGTTGAAAGACTCATAACTGCTACAAAAGTCAATTGATAAAAATTTCCATAGTATGTCCTAATTATCTACAAAGTTTCATGAAATTCTGTTATGTGGATTCAGAGGAGTTGTGATGACAAACTGTTGCAATAGTACATTAATGCCAAAAAGTTCAAAGGGCATAACTTCTAGAAAAAAAAATGAATCATAATTTCCTGTTGAGTTGTGATGACAAACTGTTGCATTAGTACATTAATGCCAAAAAGTTCAAAGGGCATAACTTCTAGAAAAAAAATTGAATCATAATTTCCTGTTGATATGCACATCTACATAATATGTCCTTGTTATCTACAAAGATTCGTGAAATTCTATTGTGTGGTTTCAGAGGAGTTGCAATGACAAGAACAGGACTGACAGACTGATGGACAGACAGACAGACGGGTCAAAAACATTATACCCTACAGAACTTCATTCTGTGGGGTATAATAATCTGGTTTGTTGTTCTAGAGTTGTAGGACTTTAATCGTCAGACTTAAGTAAATTTTTCACATTTACCAAAACTTGAGTTTGCAAATGGATCGATTTACTTGAAACTTTACCAAATTGTTGGAATTTGTGAATGTGTAACACCACTTGATTAAAAAATAAATGTGATTTGTCATTTTTTAAATGTCATGCAATAGCTCTAGTATGCTTGAATCAAATAACTATAAATTTAACACTAGTGTTGGGATAGGTGAATGTAAGACTCGATTTTGATTTTGAAAATTTTCTGGTTTGTCATTCTACATAATGGGACTTAAAACAGTCATGTTAGACACAATATTTTTAAGCCTAAGGGTATCCCTGTGCTAAGTTTTTATAAAGAGTCATTTTATTTGCTTCTGATGTAATGCTTTCTAAATATCCCATTTTATTTTTGCAACAATTTCAATATGCACAATAAAGGTGTATTAAGCACTGATCTTGGCACAGCTGTTTATTTATTTTGCCAGAGACGAATGTCACAAAATGCAAGACATTGGTATGCTAATCTGACAATGGTGAAACTATTTGTATAATTCTTTATAACTCGGAAGGTAAAAGACTTGATACAAGATACCTTGTATACAGATGCCTCATGCTCTCATATTTTTGTCTTGCATGTCAGTTGCCCTTGAATATTGTTGACCAATTGTGTAAAGTTACTAAGGAACAGACCTCATCCTGAAGACTTTACCTGACCAATGGAGTATAAAATTGAGGTCACAGTTGACTGGCTGACACAATGTCATCAGAAAATACCTCTTTACAATTTTTTTATCCTAGTTGAAAATGGGGATAAGACATTGAAGTTATTTGGAAATATTTAAATGTTACCATTGCCACCAATTGAAAAGTTTACACGTCTTGATTCCCTAGACATGTCAAGTAATTCAGGAATCATATCACAAAATTGTACATATGACCATAGAAAGACCATTGTAAGTATTTCAATAAGACTACACAGATTTAGGTCAAGCTTTCAAGTGGTTTCAATGGAATTATTTTAAGGCAAATCATATGATTTTAAATGCAATGTACTTTATTCATTAAGCCAAATAAGATTCTTAATGCAAAGTCTCTCCAAGTAAATCATGAAACATAAAACAAATATACATCATGTAAAATGAAATGTTGTATTTCATAATTTATACAGAATACAAAATATCAATTCATTGATTTCAAATATAGAAATAATTCAAATTATTATCAGTCCACATCTGATCCCTTAAAAAAACTGTCTTATGGCTTCACTTTATCTTCTGTGCTAATCAATGTGGTATAATAATAATTCCTGATTTTTTTGGAGTGTCCTGGTATAATTCATTGTATCCTTCTCTACAAGTTGATCCCTTCTTTTACTGGTTGTCACTATTCTGCTTGCATATGGCTGCTTATACTGAAACACAAAATACTTGTATAGAATAAGATGTATTTTAGTTTTTAAGATTACAAGATTGATCTAATAATTGATGGTGAAAATCTTACATACTTTTGTGGAATCAAACCATATGCACTAGTATCTACCACAATGAGCTCAGGGAAAATAATGGTCTAGATCCTGTATACATTTTTGCAAGATCTAGCTTACTTTGCTGTCATTTTTTGACGATCTTCCTTTTCCTAGCAACAAGGGATATTTTACCAATTTAAAGCAACACACCTTCAATCCATTGTTATTCGTGACATACCAATTTTCATGGATATAGGCGAACAACAAATTCAAAAGTTCATCGAAGTACATATTTTCAATAGGCCTATATACAGATTTTAGCAAAACCACAAAATCTGATATACACGGAATTTGATGGAAATACAATTTATCTTTTATCCACGAAAAATAAATTATTCACAGTATGTAAGTGTCTAAAGTTAATATAGGCTGAGGATTCAGCAAAAATTTAACAGTGGCTCCAGTACTGTGTATTCTGATTTTCAGCCAAATAATTTCCAACCGTTAGTAAAAGTCAGCCAACAAAAAAACAAAAAAATAATAAAATTGTTTGTCTTGGTATTACAAAGAATAATATTTTAATAATCATTGGATTCCAAAAAAGCTAACAAATTAAAACTTCTGTGTAACAATACATTCCCTTGGTCTCTGTAAATTAAAGAACCATGATCCTACCTCTCTTTGAGGAGTTTATAGGTGTACTATTGCAAGACAAAACTTTATGCCCCTATCCAACATACCAATGTTTTGAAAAGTTAACTTTGGCTGCAACCTCCAATCTAGAAAATTGTTTTGTCTAAGGATTCAATATAAACCTTGGTACCTTTTGGTTGCATAACATTTTTAAGAGATTTGTTATAATTGCCATTTAGGCTTTTGAAATCCATCCATTTAAGATCCAACTTGTGACCTTATTGATAATTTATGATTAAAGTTGAAATGAATGGCCATATTTTGGCAAAAGTGGGTGTTCAAGTAAATCAAAAGTACACCTTAAACTTTGATTGTTTCAGTTTCACCTCTCTGGTCAATGTGTGCTTATACTGATAAAACTATTCTTTTGCAATGTGCTGAAAACGTTTGCTCCATTGGTTTTATAATATAAGTTATATGGTTTGCTACTGACTCCCAATGGATCCATAGAAGGTTGGTAAAATCCATTTTTACTTACCCTCTATGGATCTGTAGGGGGTCAGTAGTGAACCATATAAAGAATTTATCGCACACTGGACTTTTCCTGCCAAGTTTTGTATATAAAATAAACAATGAAATACAGTTAACTCTCGTTGTCTCGAACTCAGTTGACTCGAAATTTCGGATGAGCCGAAGTTTTCTTGTGGTCCCGAACTTTGTTCCATATAAATATATGAATTTCGACTCCTGATGAGTCGAAATTGGATGAGTCGAAATTTCGGTTGACTCGAACTAAATTTATGGTCCCAAGGTTAACAAAAGCATTCAAAATTCATTATTTATCTCGAACCAAAACACATATGTCAAAACATGACCTCGGGGATTTAAATGGATTGAAGAGTTAATCTGACAATACACGTGTAATTAAATTTCCGGTCACTGACCACTGTATTCATTTATGACATGCTTTTTCCACAAGTGTTTACCTAAGATTCTTTGATCACCATGATAAATAATTAGTGATACATTGTTATAGTTTATGAAAAATTATTTAAAATGTTTTAAAAACAATTAATCGTAATCATACACTAATGAGCTTGGCTATGTATAAAGTGGGGATTAAGACTTCCGTTGGTGATAAACCCAAAACTACTCAATCGGCGTCTTTATTTTTTTTTTTTTGTATTTTCTCTTGCAGAAAAATATTTTAATCAAAGAAAATTAAAAGAAATCTAAATTTTCTAAAATCTCTTGTATACGAAAATGAACAATTTCGTCAACTTTAAATAACGCTAAGATCGATTGGAAATGACTCTCTCGGCTAAAAGTCACAGGGACAAATTGTAACTGTACAAAGAAATAAATAAGAGACATAAAATGTTATTATAATAATAAAAGACCATACCATACAAAAACATCGATCTGAGACCAGAATATCGATCCCCTTTCCATCCTGATTTATTTTAGCCTTACCAAGCTAAGCAAGAGTTATGTCCCTTGGACTGTCAAACTTCCGGTTTTCGTTACGGGTATCTCGAAATATTTCTCTGGTCCGGCTGACTTCGAGATAACGAGAGTCGACTGTACAATAACATTAATAGATGATGTCATCATTAATAATAACATGACGTCATGAACCCAATACAGATTCATAGGGGGTCACCACATGACTGCATTAAATCAATCACAACGTCACTAATTTATCGGAGGTGTAAATAAAGAGCAATATCAATTACTTAATAATTCTTTATCAAATTATCTTGTATAAGCACAGTAAAATCAATGTTATTGTAAATGTAATATCAATTAATAACTCTAAATGTTCTGTCATATGTAAGTTTATTCTCACCTTGCTCCAATTGTATGATGTCCAGGTTCTGATCTCTCTAACTTCTCAAAATGTTTTCTAGCATTTTTAATGTTGATTAAAGTTGCTGCTGAGGCTGAAATTGTCATTATTCATCATAAGTCTTTTGTATAAACTTTCATTAAGTATTCAAATTAGACTCAACTTGATCATATACTGAACTTTATCTGACAATAAATTGTAGGCATGATAACACAGATAAACCAAAGTGATCAAAATCAATGGTGGAAACATTTGTGTGAAAAATTTCAAACCATATTTCAATCTTTCATTGAGGCATGGTTGAAGTAAAATTATATAAGCACTATTTCATATAGGTGCATTACTGCCATTCCAGAGAAAAATAAGTAATTGTTTTAGTAGATAAAATGAACATAATGTCTATTAGTGTCAAAAAGTCACAAATTCCCCAATCTATTTTATATTTTTCATAAATCAAAAGGAAATAAATGTTCAGTAAAACTTTTAATAACCTACGGTCACAAAAAAATGCCAGCATGTTGTTTTTGTTCATTTTTAATTGAAGTGCATATCTTTTTGTCAGTAATACTGTCTTCCTAAGTCTTCAGTCTGAAACTAATACATAACTATTGGCCTCCACTAAAATTGAGAGATTTGTGTGAAATAACAATACCAAAATAACTTCTACTGAATTACTGCAAAATTGCATTTTTTCCTATTTGAAATTATAAAAGATAATTTACCTGTTATCCAATAAAAAGTAATTAGATACTAATGACTAAAACAACATAAAAAACATCTATTCTTTTTTGCATATTGGAAAAAACAGAACAGGTCAAAATGTTGGAATAGCCAGAAGACACCAAGCCTATATCAAACATCTAACACACTAATGAGGTCAATTGCACCATAACAGATCTATGAAGTGTGCCCTTGTCAATTCCCCTCTAAAATTAAAATTACATATTATGGTATCTATCTTCCCTCTAAAATAGAACTTACGTATTGTGGTATCTGACATAACCACCATTATATAAGTATTTGAGGTAAACAGATCTATGTATGCTGAGAAACATGAGTTTCTGACTTCCATGCTCTGGAATGTTGCTGCTAGCTTACTGCAGCTTAGTTTGAACTGTTTGATTATGTTACTGATCTTTTCAAACCTATGGACATCACTATGTGGTTTTCTTTCACAGTGCGAAATTACCTATGGAAAAATATAAAAAGGTATGTAACCCAGGATAAAAGGAATTTATAACGGAATATTAAACTAGATAACTTTAACATCATATGAAACAGTCATAATATACAACAGTAGTTGACTTTGTACTTCAAACATAAAGCATTATACAAGTCATATATTTATTGGAAATGTCAAAAGTCATAGAGAACTTTATTTGAGCTGTCTCAATAAGTTTTCTTTCACATTATATTTTTTTAAGCCTTTGATACCAATAACAACAGACATTCATCCCAGGCCTTACTTTTTTCACATTTCTATCTATTATTAAGTTTCACACCTTGTGAAAAATGGAATATTAAACTAGATAACTTTAACATCATATGAAACAGTCAAAATATACAACAGTAGTTGACTTTGTACTTCAAACATAAAGCATTATACAAGTCATAAATTTATTGGAAATGTCAAAAGTCATAGAGAACTATAGTTGAGCTGTCTCAATAAGTTTTCTTTCACATTTTATTTTTTGAAGCCTTTAGCAAAAAGGTGCAATAAGTGTGTGTTTACAAATATCATAATCAACAGGGTGGTATGTTAGAATCTACACTTATGACAATGATCATGTATTGCTGTTGTTTTGACTGTAGTATATTTGATTGATGTAATATTAAGATAGCTGCTTATATTAATATTTTTCAAAATTATGTATTCCTTCAAATGAGTTTTCAATATTTTATCATTTAATGAGTATGTGTGGTCAGGTTGATACTTGACCCTTTAGGAGCAACAAAATAGATAAACTAATATTTGGTATAGTTCATAAGTTTTAATTGAAACTGAGTGATTTAAAATGTCTTTGAATACTTATTTTCAGTTAACGATATCAAATAAAAGTCAAATAGAAGCATTCCTTTTGAATTGTGTGGAAATCCTAAAACTTTTAATGTTTTTAATTAACATCTACAGATCCTTTAGTTTGTATTAAGGTGATACCAAACACCTTGGCTCGTTTAATTTTCATAAAATTTTACAAAATATTTACTTTGACCCTTTGAAAAAAACATAAAAATTTCAAAAAACTTGAACCACATACTTTATCGGAAAAATTTCATTGGATATATAGCAGTTTGACAAACACTTATTTTGATCATTGAGAAGCTTAATATTTCCTTAACAATAGAATGCGATTAAAACATTCAGCTGTTTTTACAGAGTTATCTCCTGTAGTGTTATGTACCACCTTAAACACAGAAGTATATGTCTATCAAATCAAATTTCATTCCTGGACCAGTCTTATGTAAACTGTGGAAAATTTGGCATTGAAAACTTCTGTTTATTTAAAAGTTGCATAAATCCATGTGTT
The DNA here is from genome assembly GCA_017311375.1 of Mytilus coruscus. Classification (NCBI taxonomy): domain Eukaryota; kingdom Metazoa; phylum Mollusca; class Bivalvia; order Mytilida; family Mytilidae; genus Mytilus; species Mytilus coruscus. Next base: position 113,483,205 of record CM029599.1, read on the forward strand.
ACTATGACAAGTTCTCAAAATCATTGTAACATAAATCCATGTGTTATTATGATAAGTACTCAAAATCATTGTTACATAAATCCATGTGTTACTATGATAAGTATTCAAAATCAATGTAACATAAATCCATGTGTTATTATGATAAGTACTCAAAATCATTGTTACATAAATCCATGTGTTATTATGATAAGTACTCAAAATCATTGTTACATAAATCCATGTGTTACTATGATAAGTATTCAAAATCATTGTAACATAAATCCATGTGTTATTATGATAAGTACTCAAAATCATTGTTACATAAATCCATGTGTTATTATGATAAGTATTCAAAATCATTGTAACATAAATCCATGTGTTATTATGATAAGTACTCAAAATCATTGTTACATAAATCCATGTGTTACTATGATAAGTATTCAAAATCATTGTAACATAAATCCATGTGTTATTATGATAAGTACTCAAAATCATTGTAACATAAATCCAAAATTTTATCATTGTAACATAAAATTTGACAGAAATTGTGTGACATAAGAATTCTGATGTTTGTGTTGTTGTAATTTTATTATTTTAAAACAATAAACACAAGCCAGACCCAATAATGTAACTTATAAGACCTTTATGCCAATAATCTATGAATGTTTCTAAAATGTTAAAAAATAAATTTAGGCTGTTTAAACAGATCACACCTTTAACATGTTAAAATAGAAAACCAATTTATAAAAGAAACTTGACAGCACCTATACTTGGGTATGTAAAAGGGACAATTTAATTAAGTTTGCCTATTTGCTAGGTGGACCATGAAATCATTATTAGCTTTGTTTACTATCTATTAAAAAAAAGTAACAATTGTAAGCTAATTAAATCAAAAGGATGACTGAAAACACAGTTCGATCAATTTGTTACTATACTTCTAAAAGCTACTGAACAGTTCATGGCTCACCTTACAAACACAATCCGTCCTCTTTTCTTCGAATATTACCTACTGAATTAGACTTATCACCCGGTTTGTACTTACATGAGCAACAGAACAGGTGTCACAGGTGGAGGAGGATCTGCTTACCCTTCCGGAACACCTGAGATCACCCCCAGTTTTTGGTGGGATTCTTGTTGCTCAGTCTTTAGTTTTCTATGTTGTGTTTTGTATAATGATGTTTGTCTTTTGATCGTGTTTTGCCATGGCATTGTCTGTTCCTTTTTTGACTTATGAGTTTGATCATCCATTTGGTATCTTTTGCCTGACTTTTACAAACAAGAAAATTTAACTTTTATACATGAAGTACACACTCATATACATTAACTGCAATATTTCTTTTGTATTCAATGTAAATAAAAATGTACTATGCACCTGGTCAGATGCAATTTCTAAGTGCCATATCTCTTTAAAACGCTTGGTTTGTCTGTTTGTTCAAATAGCCCTCCTCTTTATATAGTAACATATATCCTCTATTCACATTAAATAAACGTAAAAATAGCTGTATAAATGTATGTGAGTAACACAACATGAGTCATAACATCACTAACCAGAAAAGTAGCTCTTTCAAAGAGAAGGACTTCATAATACTGTCTCCTAAGTCTTCAGTCTGAAACTAATACATAACTAATGGCCTCCACTAAAATTGAGAGATTTGTGTGAAATAACAATACCAAAATAACTTCTACTGAATTACTGCAAAATTGCATTTTTCCTATTTGAAATTATAAAAGATAATTTACCTGTTATCCAATAAAAAGTAATTAGATACTAATGACTAAAACAACATAAAAACATCTATTCTTTTTGCATATTGGAAAAAACAGAACAGGTCAAAATGTTGGAATAGCCAGAAGACACCAAGCCTATATCAAACATCTAACACACTAATGAGGTCAATTGCACCATAACAGATCTATGAAGTGTGCCCTTGTCAATTCCCCTCTAAAATTAAAATTACATATTATGGTATCTATCTTCCCTCTAAAATAGAACTTACGTATTGTGGTATCTGACATAACCACCATTATATAAGTATTTGAGGTAAACAGATCTATGTATGCTGAGAAACATGAGTTTCTGACTTCCATGCTTGGAATGTTGCTGCTAGCTTACTGCAGCTTAGTTTGAACTGTTTGATTATGTTACTGATCTTTTCAAACCTATGGACATCACTATGTGGTTTTCTTTCACAGTGCGAAATTACCTATGGAAAAATATATAAAAGGTATGTAACCCAGGATAAAAGGAATTTATAACGGAATATTAAACTAGATAACTTTAACATCATATGAAACAGTCATAATATACAACAGTAGTTGACTTTGTACTTCAAACATAAAGCATTATACAAGTCATAAATTTATTGGAAATGTCAAAGTCATAGAGAACTTTATTTGAGCTGTCTCAATAAGTTTTCTTTCACATTTTATTTTTGAAGCCTTTGATACCAATAACAACAGACATTCATCCCAGGCCTTACTTTTTCACATTTCTATCTATTATTAAGTTTCACATCTTGTGAAAACGGAATATTAAACTAGATAACTTTAACATCATATGAAACAGTCAAAATATACAACAGTAGTTGACTTTGTACTTCAAACATAAAGCATTATACAAGTCATAAATTTATTGGAAATGTCAAAAGTCATAGAGAACTATAGTTGAGCTGTCTCAATAAGTTTTCTTTCACATTTTATTTTTTGAAGCCTTTTGAAAAATATCATAATCAACATAGTGGTATGTTAGAATCTACACTTATGACAATGATCATGTATTGCTGTTGTTTTGACTGTAGTATATTTGATTGATGTAATATTAAGATAGCTGCTTATATTAATATTTTTCAAAATTATGTATTCCTTCAAATGAGTTTTCAATATTTTATCATTTAATGAGTATGTGTGGTCAGGTTGACGCTTGACCCTTTAGGAGCAACAAAATAGATTAACTAATATTTGGTATAGTTCATAAGTTTTAATTGAAACTGAGTGATTTAAAATGTCTTTGAATACTTATTTTCAGTTAATGATATCAAATAAAAGTCAAATAGAAGCATTCCTTTGAATTGTGTGGAAATCCTAAAACTTTTAATGTTTTAATTAACATCTACAGATCCTTTAGTTTGTATTAAGGTGGTACCAAACACCTTGGCTCGTTTAATTTTCATAAAATTTTACAAAATATTTACTTTGACCCTTTGAAAAAAACATAAAAATTTCAAAAAACTTGAACCACATACTTTATCGGAAAAATTTCATTGGATATATAGCAGTTTGACAAACACTTATTTTGATCATTGAGAAGCTTAATATTTCCTTAACAATAGAATGCGATTAAAACGTTCAGCTGTTTTTTACAGAGTTATATCCCTGTAGTGTTATGTACCACCTTAAACACAGAAGTATATGTCTATCAAATCAAATTTCATTCCTGGACCAGTCTTATGTAAACTGTGGAAAATTTGGCATTGAAAACTTCTGTTTATTTAAAAGTTGCATAAATCCATGTGTTACTATGACAAGTTCTCAAAATCATTGTAACATAAATCCATGTGTTATTATGATAAGTACTCAAAATCATTGTTACATAAATCCATGTGTTACTATGATAAGTATTCAAAATCAATGTAACATAAATCCATGTTATTATGATAAGTACTCAAAATCATTGTTACATAAATCCATGTGTTATTATGATAAGTACTCAAAATCATTGTTACATAAATCCAAATGTTACTATGATAAGTATTCAAAATCATTGTAACATAAATCCATGTGTTATTATGATAAGTACTCAAAATCATTGTTACATAAATCCATGTGTTATTATGATAAGTATTCAAAATCATTGTAACATAAATCCATGTGTTATTATGATAAGTACTCAAAATCATTGTTACATAAATCCATGTGTTACTATGATAAGTATTCAAAATCATTGTAACATAAATCCATGTGTTACTATGATAAGTACTCAAAATCATTGTAACATAAATCCATGTGTTACTATGATAAGTATTCAAAATCATTGTAACATAAAATTTGACAGAAATTGTGTGACATAAGAATTCTGATGTTTGTGTTGTTGTAATTTTATTATTTTAAAACAATAAACACAAGCCAGACCCAATAATGTAACTTATAAGACCTTTATGCCAATAATCTATGAATGTTTCTAAAATGTTAAAAATAAATTTAGGCTGTTTAAACAGATCACACCTTTAACATGTTAAAATAGAAAACCAATTTTTAAAAGAAACTTGACAGCACCTATACTTGGGTATGTAAAGGGACAATTTAATTAAGTTTGCCTATTTGCTAGGTGGACCATGAAATCATTATTAGCTTTGTTTACTATCTATTAAAAAAGTAACAATTGTAAGCTAATCAAATCAAAGGATGACTGAAAACACAGTTTGATCAATTTGTTACTATACTTCTAAAAGCTACTGAACAGTTCATGGCTCACCTTACAAACACAATCCATCCTCTTTTCTTGAATATTACCTACTGAATTAGACTTATCACCGGTTTGTACTTACATGAGCAACAGAACAGGTGTCACAGGTGGAGGAGGATCTGCTTACCCTTCCGAACACCTGAGATCACCCCCAGTTTTTGGTGGGATTCTTGTTGCTCAGTCTTTAGTTTTCTATGTTGTGTTTTGTATAATGATGTTTGTCTTTTGATCGTGTTTTGCCATGGCATTGTCTGTTCCTTTTTTGACTTATGAGTTTGATCATCCATTTGGTATCTTTTGCCTGACTTTTACAAACAAGAAAATTTAACTTTTATACATGAAGTACACACTCATATACATTAACTGCAATATTTCTTTTGTATTCAATGTAAATAAAAATGTACTATGCACCTGGTCAGATGCAATTTCTAAGTGCCATATCTCTTTAAAACGCTTGGTTTGTCTGTTTGTTCAAATAGCCCTCCTCTTTATATAGTAACATATATCCTCTATTCACATTAAATAAACGTAAAAATAGCTGTATAAATGTATGTGAGTAACACAACATGAGTCATAACATCACTAACCAGAAAAGTAGCTCTTTCAAAGAGAAGGACTTCATCAGCATCAATGATGTTAGCAAAATTAGCCAACATACTCTCTAACTGTTGTACATTTGGTATTAACTGATAAACTATGTTAGACCAAGCCTGAAATATAAATTGGAATGTTACAGTTACTTAACACTGAGGAAAGGTTTATGTTCTCACCAAGACGAAAATCATAAAGGAGTAAGTTCGGTAAGGGCCAAATTTGACCCCATAAATATTATTAAGTTCAGTGTTTAAGGATAAAATGTGTTTTAAGTTGATAAAAAGACATGTGAGAAAGTTATATAGAACTATTTTTTGCCAGAGTTTTATTTTTTAGCATTGATTTTGACATCCCAAATAGGTTAACAATAGAGATTTTTGCAAAATTGGACAAAATCGTCCGGATTTTCACCAAATTAAGACCTAGGAAACATAGAGCGCAGGCGTCGACAAACAAAATATTCAAGTCAGATATGTAAAATGTCATAACAAACATTAGGTTTAAATATCTTTGTTGTCGATGCATGCGCTCTATGTTTCCTCTCCAAAAAATCAACATAAATTTACCTGTTTTCATAGAATTTTCGTGGAAAATCAAAAGGAGTGCTATTTGTGACGTCATGAATAGAACGCAAAAACATAAATTTTCAACAAAAAACGTTTTTCCAATCTAGTCATTATATTACTATTATTGGTCAATAAATCCTAATTTCAAATTTCAGCTAGAATTAGGGGCCATTTTAGGGCCTTATCAAACCTACTCCTTTCACCCACAAAAATAATTTAGAATTATTACAAAGGAAAAAATGTTAAGAAATTTTGGTCAGGGCAGTTTATCTTTTGACTTACTTTTCTTTTGTTATGACAGTGAAACTGAGAAATAGTTAAGTCTATTTGGCTTTTATACATAAAACTATTGCATAATTGATTGCCTAGATCTTTCTTCATTCATAAAGCTTTATAAAAATAGATTCACTGTCTCCACCAGCAACTGTCACAGGTTATGAAATAAATGATAAAAAAACCTTTCCCACTCAAAATTATGTGTAGATATTGGAGAAACTAATGCATCTTGACCCAAGATATCTTCTAAGAATAATTCCAGAGATATCTTAAGATAATTTCACCTTGTACACCACAGAAAATTGTGAAAATGATGGTTAGTAGTTTTTTATTTATACCTAGTTATCAGAAATGGTTTAAGATAAATATTATTGATAAAGATCAGCAAAAACTCAATGAAATTTTCGCTTTTAAAATGCATTACTGGCACGGGCTGAACACTTTTTAGGCACAATCATAACTTTGTTTACCTCCGAGACATCCGAAAGGAATTGTTTATTTAATTGAAAAGGCAAGAAATAACTTAATATTATTAAATTGTAAGTAAACATGACACAATATAGTCTTTGTTATGTAATTATCACTCTGGTCTACAGGAATAACTGATAATCAAGGGAGATAACACACTTCATACGAGTAAAGTGAGATACATCATCACATGTGCTTTTATCCTATGATTTGACCCCTAGTCAGTAGATTTTAATATGCAAATAAACAGAAAAAACATGTACATGTATTAATAAAATCATGAATTATTATTTTTAATGCACATGAGCAAAACACAAGATATTGTCATTTCTCAGTGAAAAGGGTGAGGTCAAACCTTTTGAAAACAATATTGCTGCACCTATTCAACTATTAAGCTAGTTAGCTACTACTCATTGCTTCTAATATAAAAGGTTTAAATGAAGGTGGCTTAGCCACAAGGAGAAGCTTTTTCTTTCTTTGTGATAAAACTTTCAAGAATTAGATTTTTCTCTTAATAATACTTATGTATTTAAATTAAATGATAACACAGCCTGAGTAAATTTTTTTGTCTTATTTCAGTTCCAGACATATCATTACTTTTTAACATGAGATGGCAAACTAGAGGTTTAAAAAAGTCCTGAATAACTGATAAGCATTTTGTTTTATTAGGCAAGCTCTAAATTGTTTATTTATGGTATTTATGCAATTGAAATTACAGTCGGTATGTTAGAAATATGCTAATATGAAAACTGTTGCTATGGCCTTAATATTAAATGAAAATACTTAGTTACTGATCTTTTCGACTAAATATTTCGAGTTAAATCTTGCGGCAACTGTTTCTCATGTAACACTGCAAACTATAATTAGCACTATTTTGATCTGTCGTTATTTAATGACGCCATAATACATGTGATGTCACAATGTTTCCTTTAATACCTCATGTGGATTTCTCACTGATAAAGGTTTTCACTGAAATCCATGTAAAAACCTTTTTCTCAAATAGAATTATGTGAAAGGACAAGTTTTGAAAATTTGCACTTCATTGCACTGTAATTATATGATAAGAATGACTTTCCCAGTAGTTTAGAGTGGTTTCCACAGTATTATATACCAGATTTCCACTAGTAAGAATAATTATTTTGGTGTTGTTTTTTTTTAAATCTACATTTTGCATAATTTCTCTGTCAAAATGCACTTTTAGGCACAAGAAAATTTTATAGAATGCTTTAACAGGGCCTGTGTATTGTAATTTAAGGTTATCATCAAGTTTTGTCCTTGTTTTGACTAGTGAAGGTATACTGGAAGAAATTAATTATACATACACATTGTATTCAAAATAAATCAATATAGCGATAAAAGTGTCATTGCCTTATAGTGCCTAAACAACTTTATTTTTTTCAGAAATGGACAAAATGCACAGATTTATTCAGAATGTCATACCGATGAAGATCACATAAAAATATTTGGAAAAATCAGAACTATGGATTTCAATATGGGACAATATCCCTAATGCGCCTTGAAATGAGGAACTCAAAAGTCACGTGTAAACAAAAAATCTCTGTGTAGTGATAGTTGACACATTTCTATGATAAACAAATGACTGAGCTGAACCATTTGTGTTAATTTAGAAAGTAGGGGAACACAGAATAAATGTGTAAAAACTATGGAGCTATTAAATGTGTTCAAAGTATTAAACTTTCAAAGAACTTATTGTGTTAAAAATGGGATTTTTTACCACGAGGAGCCGCATCACAAAAGGATACTCGGGGTTTGCTAATTTATGGAAAAAGTAATCTCACTGCACCCGAAAATTTAACCACATATGTGAAAATGTCTCAGCTTCAAACGAGCCATCATACATATCCAAGTTAACGATATGGACTGAGCAACAGAAGAAAACGTTACCATTACCGCCTATGGAGAAACTAATACGCATCTTGACCCAATTGATCAGCACTGATTTTCAAACTTGTCCAAGACATTGCTGATATAAACCTATGATATAAGTTTCATAAAAATCTGGCAAGAATTGTACACGTGAGAGCGCTAACAAGACTGGACAGAATGGACACCTGGAATTTCTATGTCCCCCGCAACACGTTGTGCGGGGAACAATAAATAAATAATAAATACTTTATCAAAGTCACTAAAAAATGAATAAATTGATTCGCCGAGCACAGCTGGATACGACCGCAGAAGTCCAACCCTGAACAGTTGGGGCTAAAATGGACACAATATTGCGCTTGATACAGGTCTGAATTTGGATTGTAATTAAATATTTGACACATAATAGGTTTCTGACACAGAATAACTGTATTCAAAGAACTTAGAATTGGTTATATGATTTGAATTTATATTCAATTTTTTGCTTTAGTGCAATACACTATGCTGTTGCGAATTGACCCCCCACCAAATAAAAAAGTTATTTGAAGAAATTTTCTTTTCTTTTTAATTTCTGAAATCTGAAATGAGAAAAAATTCCCCCCCTTTTCACAATTTCTGTTTTACCCCAATTTTTTATCCCTCAAGATATGGTCATAATCTCAATTCAAATTTCCAAATGGAGTTTGCAACCATAATTACCCATTTTAATACATCATAAAAGTCTTAAAATAGAAAATGACATACATAATCATGGCTAAAATTAATATTCCTTAATCAGCATTTTTAAATAGTAACTTCTAAAAATAAATTGACAGCTAATCACCTCAAGACAATGCAACATTTTTTTATACATAATTTTTTAAAAGCAGTGTAAGGGAGGTAATTCAAACATAGCATTGTACTTTTTTTTAATTGTCCATTAACCAGGAAACCCTTGTTTTTCCCCCTTTTTTGCCCCTAATTCCTAAACGGTTTGAGCCATAACCCCCCAAAGCCAATCCTAACCATCCCTTTGTGGTATGGAAACTTGTGGTATAATTTCAGAGAGATCCATATACCATTCCACAAGTTATTGTCTGGAAACTAGAAAAATGCTTATTTGGGCCCCTTTTTGGCCCCTAATTCCTAAACTGTTAGGACTATAACCCCCAAAATCAATCCCAACCTTCCTTATAAACCCTGTGTTTAAATTTCATAGATTTCTATTTACATTTAATACTAAAGTTATTGTCCAGTCACCAAATGTCTTCGGACGACGCTGACAAAGACGACGACGTGTTACCAATATACGACCGTAAAATTTTTTGCAGTTGTATAAAAAGAACTATAATTGTTAACTTTTTATACATTGTGACTTGGATGGAGAGTTGTCTCATTGGCACTCATACCACATCTTATTTATATTGTTATGTCTCATGGTCAGTTTCTACAAAATGAATATTTACACCAAATTTTATTGCTGTATGGTTGAATTTCTGGTAAATGGAGGCTGCACACAGGGAAGTGAATGTTTTGGTACTCCAATGGTCCCCTTCAACTTTTGATGAGGCAAACTTAAAATTATCTGTATGGTTTATTTAACTAGATATCTTATCATGATTCCTCAAGACAAAAATATTCAATTCAGCTTACTGAAGGCATTATATTATATCAAGATCTGATTTGAAATATCCGACATAACCATCAAGACAAAGCAATGTATCACACTGTAAAAAATCATCTTTAATTTGAAAAATGGTATTGCCTTTAGCGATGTGGACTAAAAAGCCCTGTTCATTGATAATTTTCTATGTTTTCTATGTATTGTGTGAGATTTTGTCCCATGTACATTTACTCCATATCCTTTCATTTTCTATAAAACCATACATGAGGTATGATAAGAGCTATCATCTGGCCCTTGTTGAAATTGCAAAAATAGTGAAATTCTTTAATCCTTTACAAAGTCTGTCAGTTTTATTAAAAATAATTAAATTAAGATCCAACGATTTACCCGAAAAGATAAATTACCTACAATAACATCATGAGACATCTTGTGGTAAAATGTCTTTTGGGACAGGACTTGGTTTATATATTTATGACAAGCTAGAAATATGAGGCTATTTTGGCATTTTTGCAGTACTGCATTAAAAAGCAAGAAGTTCCAAGTCATAAAGTAAGTATGTTAAGGAAAATTCTAAAATTTAAATAATGTTACCTGAAAAAATATTATTTGAAATATATATATTTCACTTTTATACCCAATTTTTCCTTTTACCCTTTGGTGGTGAAATTTGCATTTAAGTCAGTCTTACCCATCTGTAAATCTTAAATAAACTGTGGGCAGCCACGGAAGTATTTATAATTCATAATTTGCTTACCAAGTCTCTCTGATCATCCTGTACCAAGTCCATTTTGTGTACGAGGCAGAAGACTTTGGCCTCTGGTGAGTTCTGTAAGATAGCCTCTAAACATGACTGATAGTAATGCATATCCTTCTCAAGCTCGTGGCTTTCTACATCAAACACATAAATTAATACTTCTACATTTCTGAATATATTGTCTCTTTGACTAGCAAAATAATTCTCCATGAAAGCCTCTTGTCTGAAAAGTTAAATAAAATTAGACTTAAAATTAACACCAATTCATTACATGGTTATATGTATCACTAAAGTCAAAGTTTTGGGACAGGTTGATCTTTGTGTAATTTCTTGACTGGTTAGATTATAAGTTAAGACTGCCCAGCTACAGTCAACAATACACTGCTGAAATGTATGTCTATCTGGTCTGATCTAGTAAACTACAAACCATCCTTCTACAATTAACTTAAGTAAAAAAAAGATTTACTCCTTAATATTACAAAATACAAAAATGTAGTGAATCATGAACATGAGGAACAAGATAAAAGATTTTTTTATATTTCAAGAATACATACATACATTACATAAACATCAATACAGACTTTTATTAGATCCTGGTGGATAGTTAATCAATCATATCACACCATGTATTCAAAGTTTCAGGGAAAACTCAAAGTAGGACTGCTACCATAGCTACTGTATTGATAACACTCAAGGGCATCATAATAACCTTTGATTCACTGTCTGCATCAAGAATGACATGGATTAAACCACAAACTTGCTGCTTTAAGATAACTTACCCACCACAGTCCCATAAGTTCAATACCAAGTTACCCAGGAATCTGACGTGTGAATGCTCAACATCAACTGTAATAAGAATAAAACCACTGACTGAAGTTTTCTAAGGTGTATATGTTGAACATTTATTGACATGACTGATTTGGACAATAAATTTAGCATTTATTTTTATTATAAATATTAGTCTTGAATGGATCTTTTATCAACTATGATATTTATAATCAACAATTTTCAGTCATGAATCTTTAAGATTAAACAAGGACTAGGAGATAAGTGAGATCATACAAGTTATATTGTGATTTTTATTGGCACTGGCAGATTGGGTGGGCTCAATGATCTCAATTCTCCTTAATATATATTTCTATCATCGAAACTGCATAACAATTATCACTGACTTTCATGACTGGTTCCCTGCAAGAACCTACATATCAATCATGACCACTTTCATGACTTGTTCCCTGTATGAAACTGCCTATCATATATATCACTGACTGGTTTCCAGTAATACTCTATGTAGTATGAGGCAAGCGTTACATGTTAAAGAGGACAAAGTCTGTATAATTTACTTTATTCTTTTTGGTATTCAGATGTACAAATTTGCCAGAAATCATATGGTTAACAATATGGCAGCCTCCGTCAAGAGGGTAATGCACAAATCATTTAATTATTTTTGACACTAGTTTATAGATTTTTTTATTGTTATAAGGACTTTGTCTTCTAGTAGTTATATATGATACACGTTCAGTTGTAAGCTAAAATCAGGACGTTGTTTTTTTTTGTTTGAATTTTTCACATTTTGTCATCTCATGCATGTTGGGGCCTTTTATAGATGACTATATGCTATGAATTTTGCTCATTGTTGAAGGCCATAGGGTAACCTAAGTTGATTAAATCCGCTTCATTTGGACTCATTACCAATCATACCACATCTCCATATTTTATATATATAATATCACTTCTATTTTTCTAAAACTAAACATGAATGGCATCCTAATACTTACTAGTTGCACCAAGTCGCCTTGTATCACGGGCAATGTAATTGGCAAAGATGATGGATCTCATACTTGTCTTGCCAGATCCACTCTTGCCCATCAATAAAACCTGTAGAAAAAGAAATATCATTCAAGATCACAATCAAACTTCCTTAATCAAATCAAAATTTCATCTGACATTTAGTTTCCCCAAATTAGAGCTAATTTCAATATATATACATGTATCAAATCTTTCTATAAACAAGTAAATCGGGAAGTAGAATAATGTATATAACAAAAGTAATTTTTCTTGCATCTCAATTACATTTTAGGAGTTATTCAGAAAAAAAATCTACTATTGATACCATGTGCTGTTATTTCTGATAAAAAAGTAGGGTTTTCCTTCCCCTTGCTAGTTTGACAAAAAAATTGTTGTTCCATATCAATTTTCCAAACATGTAAACACTCTTACCTGTTTTTGTAATCCTCTTAATCATCTCATTGATCTAACAATTAGCATATGAATATAAATATATACAATCAACACTTTTTTAATGAAATATCATGCAGACAATTTCTGTGGTCTCTTTGTGAACTTTTTTTCTAAACTTAAATTTAAATATACCAACTGATTAACAAAAATCTATTTTAAAATGTGAGGACTGTCATTACTGTATTTCATTCAGTGAAATTATGGTTTTCTCTTACTTTTTCACAATACTTTTGACAGAAAAGTGTTTAAAATATGTGTTGGTTCCAGAAACACATGAACCAATAAACTATAAGCTGCTCAATTAGAAATGACAGTGTAACCCACCTTTTCATATTCCATTACGCCAAAGCGGCAAAAGATCTCTTATTAAATATTCATCGATTTTGAAAAATATCGATCCATGTAAGGGATACTCCTAGGTTTTAAATCATCTGGTATCTTAATAAATTTGGTATTTATCTCCAATAATACATAAAGACAATGAAAGAGGATAACAGGAATCACAAAAAATACAGGACTGTAAATCAGTCCAGTACACTACATTGTAACACACTTGTTTGTACCATGTCTAAATTTGGTCAGGGTTCTCACTAAGGATTTTTGAAGGCGAGTTCTAGGACTCATTATTTTTGGCCATGGCCAGTCCAACAGTGAGAAGATGAAATTGTATTGCTATTTCATTTATTATTTCAGTCCCCATGACAAAATAGAGCAAGGAAAAGACATCAACTTTTGATTATTTTTAAACTTTTGTCATAAAATGATGATATTTGTGCTCAGTTGATACAACATTTAACAATCTTGATGCATCTTTGGACTCACCAGTTTTGAAAATGAGAAGTTCAGATAGATCTTCATGAATCCAGGACTCATGGACTCGCCTTACTGGGAACCCTGTTGGTATGTCACATTTAATAAAATGCTCCGCTGGGCGCAGCTTGATACGACCGCAGAGGTCGAACCCTGAACAATTGGGGAAAGTATGGACACAACATTCAAGCTTGATACAGCACTGAATTTGGATTGTGATTAAATATTTGACACAGCATAGGTTTCTGACACAGAATGAATGTGGTCTAAGAACTTAAAAATTTTTTAATTTACTATTCAAACCATATCATTATTATTTGCTTTTATATATAAATCAGAAATAACCAATTTAAAATGGAAACTTTTTAAGAAAAAAAATGAAAAAAAAATCCCCCCTCAAATTTTTTGAACCCCCTTATGATTCATCATGCCCAAACTCAATCCCAGCCTTCCCTTTGTGGTATGGTACCTTGCAGTACAATTTCAGAGAGATCCGTACACTTGAACACAAGTTATTTTCTGGAAACTAGAAAAATGCTTGTTTTTTGGCCCCTTTTTGGCCCCAAATTCCTAAACTTTTAGGGCAATTACCCCGAAACTCAAACCCAGCTTTCCCTTTGTGATATGGAACCTTGTAGTACAATTTCATAAAGATCCATACACTTACACACAAGTTAATGTCATGAAGCTAGAAAAATGCTTGTTTTTTTGCCCCTTTTTGGCCCCTAATTCCTAAAATTTTGAGGCAATTACCCCCAAAATCAATCCCAGCCTTCCCTTTGTGGTATGGTACCTTGCAATACAATTTCAGAGAGATCCATACACTTGAACACAAGTTATTGTCTGGAAACTAGAAAAATGCTTATTTTTGGCCACTTTTCGGTCCCTTATTCCTAAACCTTTTGGGCAATTACCCCCAAACTCAATTCCAGCTTTCCCTTTGTGATATGGAACCTTGTAGTACAATTTCAGAAAGATCCATACACTTACACACAAGTTATTGTCATGAAACTAGAAAAATGCTTGTTTTTTGCCCCTTTTTTGGCCCCTAATTCCTTAAATTTGGAGGCAATTACCCCCAAAATCAATCCCAGCATTCCCTTTGTGATATGGAACCTTGTGGTACAATGTCAGAGAGATCCATACACTAGCACACAAGTTATGTCTGGAAGTTACAAAAATGCTTATTTTTGGCCACTTTTTTGCCCCTAATTCCTTAATTGTTGGTACCATAACCCCCAAAATCAATCCCAACCTTCCTTATGTGGTATTGAACCTTATGGTAAAATTTCATAGAGATCCATTCACTTAAACTTAAGTTAGAGTGCGAAAACTAATGTGTCTTCGGACGATGGCGATGACGACTTGGCCCCTTATTCCTAAATGTTTTGGGCAATTACCCCCAAACTCAATTCCAGCTTTCCCTTTGTGATATGGAACCTTGTAGTACAATTTCAGAAAGATCCATACACTTACACACAAGTTATTGTCATGAAACTAGAAAAATGCTTGTTTTTTGCCCCTTTTTTGGCCCCTAATTCCTAAAATTTGGAGGCAATTACCCCCAAAATCAATCCCAGCATTCCCTTTGTGATATGGAACCTTGTGGTACAATGTCAGAGAAATCCATACACTAACACACAAGTTATGTCTGGAAGTTACAAAAATGCTTATTTTTGGCCCCTTTTTTGCCCCTAATTCCTTAACTGTTGGTACCATAACCCCCAAAATCAATCCCAACCTTCCTTTTGTGGTATTAAACCTTATGGTAAAATTTCATAGAGATCCATTCAATTAAACTAAAGTTAGAGTGCGAAAACCAATGTGTCTTCGGACGACGACGACGACCAATATACGACTGCAAAATTTTTTTGCTGTCGTATAAAAATCAAACATGGTTACATTCCAACACGGTGTTCAAGGGGCAATAATTCAATCTTTAATTATGACATTTTATTCAGTAAGTGTTTATAACATTATCTTGATATTTTTCACACAAGCTTGATTTTTTTATTGGCTAAAAGAAAAGGATTCCATTTAGAAAACAACTATATACATGCAGAAATTATCTTTTGTTGGATGAGCTTGTCAGATTTTACAGTTAATTTGAAATATGCATAAACTGGAATAATTTGTAGATCAGGACATTGAAGTTGACCATTCTAAGTGTAAAGAAAACCAATCAGGTTCCTTAAAATTGTTGACCTTTGTCTGATTGTAAGAGTAGTTATAGAATATTTGATAACAGAAAAATTCCCAAGGGTACTTTTTAAAGCTTTAGCACACTAACTTACTGCCCAAGCGCACTGCTGAAATGAAAGGAATAAATGATCTATGTAGGAAAATTACAGAAAAATTTGTCAAAATATGGAAAATTAATGATTTTACCATTTGAAGATCAAAGGAAACACCAAAATCACTTAAACGGGTGATTACTGAATTTATTAAATCACTCAAGTAGGTGATAATTAATGAAACCACTTCTTTAAGTCATACCCCTGACTGATAGAAAATGGTTCAATCCTATGACCAAGGGTTTATAACTAACATCTAATACACATCCTTGCTATGATTACAAGTGCTTTAAATTTTACAAGGTATGATATTTCATACAAATTTCAATCTGATTTGATACCATGGTCCATGTAATCGTACAGCGTTCTGTTCACACATTATGATTTTTCATTCATGTAACCAAACAAAAACGGATTTTAGTATTCACATGGTGCAATTTTTGAAGAAACAACAATATAGGTAAAATAATCAGAGTGAAACTGTATTTCTCAGACATGTGATTCTTCCGGCGGGAGTCAAAATCTCCTGATTTTTAAGCCCTCCTCCGTCCCTCTCGTTAATAATTCAAATCTTCTGTTTTTTTCAAAATTTCAACCCCAAAAAATTTGTCAGTCTCTATGTTTTATTACCACCAATGTCCACATTAATTACGTTTTTGTGTCACTGATGAAGGTAATTTTTACCTGTAAATGAAAGAACTTGTATAATTATATGGCTTCACTTGACAGCTTGGGTGTCAAATATACTATTAATTATCGATTTTTTACCTCAGGCTAACTGCTGTTATGTAATAAAAACTTTGTGTATTTGAATACGCTTGAAAGAAATTTCGGGTTACTTCCCTTGTTTTATCATGTTTTAAGGTACAAAAATGTACCCTCCTTAAAATAATATAAATTAATAAAAGAATATAAATGAAATACAAATTGAACAAAGAATCATATAAGGATGGTTATTTAATGACTAAATGTCTTAGAACAAATAAGAAAATAATACTTTGAAAATCATTTGTGAGATCTATACTTCTTTTCAATGGTTAAATTGAAATTTATAAGGTATGTATTGACCTTATTTTAAGCCTGAAAAATTCACATACACATATTTAGGCATATTTCGGTTTACACAAAATATTTGGCAACTAAATTCACATACACAATTTGGCATATCAAAATTATCCGCTCTTTACTTGGCTGCTGGTGTACCAGGACAACGTTGCTGCCTCTCACTGCTGTTTGCTTGGCCTAGCTTTCCTCCTGTTCCTACTTTTGGTGGTTCCGTTTTTATTAATTATTTATTTTTACATATATATATTTTTTTTTATTTATCTTTGGATTACTATAAAAATTTTCATTTTTATATTCTTTTATTTTTATTTATTTTTATTCATCAATTTATTTATTTATTTATTAAATCATATTCATCAATTTATTTATTTATTTAATTATTCAAATTTTACTCATTTTACTATTATTTACCTTTTCATTCTTAATGAATGGCTATTATTTATTTTGAATTTATTGAACCATAAAATTAATTTTGACTCTTCACATTGAATAATCCGCCAAGCGGATTATGTAAAATGAAGAGGCAAAATTAATTTTATGGTTCAATAAATTCAAAATAAATTATTGCCATTCATTATAAATAAATTTCTATCAAAATAAGGCTCAAAGAACTTTTATATTATTTATATTAACAATAACAACGTACACACATGTTGGCGTATGAATATACAACGTCAGAGTGGGCATGCGCCATAAAAATTGACAACATTGAAAATAAAAGTAATACTTTTAACCAATCAGAAGACAGTAAATACACCAAATTTATTTATTAAATTATATCAATTACCATATGGTAAAAACTAAATTATTAAATGCCCAAAAAGGCGCAAGCCAGAGCCGACCGTGCAAGGGCTGTATAGCCAGTCAAGGTCGTTAAAAACTTCCATATATATATATATATTTAAGCCTGGGTGAGTGTTTATGCTAAATCTGGCTAAATGAATAGAACAACACGTTTAAACACTTAAATTATGATTAGATGTTGGAAATGAGGAACACACTCATGTACAGAGATAATTAATTAATTGTAATACTGTTATCTTAAAAAGGGGAAATATGTAGCTTTATCATCAAAATGAACACTGAAAATATTGATAAATATGTCGATAAAAAATCTCCAGTTTTGAGGCCCAACTCCAGCTGAAAATTTTTCAAATCTCCAGTTGTGACTTGACAACTCTGTCACATGTATGATTTCTAATGCAGTCAGGTACATTTTTTGTGTAAAAGGCTCTTCAAAACTTATAATTGAGAAATAATTCATGGGGCTTGAATTTATAGTGATTTTACCATGGGTTGGCCCTTAATGCAAAATATTTTACCACAAGCAATAGCGAGGGGTAAAATATCAGCATAAAGGGACAACCTGTGGAATCAAAGTGCTGGATAGCACCTGTGGAAAGTTTGCAACGGTAGATTGTAATATTTCAAATAGGTTGTAAATGTGTAGATTGTGTGGTTAACTTTTTTTCCGACTTTAAAAAAAATTACTTAATACAAGAAATAATTGGATGCTGTTACGAAGTCTCCCAAACAAAGCTCCCATAATTAGTCATTCCAATGGTCGCCTGACATTGGGCAAAGTCCAGTACAAATTGGTTTGATCTAGTAAAGTGATATGCATAAGTGACGCCTATATATACATGTAGCTAGGGACTACCCCTGTATGTCATTCAAATCTTTTTGAAATCATGAACAGGAATATTCATGATTTAGGGTGGGGATCTCAACCGTTTACAAGTTCTCAAACATGAAGGGGGTGGGGGTGAGAGTCACCCTAGGGACTCGCCTTTTATTTCATCTGATTTGTTTTATTGTTCCGTACAAGAATATATATGGTTTCAGGATGGGGATCTCGACCGTTTACAAGTTTTCAAAAAGAAGGGGGTCGGGGTGACCCCTGTGGACTTCCTCTATATTTCATTTGATTTGTTTTATTGTCCCATACAAGAATATATATGGTTTATGGGTGGGGATCTCGACCATTTACAAGTTCTCAAACAGGAAGGGGTGGGAGTGACCCCAGGGGACTCACCTTTTATTTCATTTGATTTGTTTTATTGTCCCCTACAAGAATATATATGATTTCAGGGTGGGGATCTCGACCCTTTACAAGTTTTCAAAAAGAAGGGGGGTGGGGTGACCCCTGTGGACTTCCTCTATATTTCATTTGATTTGTTTTATTGTCCCATACAAGAATAAATATGGTTTAGGGGTGGGGATCTCGACTGTTTACAAGTTCTCAAACAGGAGGGGGTGGGGCTGACCCAGAGGGACTCCCACTATATTTCATTTGATTTGTTTTGTTGCCCCATACAAGAATATATATGGTTTAGGGGTGGGGATCTTGACCGTTTACAAGTTCTCAAACAGAATGGGGTGGGTGGGGTGACCCCAGGGACTCAACCTATATTTTATTTGATTTGTTTTATGGTCCTGTGATCATTACTGAAAACCGATTGTGTCTATCACTATCTGTTTTCAAGCTATAGTCATTTGAAAATTTAAAAAATAAATCCCATAGGGTTCTATAGTAAATCCCTCCCTTCTGTTGGCTCCTCAAAATACCCCTAAATAGACCCCAAGAAGAAAAATAATAAGAACTGAGCAAAAACAATAAGTCTCTAAACTTTGTTTGGGAGACCATATATGTGTGCCTCCAAACGGGAGTACTATAATCCTGGTTTCAGGGGTTTCCTCCGTCCCCGGTTAATAGCAAGTAGAATAATTACGAATTTTGTTATAGTCCGATTTTCTGATGCCGATTATGTAATAGGCCGAGTTTATTATAGTCCGAGTTTGTTGTGGGCTGAGATGAGATACCAGGATTCTTTCGATACACTCGGGCTTTTACGTCTTTAATAAACATTTGTAAAAATCGTAGTAAGCGTCGAAAAATGTTCATTCATGAAATATTTTAAACACAGTATTAATTTTCTCTTCAACAGGAGGACGGGAGGAAACCCCTGAAACCGGGATTATAGTACTCCCATTTGGAGGCACACATATATGGATCTCACGCATGTCTGGAGAATACTGATAAAAGCATAACATAGAAACTGCTGTCTCGTGTGTGTGTTGATTTTACTTTCCGTGCAGCGCAGATCCACGAAGTAGTGTTTGTGATAGCCATTTCCAAAATGAAGTTGAATTATTTGAATTATCGATGAACATTCAGTACATTTTAATTCAAGCTGTAAGCTAATCAAAATATAAGTAACTCAAAATTTCAAAAGCATCTTCCTAGAATTAGTTTTCAAACACCAGTACTACATTATCTAGGAGTAGAACACACATCCTAAAGTAAGATACATGTAGTCTGTCACTTTCGGTTTGAGGCCGATGCCTTAGGAAAGTTTATAGCTGTAGCAAGCTATAGCAAACTTTCCAAAAATCAATATAAATTCAAGCCCACATGAATTATTTCTATTCTAATAAGACAAAGACGGCAATTATTTTTTGTTTCAAAGCGCTCTAGGTGAAGGGAATGTTTGCTGTTCGCGTAATTAAACACACTATTAATATTGACGTATTTTAAATACGAAGAAAACTGAATAAGTGACATGCTTAAATGATTTTAAATAACATACTAAGACAGGTTTGAACAGGCTGATTGATTATTTTACGTTTATTTAAGAAAATGGGCTTAGACCTATAATGGTTTACTTTTATAAATTTTGACTTGGATGGAGAGTTGTCTCATTGGCACTCATACCACATCTTCTTATATCTATTTGAACAAATTCTTATCATTGTTTGTTTATGTTTTCATGTTTTGAGACGTTGAGTTTCAAATTTGTGCATTTTCCCCGTAGAATACTTATATTCTAATGTCCTCGTCAATGACGTCATTTACACTGTCTGGCCTCTGGTAATTCAATCATAAAAAGAAAACGACGTGGGAGTAAGATTGGAACAGCCCAAACAATCCATGACGTTGACGATCAGCTGACATATCAATATATTCATATTTTACCACGGGTGTGTACTCAAAGCGTTTAAAGAACTTCATATTACTATTATTAGAATATATCTGTTAATTTGCACATACGACATAGAATAAATTACACTTTGATTTAATTGTCCCAGTTTGTCCGAATTTGCATCAGTCCCATGCTAAGATAAATTTTAACATCCTTATAGGCTGTCCAACTGAATAGTAAGAAAAATCTGTGTTATATTAACCTTTTTCTTCATGATTTTTGTTTCCGTATGAAGACGATATCACATTAACTTGTCTGCCATTTTGTTATCACATGATCAAATCACATGAGTCGATGAGATAAATTTATACAAGGAAAAGTTGGAAGTAGCCGAAAGGGTGTCAAAGCACAATATACTAAAATACTGTCCATAGAATTGATAAAACTCCAGATGAAAAAGATTTCTCAAACAAAGATTTATAAAATCCTCGTTTTAATCTGGGACTATTATACTAACTATTAGTATAATAGTCCCAGTTTTAATGTTTGTTGCTTTTGATGTATCGATTATTACCATAAACATTAAAATCGGTTAGGCCACATTTTACAGAGCGCCTAAATTTCCGTTCGGTAGATCTCGCACATCTTTCCCGAAGAAAGAGAAAGGGAGATCACTGAGAACACAATTTGTAAAACACAGGACTTCAGTTCAGGTAAATTCTAGTTTTGCGATTAATCTTTGCTTATATGTATATCAGCCTTAGGTTTCAAAACGCTTAGAAACCACAACTTAAAATAACAATGCAAAATTGTAAAAATGTACCAGCTGGTATTAATTGCTGGTTTTAATTGAATGGTTTGATTTTTGTTTTTGTTTTTTTGAATTTAACCAAAACACTATTAAAAAAATATTCACAACAAAAATCGTTTTTAAAAAATCACTTCATTTTGAAACAATGAACAAAAAAATATTTATAGCAATACACTAACCAAAATACGATTGAAAAATTATTTAACACAAAATAAAAAGGCTGCGAATGTGTCGAGTGCAAACGGACCCAGGGGGCGAACATGTGGGGTGCGAATGTGAATTGGGCAAGAACGGACCCGATTCCTTGTTTTTTCTCCAATTGTTTTAAAGAGGCATGGTAATCATTGTATATAAATTGAATTTAATTATTCAGCTCAGCTTTCGGCGCTGTGATTAGCAATAAAACACTATTCTATTCTATTCTGTATCACAAAAAATACTCAAAATTTACTACTAAAAAGCGTTTAAAGAGATGTCTCAACAACCCAATGATGGAATTAATAACTGATAAAATAACCAAGACATCTGAATGTAGATCTGGTTTCCCGTAAGGCCATAAAAAAGAATATGTTTGTTTGCCCTAACCCTACCTACCCAGAAAATAGCTGCCTACTCAAAATCTTTTATTGTCCTGATGTGAAAAAGTTTTTTTATAATCAGATAGGCAAGAAGACTAAAAAACATCTGACACTTCAATTTCTCTTTGCCGAAAAAAAAAAAGAAAATGCCTACCTACCTACCCACTGTCTCTACCTTTGGGTAGGGTTTGGGCAAACCAAAATATTTTTAAGTGTGGCCAAATGCTGTTTGCCCACATACCTTTATATTATATATATAAGATTCAGGTCAGTTCTGCAATATTAATGTTTGCCATGTACATATTTGTTCTGTAATATTAACGTTTGTCCTGTGTCTGTTCTGTAACATTCACCTTTCGCCCTGTGTCTGTTTTGTAATATTTACGGTCACCCTGTAATAATATTGTTTGCACTGTGCTCTTTCGCTCATGTTGAATTTCTTTTGTATAAACATGTTGTAAAATGTAAAATAATTGACCTTTTTGCTAATTGTCCGCCATTACCAGTCAGGGGTACTACTTATACAAGTGATTTCAGAATCACATCTTTAAGTGATTTTGGCTTTGAATAATTGAAAATTTTCACAAAAATAGACACAGACTTTTTAAAATCACTGAAACAAGTAATTTGAGAAGTAAAAATATAATCACTTCAATAAGTGTTTTTAACATTTTCGTTATATTTTTCCCACAAGCTTGATTTTTTTTATTGGTAAAAAGACAAGAATTCCATTTAAAAAACAACTACATACATGCAGAAATCATCTTTTGCTTGATGAGCCTGTCAGTTTTTACAGTTTATTTAGAATATGCATAAACTGGAATAATTTGTAGATTAGGACATAACCATGAAGTAGAACATTCTAACTCTAAAGAAGACCAATCAGGTTACTTAAAATTGTTGACCTTTGTCTGATTGTAAGAGTACTAGTAGTCAATGAATTTTGATTACAGAAAAATTCCCAAGGGTACTTTAAAAGCTTTAGCGCACTAACTTATATTATAATTACTGTCCAAGCGCACTGGTGAAAAAGGGATCATTGATCTATGTAGGAAAATTAAAGAAAAATTTGTCAAAATATGGAAACTTAATGAAATTAGCATTTGAAGATCAAAGGAAACACTAAAATCACTTAAATACATGTAGGTGATAACTGAATTTATCAAATCACTGAAATAGGTGATAATGAAATTACTTATATAAGTAGTACCCCTGACTGATTACAGTACATCACAGCCCTCCCAATAACAATTGATGCCTCGAAAGAAAAGTGATTGTTCTATGACATTTATAGTTCATTTGTCCCAAATTCTGGGGTTAAGTGTGGAAGATTAGCAATAAGGTCTATATACATATGTATGAATGATTAGTGTTTTATGATAAGATAAGATAGATAAGATATTTTATTTTTATACGACCGCAAAAAATTTTGTGGTCGTATATTGGTATCACGTCGTTGTCGTCCACATCATCCGAAGACATTTGGTTTCCAGACAATAACTTTAGTATTAGAAAAAAAAAAATCTATGAAATTTAAACACAAGGTTTATAACCACAAAAGGAAGGTTGGGATTGATTTTGGGGGTTATGGTCCCAACAGTTTTGGAATATGGAGGCCAAAAAGGGGCCCAAATAAGCATTTTTCTTGTTTCATTACAATAACTTGTGGAACGGTGTATGGATCTCTCTGAAATTATACAACAAGTTTTCATACCACAAAGGGATGGTTAGGATTGGCTTTGTTGGGTTATGGCTCAAACCGTTTAGGAATTAGGGGCAAAAAAGTGAGAAAAAACAAGGGTGTCCTGGTTAATGGACAATTACTTAAGTACAAAACATAATTTAAAAGCAGTGTAAGGGAAGTAATTCAAACACAACATTTTGAATTACCTCCCTACAACTGCTTTTAAATTATGTATAAAGAAATGTTGTATTGTCTTGAGGTGATTAGCTGTCAAGTTACTATTTTAAAAATGCTGATGAAGGTAATTTAATTTTAGCCATGATTATGTATGTCATTTTCTATTTTAAGACTTTTATGATGTATTTAAATGGGTTATTATGGTTGCAAACTCCATTGGAAAATTGAATTGAGATTATGACCATATCTTAAGGGAAAGAATTTTTTTTTTGGAAAAAGGGGGGGTTAAAAAAAAATTTGGGAAAGGGGGGACAATTTGTTCTCAAGATTTCAGAAATTAAAAAGAAAATTTCTTCAAATATTATTATTTTTTTTGCACAAAAAAAAAGGGGGTCAATCGCAACAGCATAGTGTATTGCACAAAAGCAAAAAAATGAATATAAATTCAAATCACATAACCAATTCAAGTTCTTTGACTACAGTTATTCTGTGTCAGAAACCTATTATGTGTCAAATATTTAATTACAATCCATTGTGTCCATTTTTGCCCCAACTGTGCAGGGTTGGACCTCTGTGGTCGTATCCAGCTGCGCTTGGCGAAGCAATTTTTTTTATTTTTTAAGAGTTATGCCCCTTGGTAATATTAATTATATAGAAAATTGCATTGTTAGTGCTCTCATGTGTACAATTCTTGCCAGATTTTTATGAAGCATATATCATATCCATAGACCTGTTTATATCAGCAATGTCTCTGACAAGTTTGAAAATCAGTGCCACTCAATTATTTTTAAAAGAGTTATACCCATTGGAAATATTAATGATATCTGAAGTTGCATTGCATTTGCTCTCAAGCCTTCATTGCTGTAAGATGTTTATAAAAATTTGTTTGATCTTTGTCAGTGGGTATACAAAAGCACATACATGCAATGACATGTAAAACAAGTACATGTGTACTAATAAAAGGAAATGATTCATCAATTAAACCTTAAACTACCTACAAAAAACCAAAAGTCATCTAGATTTCAACTATGGTCTTCAAAAGCAGACATTAGGTCATACAACATGTACAATGTGGTTTTTTTTAATGAATAGTTCAAGGATATTTGCTTCTCATGGTTTCAATTATTCTTTAATCATGTAGTTTCACTCCTCTGTCTCTTTCTCTTTCCTAGGCTATGTCTTAAAATATGATTGCCCATCAGCCTATAATTTGTTAATACTTTTTTAAAATTTGCACCTCGTGTAGTTATGACCTCCATTACCCTCTTCGAACAAAATATTTGTATAATTCTTGTTACATGTATTTTAAAAATATTTTTCATAACTGTTAAATATAAACGAGGAATTATTTGAATCTGGAATAACTTTGAAATCTGGAAAATTGATAAGAAATCTATGACGAAAACTAACCCAATTTAGGAGGGTTAGCCATGCATGCATGGCTAAGGGGGGTTAGTTAGTTCATATTGAAAGTATCAGTGATAGTAAAATTAACCTTAGCCATGCGTGTATGGCTAACCCTCTTTAGTTTGGTTAGTTTTCATCATACATTTCTTATCAATTTTCCAGATTCAAAATCATTCCAGATTCAAATAATTCCTTGTTTATACATTTCTTGCCACATATATTTAAAACGAAAAATCACCGCCATCTTTTTCCTGCCAACAATTCCAGCTTTTCAAATGCTACCATTAAGTTGATGTGAGGTGTACTGTCCACAAGTACAAATGTATCTCTGAATGTTATTTTTCTTTAATTTAAAGTATGATTAACTATTTCATGTATTTCTTAAAAAAGCTGATATTTTATAAAGTTGAGACAGAGTATTTACAATATTTGTTTTTTGTACAGGTTTATTTGTAGTAAATGTACACAGAACAAGCTTCACAAGTTACGCTGCACCTTAGATAGATGTATGGCATCTACAGAAGGTGGTTAAAATGAAACAAGACAACTATGTTCTGTTGTCAATAATTGTTCTTTTCTGTCTAGTTCTGGTATCAACAAATAAAGGCAGTAAGTACAAAGTATGGCAAGTAAAAATACTACACCCCTGTTCAATCATTTGTCAATATGTATTTTAACAAGAAAAAAGTAAGAAGCAATGCAAGATCAGTTCAAACCAGAACGACCACTAACTTAAAAGTGTTAACATGATCATGTCAGTTAAGAAATTTTTTTTTCATCCTATGCTCTATGCTCATTTTAATGTGAGTAGGCATATTTGTCAATAATTTTATACTGAAGTCTGAGTGTAAGCTTATTGTAAAATATAATATGCCTTCCCATCATCCCATGTTAAAATGAACATAGAGCATTGCATGATGGAATTTATAATTTCCATTCTAAAAGGAAAATTCAGAACTTTTGCACATCGAAACAGATCTATCAGACATGTTGGAAAGGCAGGCATTTAGATTTGGTGAAGCAAAAACATTAAAAAAAAACCAACTGTTTCACAATTAAAAAACAAATAGAAACATGTAAATTTACTTTTAGAATGATTTTATTTAACATGTTTAATTTCTTTCCAGGCAACACCGAAGAAAATGTCCATTTAAATCTCTGGTGTTATTCTAAATACAGTTCATGTTGCAATGTTAATTGTGACGTCACACACATGCACCCCATGTTCTATTGGAATTAGAAAATGTCTTTGTTTACAAAGCAAAAGTAGGCCATTATATTACATGTATTAGAATCTGAGTTAACATAAAAATGCCATGTTTAAAAGTGTTTAAAAAATTGTGATCTTGAACTTAATACAGTTAAAAAATTTAGTGTATTTATACAATCCAACCAACCAATAACAAAAACAGTCTCATTATGATTCAGAATTTTTTGTTCCACATCACCACTTCATATTTTAAGATGTGACAGAGTTCTGAATTAGAGCTTGAGGCATTTGGAAGTAATAAGATAAAATTGAAAAAAAGATTTTAAAGTTTTGACAACAAAAGTCTCATAAACAAAATAACTCGTATTTATATGTCATATGAAATTCTAAAATGGGTCAAAATGAATTTGGCAATATAACTTTTTTTCCAGAATCAATAAAAGTTGAAAATTTACCACAATGGCAACAAGTATTTATTAACTACACCACATGGAATGGACAGTATATTTATAATAAAACATCATATGCATGTCGTATGGGCATACACTCGGTAGATGGTAATGTTACAGCATCACTGGTGGATAGTGCTACACACATAGACCTGACAGGTATATAGTTATTTATGCTAACATCAGTAGGACAGCAGAAGAGCATCTTAATCCAGACACGTCATCATATGTTCTTCAACAATTTGGACAAGCACCTATAACCATGATAACCCATGGCAAAAATATAATTTTTATTTCTATAATGTATGATCAACTGCAAGAGACATTTTTATACTGGGATCAAATTTCCAGGATGTGCAAAATGATTCTCTTGTTTAAGAATCATTTTGCTAGTGGGATCTTTCGCCATGACGTCACATGGTGTTTGTCGTCCATCACCCTGGGGTAAAAGAAATTTGGAAATCTTCTCTGAAATCAAACATGACATGCATCAACTTGAGAGAGTTTACATGTACTTTGGATCAAAACAACATAGCCACTAAGGCTAAAAGGGGGTCATTTTGTAATGCTATTATAGATAAATAGAAAGTGTGCAGGTTGAAACTGCTCACAGTGTCAAGATCTACCTACCACCTTAATCTACAAAAAATGTCCGATGACTCCCAACAGAAGTTTTTGCTCTGAAATAATGATATTCACCAATGTTTTTGTTATTCCATTTATCTTGAAAGCAATTACAGAAACTGTTAATTAAAACAAAAAGGATCAACCAATCAACTCATCAATTTTAATGAAAATAGCTACATGATGTTGATTTATATGAATTTCCCATAGTGATAAATTCTGATAAATTTTTTTCACTGCCTTATACTAGACCTTCACTTGAGACATTCCCTGCCTTGTACCAGACCTTCACTTGAGACTTTCCACACCTTGTACCAGACCCTCACTTTAGACCTTCCTCGCCTTGTACCAGACCTTCACTTGAGACCTTCCCCACCTTGTACCAGACCCTCACTTGAGACTTTCCCCACCTTGTACCAGACCCTCACTTGAGACCTTCCCCACCTTGTACCAGACCCTCACTTGAGACCTTCCCCACCTTGTACCAGACCCTCACTTGAGACCTTCCCCGCCTTGTACCAGACCTCACTTGAGACCTTCCCCGCCTTGTACCAGACCTTCACTTGAGACCTTCCCCGCCTTGTACCAGACCTTCACTTGAGACCTTCCCCGCCTTGAACTAGACCCTCACTTGAGACATTCAACGCCTTGTACCAGACCTTCACTTGAGACCTTCCTCGCCTTGTACCAGACCCTCACTTGAGACCTTCCCCACCTTGTACCAGACCTTCACTTGAGACCTTCCCCGCCTTGTACCAGACGCTCACTTGAGACCTTCCCCACCTTGTACCAGACCTTCACTTGAGACCTTCCCCGCCTTGTACCAGACCTTCACTTGAGATCTTCCCCGCCTTGAACCAGACCCTCACTTGAGACATTCAACGCCTTGTACCAGACCTTCACTTGAGACCTTCCACGCCTTGTACCAGACCTTCACTTGAGATCTTCCCCGCCTTGTACCAGACCTTCACTTGAGACCTTCCCTGCCTTGTACCAGACCTTCACTTGAGACCTTCCCTGCCTTATACCAGACCTTCGCTTGAGACCTTCCCTGCCTTGTACCAGACCCTCACTTGAGACATTCCCTGCCTTGTACCAGACCTTCACTTGAGACATTCCCTGCCTTGTACCAGATTTTCACTTGAGACTTTCCACACCTTGTACAAGACCTTCACTTGAGACCTTCCACGTCTTGTACCAGACCTTCACTTGAGACATTCTACGCCTTGTACCAGACCATCACTTGAGACATTCCCTGCCTTGTACCAGACCTTCACTTGAGACTTTCCCTGCCTTGTACCAGACTTTCTCTTGAGACTTTCCACGCCTTGTACCAGACCTTCACTTGAGATCCCCGCCTTGTTCCCGCCTTGTACCAGACCTTCACTTGAGACCTTCCCTGCCTTGTACCAGACCTTCACTTGAGACCTTCCCTGCCTTATACCAGACCTTCGCTTGAGACCTTCCCCGCCTTGTACCAGACCCTCACTTGAGACATTCCTTGCCTTGTACCAGACCTTCACTTGAGACATTCCCTGCCTTGTACCAGACCTTCACTTGAGACATTGCCCACCTTGTACCGGACCTTCACTTTCAACTGAAGATTTGTGACTTAATAATTAAAACAAATTGATTAAGTGTATTATATATCAACAATTAAAAGTCCAAGTGCATTTAAGACAACTTTTTGCTTCACAATAATGCAAAATCTTCATCGATATGCCATTTTGACATCTGTGTGCAATACACAAATATTCACACTCCAAACAAGTACAGGGAAATCAACAACATCAAATGAATCAAACTATCTCAAGAAACACAGATATTCAGTTTCTATATAATAAAAAGTATAACTAATTGCCGTATTTAAATATAAAAAATAAGACAATTTGTGACCAAATGCTGCACACTCTTTCAGTCCATGCATTGTTACATGTAGATCATGCATTGTCTTATTTTTGTCAAGCCTGTAACCTTTATGTCATGAAAGAGAGGCAGATCGATCCTAGATTCAATTATCAGCAGTGGCATCAGTGTTATGAATATTTAGGTTCAGTCTTTTATAAAGTTTTTTTCTGACATCAATAAGTTTGTCAAACCTTTATGAAATTTGGACCCTTGTCCTACAAGGATAATTGATTAACTTTATTAGAAGAATCTTTATTTGGTAATTTCTGCTATTTCTAAAGGTGAAAATTAAACATACAACATGAAATGGAATATTTTTGATTTTAATAAAATATGAAATTACAATTTAAATGAATTTCTTAGGGGACCCACTCTCATTGACTCACATTTATTAAAAATAAGACGATGTGGTATGATTGCCAATGAGATAACTCTCCATAAGAGACCAAATGACATAGAAGTTAACAGCTACAGGTCACCATACGGCCTTCAACAATGAGCAAAACCTAGCTCATTTTAGCCTCTGAGAATAATGCTTATCTTTTTTTATGATCAATTTCAATGTGGTTTAATTCAAAGACTTGAATTTTTGGTGTTCTTTGATATGCTGAATCTATGGTATATTTAGATTTTGTATTTTGGGCCCTGTTTTTAAATTGGTCCATGTTGAGGGCCAAAGGGTTTAAAATTAAACTTTGTTTGATTTCATCAAAAATTGATTTATTGGGGTTCTTTGATATGCTGATTTAACCATGTATTTATATTTTTAATTTTGAACCCCATTTTCAAATTGGTCCACATTAAGGTCCAAAGGGTCCAAAATTAAAATAAGTTTGATTTTAACAAAAAATGAATTCTTGGGATTCTTTGATATGCTGAATCTAAACAAGTTTTTAGATTTTTTTGGGGCCCAGTTTTCAAGTTGGTCCACATCAGGGTCCAAGATAAAATTTTGTTTGATTTCAACAAAAACTGAATATATGGTGTTCTTTGTTATGCTGAATCTAACTGTGAATTTAGATATTCATGATATTGGAGCATGATAGGTAAATGTCTAATTTCAAATTTTGAAGTTCTTAGACCACATTTATTCTGTGTCAGAAACCTATGCTGTGTCCAATATTTAATCACAATCCAAATTCAGAGCTGTATCAAGCTTGAATTATGTGTCCATACTTGCCCCAACTGTTCAGGGTTCAACCACTGCAGTGGTAGATAGTATATGCAATTTAAATTGAAAGTGAATATTAGCAGGGCATGTGTAGTTTTCAATTTGGAGTACTATTGCACTGTATCTTCAATTGTGAGTCTTTATAAATTTCTTTGAGGTAAAATTGACAAAAAACTAGAAAATAACAACAATAAAAAAAAACAATTCATTATCATAGTTATCACCCTACAATAATAATTTTCATGAACTTTTAGTGTTTTTAAATACAAATAATCTTGAATACAATATTGTATAGAGAGAATCTGTGAACAGTAAAATATATGTATATAAAATATATGCAAATTGAGATCTAGAAAAGACAATTTGATTCGTTTCGATATTGAGATTAGTACTTAGAAGAGATGGTTTGACTAGTCTCTGATATAGAGATCACTGCTCAGTAGAGGGCAATGTGATTTGGGCAGGGGGAGGGAAGTGGCAGGCTTTGTCAATAGAATGTTATCCTGATATTTACATCAATAAATAATGTGAATATAGTGAGAAAAAAATGTACTGTCCTTGATTTCAATTAGCACACTAGGAAATCTTTTTATTGAGAATAGATAATTTGCTTCAGGAAAAAAAGTTTTAAAAAAAATGATAATAAGTAATTAATATTTAGTAAATGTCATAGTATGATAATAATATAATTGTTTGTTTAGGTTACTCGGTTTTTGGTAAAGTGATATTTAACAAGACAACAACTTACCAATCAAGTGAGAGATTTTCAGGATCATTCCAGCTTGCTGGTCATTTACAGTGGGTACCTAGTCATAAATACTGGATGTATACAGCAAACGTTACCATACCAACAGAAAAACCTTTTTCACTGTTCAAGTTCATGAGTAATACAGGTGGGTAGTTTATAAAGGGTAAACATATCTTCTGTAATTTGAAATCATGTGACTCGAAAACACATTATCATTTGCCTTCACTTTGCATCTGTTGTTTGTCTTTATTCTGTTTTTAGCTCACCTTTCCAAAGGAAATGTGAGCTTTTGCCATCACTTTGTGTCCGTCGTCTTCGTCTTCCGTCCGGTGTAAACTTTTTCAAACATCTTCTCCTCTGAAACTAGTGAAACCAATTCCAAACAAACTTAAGCTGAATGATCCTTAGGGTATCTAGAATAAAGTTTGTGTTTTATTTTTTGTTTCGTAAAAAAACATGGCGCCATGGCTAAAAATAGAACATAGGGGTAAAATGCAGTTTTTGGCTTAAAAAACTAAAGCATTAAGAGCAAATCTGACAAGGATAAAAATGTTCATTAGGTCAAGTTCTATCAGCCCTAAAATTTTCAGATGAATCTTACAACCCATTGTTAGGTTGCTGCCACTAGATTGGTAATTTTAAGGAAACTTTGCAGTTTTTACGACCACAAAACATTTTGCGGTCGTTTATTGGTATCAAGTCGTCGGCGTTAGCGTTATCCGAAGACATTTGGTTTCCGGACAATAACTTTAGTATAAGTAAATAGAAATCTATGAAATTTAAACACAAGTTTTGAAACAAAGGAAGGTTGGGATTGATTTTGGGGGTTATGGTCCAAACAGTTAAGGAATTAGGGGCCAAAAAGGGGCCCAAATAAGCATTTTTCTAGTTTTCAGACAATAACTGGTGGAAACCATGTATGGCTCAAACCGTTTAGGAATTAGGGGCAAAAAAGGGGGAAAAACAAGGGTTTCCTGGTTAATGGACAATTACTTAAGTCTTTGAATCTGTATGAAATAGATATTGGACCATTAAGCTTATATAATGTATAGCATTCGATTGATTCATAATATTTTACAGTATATAGAAGAGAACAATATTTTTGGATTACTGCTCTTTATTGATTTTGAGAAAGCTTTGATTCTTTATGTTGGGACTTTTTGCTATAAGTATTACAATTTTTCATGCTATAAGTATTACAATTTTTTTCATATGCTGAATTTAACTGTGTATTTGGTTGTTGGTCCCATTTTCTAATTGGTCCAAATTTTGGTCCTAAGGCTATAAAGTTTGTTTTGTTTGATTTAATTAACATTAAATTCGCAACAGCATAGTGTATTGCACAAAAGCAAAAAATTAAATATAAATTCAAATCATATAACCAATTCTAAGTTCTTTGACTACAGTTATTCTGTGTCAAAAACCTATTATGTGTCAAATATTTAATTACAATCCAAATTCAGACCTGTATCAAGCGAATATTGTGTCCATTTTTGCCCCAACTGTTCAGGGTTGGACCTCTGCAGTCGTATCCAGCTGCGTTCGGCAAAGCAATTTATTGGTTATTATTTTGAATATTATTATAGATAAAGATAAACTGTAAACAGCAAAAATGTTCAGTAAAGTAAGATCTACAAATAAGTTTATATGACCAAAATTGTCAATTGACCCCTTAAGGAGTTATTGCCCTTTAAGGACAATTTTACACAATTTGTTTATCATGTTTTCTAACTTTAAAAAATTTTCTCCTCTGAAACTACTGAACCAAATTAAACCAAACTGAAGCTGAATGATTCTTAGGTTATCTAGAATAAAGTTTGTGTTTTATTTTTTGTTTCCTAAGAAAACATGGCCACCATGGCTAAAAAAGAGCAAAGGGTAAAATGCAGTTTTTGACTTATATTTTATATCTCAAAAACTAAAGCATTTAGAGCAAATCAGACAAGAAGTTAAAGTATTCATTAGGTCAAGGTCTTCCTGCCCTGAAATTATCAGCCAAATCGGGTATCTGATTTTTAGGTTATTGCCCCTGAATTGATGATTTTAAGGAAATTTTGCAGTTATCAGTTATTAGTCCCCTACCGATGAAGTCGAAGGGGACTTTAGGTTTGCACTCTGTCCATCTGTCCATCCGTCAGTCTGACAAATCAGCTTTCCACTTTTTTTCTTCGTTCTTGAAGATACTGATTTGATATTTGGTATATAGTTTTATCATGACAAGTTATAGATCAAGTTCAAATTTTGTTCTGGTCTGATGATTTAGTCCAGAGTTATGGACCATAACTCTGGACCATATTTAATGTTAGAGTACTATGTTAAACCATATTTCTGTACAAAGGGAGATAACTCATTTTTTAAAAGACATTCTTTGTTAAATTATTTGAGGAATTTTTTGGCAGGTTTGTTTGTTATTTAGTATAAACTAATTTTCTGAATGCTATATATATAAAAAAAAATAAGGAAGAGAAATCCTTTAAATAGATAATAATCTATTTTTATTAATGTGTATATTTCAATACATTACATTGTGTAGATAAAAGTTGTTGACATTTTATAGATAAGTTACAAATCTATATTAGTTTGTGACAAATGAAAGAACAAATATTTGGAACTATTAATTATATTTGATTATAATTTGAAAATAGATATACACTGTATTACATCATATCTAATTTTAGAGAACTATTAATCATATCTAATGTTTTTTTCATCATGCTTACAAGATATTAATTGATAATTGGTATATAGTTTTATCATGACAAGTTACAGATCAAGTTCAAATTTTTGTTTAGGTCTAATAATTTTGTGCAGAGTTATGGTCCTTGGACTTGAAAAATTCACAGTTTTCCACACTGTTTTTAGTCATGCTTGAAGATATTGACATGATATTTACTTTTTGTTTACACCATGACAAGTTATAGAACAAGTTAGCATTTTGTTCCAGTATAATGAATTTTTACCCGGTAGGGGACTATGTATTGCCATGTAATACTCTCATAATACTTGTTATCTTGAACATATTATAGATAAAGATAAACTAAACAGCAAAAATGTTTATCAAAGTAAGATCCACAAATAAGTTTATATGACCAAAATTGTCAACTGACCTCTTAAGGAGTTATTGCCCTTTAAAGACAATTTTTCACAATTTGTTCATCTAGTTTGCTTACTTTAAAAAATCTTCTCCTTTGAATCAATTTCAGCTAAACTTGGGCTGAATGAGTTTCAGAGTATCTAGTATAAATTTTGTATTTTATTTCCTTGTATGTCAAGAAACATAGCCACTATGGCTAAAACGGAACATAGGGGTAAAATGCATTTTTTTGCTTTTGAAGAAAATATGGCAGATACAAAGAACATTTAAATGGCATTTTTAAGCCACTCATTAATATATATTGTAAAGCAAAAATAATCATTGATGAAAGATTTAAGCAAAACATTACAGGTTAGCAATTTAGGCTCTTGAGAGCCTCTTGTTCATTTATTTAGAGATTATCTATATGGAGTTTAAGCTTACAAACAAGGTAACAGTACAGACTTAGAGGAGCTCCTTGTTCATCAACTCTCTAGATATCAGATGAAAGCCCTCTGTTCAGTAGTCTCCTGTTAGGCATGTCTAATCTCTCACTTTAAGAAAACAGTCACTACTAGTAGTTGTTACTTCTATAAAATTGGAAAAATTATTACCAAATCTTTGTTCTATCCTATGTAAAGTGGTGAACTAAATGACATGTTGCTACAGCTGATCTATTAATATTTAATGCTTTAGAATTCAGTACGAAATATTAAAAATTTACCACCATCGCACTTCTGCGTAGCTATCAACAAGATACAGTCATAATGCCACCATCACACTTCAGCATCAAACCATTGTGTGACCATCGTGCTTCATAGTACCATGCGGTTCAGAGTCCTACATATTTATATATGTATGCATCCTTTGACAATCTTACCAGAATCTTTAAAAGTCCCTGCAGAAAGAGGAAAGCTCTAGAAAAGAATTTCTTGTTCCAATTATTTTTTCGTAAATATATATATATTTCTGTGCATGAGAACATTGTTTAATATTTATATTTATATTGCATAATGTAATTTTGTGAATTTCAGAAAAAACAACTATAGAATCAGAAAGTTCAAGAACTACATCTGTAGTTTTAGGGGTTGTGTTTTCATTGGCCATCTTAGGGGTTGTTCTTATGGCTGGTTCAATGATATGGTCATACAGAAAAGGACTGCTACGACATATTCCACTAAGTTATAGAACATTTAAAAATCCTAAAGAAGAAAGAAGAGCCTCCTTTGATTCCAGAGAGGAAACAGTACATATATGATACAGTGCAATGTTAGATAACCCACAGATACTGCTATCATATCTACACTATAAAGTGTAGATTTTTGTTAGGGATTTGTTTTTCTTATTTTATAATTTATGTAAAATCCTGAAAATATCTCCTTGTTTAAATTGGGTCTTTAAGAAAGATCAGAACCAAAGACAAGAATAGCCCAAAAATAAATCTTTTGAACAGGTTTGGGCCTTGAAATAGGCAAATTATACCTTGTGAAATTATCAACTTTATCATGTTTACATTAACCTGAAATAGGTAAAAACAGTATTTTATGATACATGTATAATACATGTATATATACAGAAAAGGTGGACAACCATACTTTATGATATAATACATGTATATATACAGAAAAGGTGGACAACCATACTTTATGATATAATAGATATAAGAAGATGTATAATACATGTATATATACAGAAAAGTGCTTCAGACACATGCAATGATATAAAGTATTATTTACATTTATGTGTAAATTCATATTAAATTTGTATTATTATGGATATTTTCATCTCTCTGTAACAAATTACATCACTGAAGTCCTTGTTTATACATGTTGTAAATTCACTTTAATTCATTTCACATTAGTTTTTTTTGTATTGGTCGTAGCAAAAATAACATTTACATACAAATGAAGAAAACCACTTATACTTATACATTATTACATATGACCATTGATTAGTTGCATACTATAGAAATACCAAAAGTTGTAAAAATAGTAGAAATGTAAATTGTTGTGAACATGTACATGTATACCAAAATGCTTTTTACTCTTTTATCCTTGTAATGAAAATATGTAACATTTATGCTAAACATATAGTGAAAAGGATAAAATATATATCACAGTGAATTAGTTTCTTTTTAACTGTACAGATATTTGTTATCACATGTTGAGACTTAGGCAAAAAGTATTGAATTAAGAGAAATACAATTACATTCTATAGATCAGTTTATTATGACAATACATTATAATTTTATACATTAGAATAATTATGACATATACACTTCTAATTGTCATGTATATATGTAGGACTCTAAAGTGCGATGGGGACACTAAAGTACAATGTCACACTAAAGTGCCATGGTCTGCACTAAAGTGTGATGCCTCCATACGCTAAAGTCTGATGGTCCGCGAAAGTATAGACGTAAGAAACGTAGTTAGATTATGACTTTGACAGTCGTTTATTCAAACCAAAAATGAATAAGCTGGAAGATAAATTTAGAATATTTGATTAACAACTTTTAAACCAAATGTCCATGACTTAATTTCAGACCTAACAGTGCTTTGTCAGCTGAAGCAAATGTGTTGTTCTTTTTTTCGGGTGCTGGAAGAAGGACTTGTGTCCTGCAGTTGACCATTTTACTATATAGATAGATCATACAAAATAGTATATGCATACGTATTCTGTATGCTGCTTCTATTGGAATCAAACGGATACATTAAAATCATTGTTTACCTTGCAATTTACTTTGTGGTCCCTGTTAAAATATTTTCGATTTATTGAAAAGTAACGTCGGTAAAATAAAGTTACATGTTTTTAAGCGTAAATTATAAATTGTCGGCTAAAACATAGTATGTACAGTGTAGGAAAATATAACATGTATTTGTACTCGTTACGAAAAAGTAGAAAGCTAGGCAAATATCTCATTTTTCTCGCATTTAAATTAAAGCTTGTACAAATAAATGTTACTTATTCCGACAATGAATGCATTTTGTATTTGTAATTTACAATGACAACTGTAAAGGGGGGGGAGGGGTTCAGATTATTGATAGACTTCGTGAGCGGCTAGCTACACCAATTATCCAAATATTTAATACGCCCGAATTGTTAAAAATTCTTTTAACAGGAAATACAGGATTTTGTGACACCTAAATTACCTTTTTATACGACCGCAAAATTTTTGCAGTCATATATTGGTATGTCTTTCTATGTTGTGATGTTACACTATTGTTTCAGAAAAAGGGAGAAGGTTTGGTACCATTAAAACGTTTAAACCCGCTGCATTTGTTTGCACCTGTCCTAAGTCAGGAATCTGATGTTCAGTAGTTGTCGTTTGTTGATGTGGTTCATAAGTGTTTCTGGTTTCTCGTTTTTATATAGATTAGACCGTTGGTTTTCCCGTTTGAATGGTTTTACACTAGTAATTTTTGGGGCCCTTTATAGCTTACTGTTCGGTGTGAGCCTAGGCTCCGTGTTGAAGACCGTACTTTGACCTATAATGGTTTACATTTATAAATTTTGACTTGGATGGAGAGTTGTCTCATTGGCACTCATACCACAGCTTCTTATATCTATCTATGACATTGGCGTCGTCGTCGTCGTCCGAAGACATTTGGTTTTCGCACTATAACTTTAGTATAAGTTAATAGAAATCTATGAAATTTAAACACAAGGTTTATGACCACAAAAGGAAGGTTGGAATTGATTTTGGGAGTTTTGGTCCCAACAGTGTAAGAATTAGGGGCCAAAAAAGGGACCAATAAGCATTTTTCTTGGTTTTCGCACAATAACTCTAGTATAAGTAAATAGAAATCTATGAAATTTTAACACAAGTTTTATGACCACAAAAGGAAGGTTGGGATTGATTTTGGGAGTTTTGGTCCCAACAGTTTAGGAATTAGGGGCTAAAAAAGGGCCCAAATAAGCATTTTTCTTGGTTTCTGCACAATTACTTTAGTATAAGTAAATAGAAATCTATGAAATTTAAACACAAGGTTTATGACCACAAAAGGAAGGTTGGGATTGATTTTGGGAGTTTTGGTCCCAACAGTTTAGGAATTAGGGGCCAAAAGGGTCCAAAATTAAACTTTGTTTGATTTTATCAAAATTGAACTATTGGGGTTCTTTGATATGCCGAATCTAACCGTGTATTTAGATTCTTAATTTTTGGTCCCGTTTTCAAATTGGTCTACATTAAGGTCCAAAGGGTCCAAAATTAAACTTAGTTTAATTTTAACAAAAATTGAATTCTTGGGGTTCTTTGATATGCTGAATCTAAACATGTACTTAGTTTTTTTATTTTGGGCCCAGTTTTCAAGTTGGTCCAAATCGGGGTCCAAAATTAAACTTTGTTTGATTTCAACAAAAATTGAATATATGGGGTTCTTCGATATGCTGAATCTAACCATGTATTTAGATTTTTTATATTTGGGCCCGCTTATCAAATTGGTCCACATTGAGGTGTAAAGGGTCCAAAATTGAACTTTATTTGATTTCATTAAAAATTGAATTCTTGGGATTCTTTGATATGCTGAATCTAACCATGTATTTAGATTTTGGATATTGGAATACCACAAAGGGATGGTAAGAATTGTCTTTGGGAATTATGGCTCAAACTGTTAAGGAATAAGGTGCAAAAAAGGGGGGAAAAGGGTTTCCAGGTTAATGGACAATTACTTAAGTACAAAACATAATTTAAGTGTAAGGTTGGTAATTGAAACTCATTTGAATATCTCACCTAAACTGCTTTTAAATTATGTATATTGGAAATTTGCCAAAAACTTTATTATTAATAAATTCCATTGGAAATTTGCCAATAACTTTAGTTTAATGAACTTCATTGGAAATTTGCCAATATAAAATGTTGCTGATGAAGCTTTTTTGTTTATCTCACCTAAACTGCTTTTAAATTATGTATATTGGAAATTTGCCAAAAACTTTATAATTAATAAATTCCATTGGAAATTTGCCAATAACTTTAGTTTAATAAACTTCATTGGAAATTTGCCAATATAAAATGTTGCTTATGAAGCTTTTTTGTTTATTTTTAGTCATGATTATTATGTCATTTTCTATTTCAATAGGGTCCAAAATTAAACTTATTTTGAATCTAATAAAAATTGAACTCTTGGGGTTTTTGATATGCTGAATCTAAACATGTATTTAGATTTTTGATTATGGGCCCAGTATTAAGTTGGTACAAATCAGGGTCCAAAATCACTCTTTGTTTGATTTCAACAAAAATTGAATATATGGGGTTCTTTGATATCCTGAATCTAACTGTCGCAATAGCAAGAAATCTTCTTTTGCACAATAGCACAGTATTGTGCAATAGCAAGAAATCTTCAACTGCACAGTATTGCGCAATAGCAAGAAATCTTCAACTGCACAGTATTGCGCAATAGCAAGAAATCTTCAATTGCACAGTATTGCGCAATAGCAAATAATCTTCAATTGAAAACAAATACAAATGTTTTAACCAATTTCGATGGGATTAATTAAGTCTTTAATTTTTGGGGGTTCTTACCTTGTATATTTTTTTTGGATATTGGGCCCCATTTTCAAATTGGTCTACATTGAGGTCAAAAGGGTCCAAAATGAAACTTTGTTTGATTTCATCAAAAACTGAATTATTGTGGCTGTATGATTTGCTGAATCTTATTGTGCATTTAGATTTTTATTTTGGGCCCTGTTTTCAAATAAGTTCATATTAAGGTTTGAAGGGTCCAAAATTAAACTTTGTTTGATTTCAACTAAAATTAAATTATTGGTGTTTTTTTATATGCTGAATCTAACCATGTTGTTAGATTTTGGATATCAGAACATTCTAGGTAAATTAAGTGTCCCATTTCAAATTTTCAAGATCTTTGACCACATTTATTTTGTGTCAGAAACCTATATTATGTTAAAAATTTAATCACAATCCAAATTCAGACAGTATCAAGCTTGAATATTGTGTCCAAACTTGCCCCAACTGTTCAGGGTTCGACCTCTGCGGTCGTATCAGGCTGCGCTCAGTGAAGCATTTTATTAGCAATTATTACATGGTCAGTCTTCTAAATTTAGAAACCATCACTTAAGCCTACCGGTAAATTATAAAGCCTATCACATATCTTATACCTTAGCAAACTAACTTTTGCAAAAAGACTATTTTTTAAAATCCATGTATTTTAACGTTTTAATCCCTCGAACCTTACCCTATTGGTCCATTGCACTTTAGCGTGATATACCATAGTACTTTAGCAACAATAGCGTGATACACCATCGTACTTTAGCGTAGACCATCGCACTTTAGCGTGACCATCGCACTTTAGAGTACCATCGCACTTTAGAGTCCAACATATATACTAAGATATTCAGGAAAAAAGAAATAATGTTGCATCAGTAAACACATTAAGTTGTATTTTCTTGAGCATCATAATTTTGCTGTACTTGCCCAATATATGTATTGTTACTTCAAAACTTGAGACAAAAATTAATTGTACTTTAAGTACCAGTAATATTGGAGACTTGGGTAAGATATATGGAATAATTACATTTTTGTTTTTGATACTGACTTCATCAGCAAGAATATCAAGCAAGTCTTTCATTATCAACAAATAAAAGTCCATTATTTTTGTATCCCTAATTTGTCTTATCAATATGTTTCTTTGAGTAAAATATAAAATTAAGTTGTCAGAAACTAATTTTACACATACAAAACATTGCCACAGTTGTTTGGTAGTATGAATGATGTCACATTCATTTCATTGATCATTTGATGTGGGTGGACATGATAAATTGCTGCATTTTTAAAGTGAATTATTGCCTAATATGTTCAAGTTCTTTCTGTAATTTAAAAAAAAATCTATGGCAGTAGGATCAAAGTAAAATGTACAAAGTGCTGATAAAATATGGTTTTGTGCTTTCGAGTTGTAACCTTACACGATTTTTTATTTTTTAATTGATGCAATATTTTTATATTTATTTTTGTATATAATTGGAGTTTAAAGGTTATCAGATTTTGTCTACCACAGTCCAATTGTAAGTCTGCTTGTCATATAGTAATGACTTCTAAACTAGTGCATAATATATACCGGTATATTACAGATAAGAATATCAAGCAAGTCTTTCATTATCAACAACTAGACTATTTTTAAAATCCATGTATTTTAACGTTTTAATCCCTTGAACCTTACCCTATTGGTCCATTGCACTTTAGCGTGGTACTTTGACCTATAATGGTTTACTTTTATAAATTTTGACTTGGATGGAGAGTTGTCTCATTGGCACTCATACCACATCTTCTTATATCTAAGAAGAGCATTTTATGAATTGATGCTTCATGACTGAAGTTTCCATGTGGCTTTTTGATTCAATGTCCCAATTATTTTATGTGCATGTTTATGTTTGAATTGTGTATTTTGACAGATAACCAGTATATTATTCAGTGACATATAATAATACAAGGGAGACATTTCTATATGTCAATGTTTTGTGATTTAACATAATTGCTCATTTCAGAACTGAAGGTCAATATTTATTCAGGTAATTGGATAATTTTGTGGTTTGCTTCCACTAATTGATATTAGAATTCAAAGACAATTGATATATCCACAAAGTTTTCTAGTTTACACATCTGTTGATAAGATTTATTGCACCATGTAGTTGTAATTGTTGTTTATCTTTTTAGGAATATTTTGCTTTGTACACATAGGGTACATGTAGATATACTTTACTGAGAAAATGTTACTTACTGTGATTATTTTAACATTCCTTCTAGAATTGTTTGATTATTATTTTTTTTTATTACGAATCTCTTTTCAATGAAAAAAACATATCTTGTGTTTTATGCTTTTATAATGAAGATATTTTTAAATAAAATCATTCTGTTTGATATATTTTGTCAGTTAGGTATCATACAGGCCACACATGATATTACCTTTTCTCTCCTAGTTTCAAATTTCAAAGTTTTATACAGAATTGTGTATGCGAAAAATGGTTCCATTATTTTGTATACTCCGCCTGCAATTATACAAAGATTTTACAAATAATATAAACAATTAATATTATTTTTTATCCTGTTCGTGTCTCCACCCATGTTTTAATTTGTCTTATGCAACAAATTTTATTTTACCATCAGAACCCTGTTATAAATGGCAACATAGTTCAACAAAATTGAAGGTTTATGAAGTTTATGTTCCAATAGGCATCCCTTCCTTGGAATTCAGATTTCTGAAATTTTAATTTTCTCCTTAAAATGATACCTTGCCTAAACATTCAGTTAAGACTGATTTTGCTCCTGAAGAGGCATTTCTATTGAACAGCTTGATACTGAAAATGAAACTGCTAAATTACAATCACAGTGTGCAATATTTCCATTTGCAAAAGCTGTATGAAAAATCTTGCTGTTTTAAATGCAGATGCCTTTATTGTCACAGAGTGAGACAAGATTAGTTTAACTTACTGCATGACTGATTGGCTACTTGAAATCATAGTGAACAAGTTTGGGTTTTTTCATTGCTTTTATATTCTTTAGTTTTTTCATTGCTTTTATATTCTTTAGTTTTTTCAAGATATAGTCAAAATATAGTTTTGTTTGCTTTAATATCGAAAAGGATTGTAATTTGATTGGAATATCCTTATTCTCATTATTTAAATGCCTTGAAATTTAAAATATTGATTTTCCTCCAAAATGGCCAACTAACAGTTATGTAACAGTTTGTTTCCAGGCACATTTACATATGATTGTTTGCATAAGGATGAAAGGCTGCACTGTTGGTGATGGTGAAGGTTCGTGTTATATGGTGTACAACTTACAATGCAAAAAGACTACT
Organism: Mytilus coruscus; assembly: GCA_017311375.1. Classification (NCBI taxonomy): domain Eukaryota; kingdom Metazoa; phylum Mollusca; class Bivalvia; order Mytilida; family Mytilidae; genus Mytilus; species Mytilus coruscus. Next base: position 113,526,774 of record CM029599.1, read on the forward strand.
CAAGTGTTGTTGCTGTACATTCAGGAGAATCTAAAGTCCTAACTCTAAGAACATACGTTTGAATTTCAGGAGAATCTAAACTCATAACTCTAAGAACATACGTTTGTCATTCGGGAGAATCTAAATTCATAACTCTAAGAACATACGTTTGAACTTCAGAAGAATCTAAAGTCACAACTGTAAGAACATACGTTTAAACTTCAGGAGAATCTTAAGTCCTAACTCTAAGAACATACGTTTGAACTTCAGGAGAATCTAAAGTCATAACTCTAAGAACATACGTTTATACTTCGGGAGAATCTACGTCCTAACTCTAAGAACATACGTTTGTACTTCAGGAGAATCTAAAGTCCTAACTCTAAGAACATACGTTTGAACTTCAGGAGAATCTTAAGTCCTAACTCTAAGAACATAGTTTGAACTTCGGGAGAATCTAAAGTCATAACTCTAAGAACATACGTTTGCACTTCAGGAGAATCTAAAGTCCTAACTCTTAAGAACATACAATTGAACTTCAGGACTCAATATTAAAAACTGATTACTGTTATATCATACTAAATATTGAAAAGGTCCTATAAACAACACAGTCCTTCGTGCTAATTACTAGTATAGCATACTAAATATTACATAAAAAGGTCCGATAAACAACACAGTCCTTCATGCTAATTAAAAGAAAGATGATTGAAAAAATGCAGAGGAACTGGCATGTCACTTCACAAAACCTGACATGCACTAATCATACTTGCTGATAGCAAGGAGTACAATTTGGAGTCCAAGGTGTTACAACAACAGAATAAAATTTCATCGCACCTCCGAGCCCTACATATATATGGGCATTTACCTGTCACTTTAATTTTAAAATTGTATATACATAGCCTTGAGGACTAGTTATGACTCTTCATACATGATTTCAAAGCAGAAGCCAGCTTTATTGTTGATGTACAAAAGCTCACTCTAGGTGTATAGTTAAAATATTGGAAGTTCCACCCTAAACTCACAAGTATCTAGAAACTGAGTTGGAGGGAAAAGAGAGGGTAATATACAACAATGTTAACCGTTATTAAAGTACAAATATAATGAATGCAGTACTTAACGAATGCATGGTTATATGATACGATGTGTGATGTTAATCGTGACACCTTTTCCTGGATGATTCTGTATTGTTCATGTCTGTATGTTGCTTGAATATCCAGAGGACACTAAATTTTTATTTCTCAATTTTTGAATCCATATTTCGTTTGAAATATGACTAAGCCTTGGATGTGGATGATAGACAAATAGAGATGAAGTTTCCATTGTCAGATATCTCTCGAAAGGGAGCTATAAAAGGATATGAAGATTCCCGAGTCAGATGTTCCTGGAAGGAGGGCAATAAAAATAGTAGAAGATTGTAGTGTCAGACATATCTCAACAGTACTTAAAAAGACATAATAATTCCATTGACAGGTATTCCTCGAAAGCCAGCTGTAAAAATTACATGAAGATTCCAGTCGCAAATATCTCTGGAGAAGAAGCTGTAAGAAAGATATAAAAAGTCGAATCAGTCAACAAATTGGTTTGGTTTTGTCTGGGGCATCCTTATTTAGGGAACGACCATTTAAATTCAAGGAGGGGGTTATGGTTTTTTCCTAAAAAATATTCGTATCCCCCATTTGATGAAAAAAAAATATTGTGGTCAAGCAGATGACAAAAAAAATATTCTGAATCCAGATTTTCCCCATACCTTATAGTGTTAATTTTGAAAAAAAATAATTTGATTGATAGCGTCGAAAAACTATAAAAAAAATTCTTACTCAGATAAAAAACCATACACCACCCCGAGAGCTGTGAGAGTACAGTGGACATGATGGAATCCGTGTACACTCTATCGGGATTAATGGAAATGTGTCACTAACGTATTTTCAACAATATTTACAAGGACAATCACCACCACAAACACAAAGGGAGCTGCTAGGACAGCTGGAAGTCTGTTATTATGGAGGAGGAAGTCGAAGTACTCGGAGAGAACCACCGGGCTACTCGGCAGGAACAGACAAACCGAAAAGATATCAACAGATTGATCCCAAGGTCAAAGTCGGGGGGCAACTTTGACCAACCGAGGCCCTAAAGTACCATTTTAGTTTAAACTCCGGTCTGGGTATTAGAGATGTGTTTTGGAGGGTGGAAATCAATCACCCATCTAATGTACTGAATTTTGAAATAATATAAAATATAATATAATATAAGTAGTATTTTCTAACCAAATGACACCCCAAAAACCGGAACTCGGTACGCGAATAGCAATACTTTATTCCAGGACGCAATTCTTTTATCCGGAATACTTAAAAAAACTCTCACACTTCCAGACGTAAGATCTGGTTCAGTACGTAAGACCTGCTACGTGTAGGTGGTTTAAGATTTTTAGTCCCCTACCGACGAAGTCGAAGGGGACTTAAGGTTTGCACTCCGTCCGTCTGTCTGTCTGTCTGTCTGTCCATCCGTCAGTCCGGCAAATCAGTTTTCCGCACTTTTTTTCCGTCATGCTTGAACATATTGATTTGATAGTTGGTTTATAGTTTTATCATGACAAGTTACAGATCAAGTTCGAATTTTGTTTCGGTCTGATGATTTTGTGCAGAGTTATAGTCCTTGGACATAGAAAATTCACTCAAATAATCAATTTTCCACATTTTTATTCGTCATGCTTGAAGATATTGATTTGATAATATGTATATAGTTTTATCATGACAAGTTACAGATCAAGTTCAAATTTAGTTCTGGTCTGATGATTTTGTGCAGAGTTATGGTGTTCGGACTTAGAAAATACACTCAAATAATCAGTTTTCCTCACATTTTTCAGTCACTTGAAGATATAGATTTGATAATTGGTGTATCGTTTTATCATGACAGTTACAGATCAAGTTTGAATTTCCTTTCTGATAATTTTGTGCAGAGCTATGGTCATTGGACTTAATAAATTCACTTCAATAATAAGTTTTCCACACTTTTTTTCGTCATGCTTGAAGATATTGACTTGATATTTGTTAAATAATTTACACCATGACAAGTTATTTTTTATAATTATTTTTCCATTGTGATTTTTTTTGTCAATTTATACTTTTCTTTTTTTTTTAACCAAATATAGCAACGAGTTTGCTATCATTCATAATCGAGTCAGCAACAGAAAAGTCGTTTAAAATAACCTCCATCTTGAGTCCACGACACCTTAATTTGACGTAACAAATGAACTATACTCCGCATGTATCTGAATCCTTGGGTTGAATTTGTTTGCTGACAACACAGTATTGCGTTCCATTTACGACGAGTACAAATTTTTAAAAGTAGTCGAAAAATTAGGGCGAACGCGTTGCGGGAAAAATGAAACGCGACCCCAATGACTACCCTTTTCATCACAGTTGTCCGTATTGACCACGAATGTTTTAGGCCTGTCGCTCACATAGGTAAGCAAGTCGTCTGCACAGCAAACGGTCACGGGTAATCCGCTCGAAATGTCCTCTGCGCCCCTCCCCGTCAACGGGAGAGCGATGGAGTTTTTCTTTCTGCAACCTTTCTGTCTGTGGGCTTACAATCCCTAAATGTGAGCACACAATTCTTCGCAATTCCGACATGCTATGAGATCTTCTCTATCTTCTTGTATCCTATAATCTTCCGGTATGACAGGATAGTTTTCTGTACTGTCGGATATGTTTTTTCAGATGTGTCCGATATATCGTCTTCAAATATGTCGGTGAGATCGTCGTCCTCCATCTTTCTGACTTGTGATGATGTCGAAAAAGAGACAGAATCTTCTTTGCCGATATGCAAGATGTCAGTGTGAAATCGTGATTATTTCGGGTTTCTAGCTTTAAGGCCAATAAGGAGTTGCCCGAAAGGTATCTTTGTTGCCTCTTCGAATTGCCATTAAATTTTGTTAAAGAGAACGAGACAATGGTAGTTTTATCTCTGTGTAGGGTCTTATCCAAAGAACAAATTCTGATTTAAAATGGCTAACGATAAATTTCTATGGTGATTTATTTCCGTAAACAAATCATTAGTTCTATTATAGTCTTTTATGGACGTCGACATGGGGTCGTCTAATTTGATCTAATTTGACCATGTTTCGAATTTTGGGATCGAAAAAGTCGTCACTTTCGAGATCGATAGGGATCCACGAATACATTTAACGCGAGGAATACATTTAACGCGAGGAACCACTGTTCGCTGTATTTCCTTTTATAGGGGTTACCACCTTTTGTACTTTTGAACTAGGACTACACACCCATCGTATTTTTTGTAGCATATTTTTCATGACATAAGTCTTTCCGCAAGAGATAGGACCGAACACGCTCATGGTGAAAGGATGTTTAACTCTTGCTGCTGCTGATATTCTGTGTGTTGCTGGTACTGTTGCTCATTTGGGAGCATGCTTACTTCTCGTGTGTCTTCGGAGATCATGCGGCCAGACATACATACTACGACAAGGATTGTAACATATTGTTTTCGAATTGGCAATTGAAGTTTGTAGTTTTCTCTTATAGATTTTTAACTATCGTGCATCTTTCCTGAGAAAGTGTAGCAAGAGAAATACGTGGTCATCTTTTAGATGACATATCTGTAGACTATCGTCTCTCAGAAATGAATTCGACTTGATATAGACTGTGAAATAGATCGGTTTATCAAAAGTGACGTCATTCAATAAGCCTACCGACTCGACAATAGGGAGAGGCGTTTTCCTAACGTACTAACGTACGACTGGTTCTCGAAATTAGAACAGAGGTAAATTCGTCTCGTTGAAGCTTTCAGTAACGGTATGAACGACAACTCCAATAATACACATCATAATCCATCCAGCGTTTTGGCAGGCAAGCTTTGAAATTGCCACCTACGTAATTAATGAATTAGTAAAACTAGTCCATAGAAACATTGTGTTTGGGATTTTTTGTGATTTATATGAATACAATTTAAGCATGTTTTCATCTTTACCTTTTTATCATATAATGCGACTTGTTTGGAATATTACAACAAACTTTTATTTATATATATATATATATATATTTCACTTCAATAACGTAATTAAGAAATAAGCGTTAATAGTTATGTGTATACATATGTAGGACTCTGACCCGCGATGACACTCCGAACCGCGATCGTCACGCTGATGTGTGATGGTTAGACGCTGAAGTGCGTTTTTGATCAAGCTGAAGTGAGATGGTGGCATTGTTACGCTATCTTGTTGATAGCGTCGCCGAAGTACGATGGTGGTTACGCTGAAGTGCGATGGGTTACAGTTTAAATCGCAACATAATAAGTGCCTAATGAACTTATCATCGTCTCTAACTACATACGGGTCTGCAGACAGACTCTCCGTCTTAGGATATTACGGTAAACGTAGAATTCATGAGAGCTGAGAGCTGAGATTACTATAACACATATAGTAACGCGTTGTTGTGTTAGAATTAATTGATATTCTTTTAATTAAAACTTGAACTCGAGAAAATAGTAAGAGTCAAAAAATCTAAAATAGATATTTATTCAGTAATGCTGGATCTATGCATGCTATGTGATCACTCCGGATTTTGAGATGGTACAGAAATCTCAGTTGGAGACATATGATTAAACTAAATATGTGTTTTTATGACTTCAAGAAACATTATATATCATTTTACTCATCTACTGCCAACTTTCAACCTGTTATTTTCCTTTTAATTAAGAAACGATTAGTCGAACACTGAGCTACTTTTTTTTTTAGATATACACTTGCATATCGTTCCTTGTAAATTAACATTTATAATAAGTTACTATTTACGAATTAATGTGAAAAAGTAATCTATCGAATTTAATCAGTTGATAAGTATAATAAAAATATTTTATAAGTACCTTATACTTTTACAAGTTATTGAATAAAATTTGGTACAAGATGTGTATTAATATCGAAGTTGATTCCCACACTTTTTTGAAATGCTATTATTCCAATTCTTTCCTTAGGCAAGTAAGAATACTGATACAATACAGCATGATAGACAACTGTCAATATTTACAAACAATTAAACTCCAAGGCGGAAGTGTCAATTGGAATCACCTCCACTTTAATGCCAAATCTTAATTGACAACAGTTAATATCTCTTGTATTACATAATTGAATAGACACTTTATTTTACAGCTCAATTTATATCTTAATGCACAATTTATTGTCAATTATTGACCTCAATAATATACCTATAATCACTTTTGATCTACACTACATAAAATTATTCTGTAAATTATGTCTCAAAGATGAATTATTGGAGATTTAAATGATGCATTTTTTGCAAAGAAAAAACAAAAAAACTATTAGGAATAAAAAATGTAAGCAGTCTATATTACTTGTAAAATCAGTGTTATAATCATCAGATATTAGTCAATAATTCAGGCTAATTTAAGTTACAATTATAATTATTTGCTGGAAACAATAAAAAAATATGCAACAATCTAACCTAGGCATTTTGTGCAATCTAATTTATTTGTTTATCCCCGAATAAATTGCTATTTAACAGTGTAAGGTATTTGTACACTTAGTATTTAAATACAGGAACTTTTTTTTCCAATGAAGAATGAACACCAATTGTAATACAGATTAGTTATTTAATTTTTGTTGTGAAAAAGTGCATTTTCAATGCATCTCCGGAAATTATCAAGTCAAACTTCAATAAAAAATATACTTCACCTTCCTTTGAAGATTTCTATTTCCAATCATGTCAAAATTATTTAATTGAAAAAAAAGAAGATATTAAAAATCAGAGCTTCTTCTAAAAATTGAAATATCGAAAGAATTTATCATTTTTTTTATAATATTATAGAAATGAAATAAAACTGTTCACCTTCGGTGTCATATGAATTGTTATCAAAAATCTATAAATCATCTTAGGATGAGTTAGAAAAATTGCACACATACATGTATGTTTAAAAATAGAAATACTCCCAAAAACAACCCTTTACAAGTAAATTGAGGGAGACAAACTTATGTTTTATCATCTGCAAAAAAAAAAAAAAAAACAAAAACAATTAGCTTTCTGAATAGACTATTTTCATATTACCGACTTCTGACTCCGGATTATATAATTTGTCGACTGGTTACCTTGGACATCATGGTACCAAGTCAAGTAAGAGCAAGCTAAAGAAGTAAAACCAAGCTTTCAATCGGTACAATTTTGGGGGAAAATTACCTGCTTAACATTTTTTTTCACTACAAAATCATCGGAAAACAGTAAACTTTCCCCTCAAATTACACCGATTATATGTTTGATTTTACTTATTTTGGTTGCTCTTACTTGACCGAGTACCATGATGTCCAAGGTAACCAGACGACAAATTATATAATCCGGAGTCAAAAGTCGGTAATATGAAAATTGTCTATTGAATGCAAGAGTGATATATCAAGGTTGTTTTTTTTTGTTCACCAAGATACCTAAGAATATGATTTTAAATTATGCACACAACTCTACCGGTCTTTCCATCAGAGATTTCGATTAGAAGAAGTACACTTTTTTCTGAGAATTTCAAGAGCTGAAAGTGGTGATTTTAAACAGGAAAATAACACTTGTAATTTATTAGTGAAATAATAATGAAAATGATAAAGTTCTACATTTCAATCCATGTGTTGTCTGGTTACTGACGCAGTCAGTAACAATTTCGGTTTGTGGCCTATTTTTAAACTATGGTAACGGCATGCATGATGTCACAAATCATTACTCTGATTGGACAGAATTACGGAAATGAACAAAAACCAACAAAAAAGATATATGCTACAATAAAAAAAAAAATTATGGACATAAAATCAAACTTAAAAATGAAATTATCCAGATAAATAAAAATAAATTCCGGTAAAGAAAGTGTCATTATTACCACTGTCAAATTGTTTGGAATTTGTAGGCTTAGCCTTAGATACATTAGTAGGTTAATATCACCGACTGCTTCATTGGATCTACCAGGTCAATTAGGCTAAGTGAAGTCTAAAACTTCCAAGGCGTAATAATAATCTAAAACAGTACAAAATACTATACTTGAAATAAAGAATGTCGTCAAAATACATATAACGCAAATTTAATTACTTGTCAAAAGCTGTATTATATAACTCATCTCCCTTTGGCGTCCGTCCGTCCCGGATATACACACCGAAATAGGTTGTATCTCTAATTGTTAAAGTTGTGCTTGACATAAAATTATAATTGACATTTCTTCAGGGTTCTAAACTGTTTCAAGTTTGTTATTCATTACAGATTGTAACCTACTAATATCTTATGTTTATGTCTATTTCACAGCTATATATAAGTACTTCTTTATCTCTGAAAAATACCTATATATATATACTTAGTTAAGTACCATATGCAGTATATATTTTTATTCTTAAGAGAAAAGCGCATATACTCAACTTTCAGAATCGCCGGCCTTTTGCCTTCAAATTGAGTGCATTTTCTTTTAACTAAGATAAAAATTAAGACAGGAGGGCATATTTGCCCTGTTGCTCAGATCAGAAGTGTCTGTTTTTGTATTGAACTATCCAACTTCCGGAAACCTTGTTCGCTCTAATATGCAATTAAAAGTATGCTGATTTTTTTCAGCACAGGTCAGGATAAGACATAGTTTTGACATGAATTCAATGACTCACTTTATTTAAACTTTAGACAAAATAGCTATGAATGCCTGAAATTGCAGAATTAAACATAGAAAGCAAGGGGGCTATGAATTAGTGGTGTTATTCCTTAAGAAGATAGCAACAATTAATAAAATGGAATTCTAATGGTCTGCTTTCCCACTGTAACTCGTCTTCGTGGGTATCATTTATATGCCAATTAAAAAAAGGAGGAAGCGGATGTGTCCTGCTGTTTACAGACGTCTGCATTTTGTTTTTACGAGCAAGAAATGTCAATGTGGCAGGATATCGCCTTCGTTTATTATATAAAAAACTTTGATTTTTTTTTTTAATTTTAATTCAAATGTAAAATTAATTACACATCAACCCTTAAAATACATGTAAATTAATACCGCCTTTGCCTTCTCAGTTTGATGACTTTTTCAAAAAGTGTTAATAACTATTATTGACATTTAACTTTTATGTAAAAACACAACACCAGTATATTATTTTGTACCGAAACAAGTTATCGGATTATTACCCTCTTGTTTAGTGCCAAGCGGGTATTTCTTCTCATAAATTTGATTGTCCAACACCGTCCAGTCCTAAAAAGACGCATATAAAAAAAAGAAGAAGTGGTATGATTGCCAATGACACAACTCTCCACCAGAGACCAAATGACGTAAAAGTTAGCAACTATAGGTCACCGTACGGCCTTCAGCAATGAGCAAAATCCATACCGCACAGTAAGATATCAAAGGCCCCGAAATGACAAACGTAAAACAATTAAAAAAAAAAGAAAAGTAACGACCGGATTAATGTACAAAACAATAAATGAAAAATTAATATGGTATGCAGCAAAAAGTAAAATTACAAAAATACCGAACTCCAACATGTTCAAGGAAAATTCAAAACGGAAAGTCCCTTATCAAATGGTAAAATCAAAAGCTCAAACACACCAAACGAATAGAAAACAACTATCATATTCCTGACTTGGTTGAGGCACTTCCTTATGCAGAAAATGGTGGATTAAACCTGGTTTAACAGCTAGCAACAACTACATATGTCTATTCTACAAAGTTTTAAATTTGAATTGAGTAAATCTTTGTAACTAATCAACCAATTTTATATATTAAAAGAAAGATATTTATTTTAAGCCTTGTATTCCAAAAGAAATTTATTTTAAGCTTAGTATTCCAAAAGATATTCATTGTAAGCCTAGCTAGTATTAAAAAAAATATTCCTTAGCATATACCGTTGACCCTATGAATTTTATAATAAAGGGAGCGTCACATGACAGTATCGGCACTAAGGACATACATGTCCATCGTAAGACAACGACAAAATTAAGAGTTTCAAACAAGATATAAAATAGCTAAAAACGTGAACAGCTTGAATAACAATTAGCATGTTATCGTATGGCGGTTATATATTTTAGTTAATACGTATCCCTCGTGCATATTCGCACTATACGGACTCCATTTGCAAGAGTGTCACCTTACACGTCAAAAAGAGTTCCAACAGAGTTACCTGTTACCTGTTACCATCTATAAATCCCTCCTCTATCAGGAGAACCTGGAATTCTTCCAGTGGTTGTTTTATATATATGTTACACTATAGTACACTATTAAACATGTCTGTTTTCTTCCGCCTCAATACCACTATTAATTTGGTTTTCTTTTTAAAACAAGTTAAAAATTAAATTTAGTTACAATTAATAAATTTACAGTTTTTTACAGTTTTTAATTATGAGTTTGGTAACCCTAAAAGCCTAGGACGTATTTAGCAGAGAGTTTCTCTTCTCATGAAGGGAATTACGCAAGCTTTTTGGTTATATAGTCTACTGAACAAATTTCTGCTTTATTTTACCATGAAAGCATTTCAAAGTGACGGCAGTCCAAAATAAATTGTGACATTTTAAAGCTGCTAATATAAATATCAAACCAGGCATCCGTGCCAATCCTTGGCACCACAATTTCATAAAGTTTTGCTATAAAAAAAGTTTCTAACACTTGAGAGAACGGGCACACTACAAGCAAAATTTTCCAAATCCTCGATTCCTTTTCCACATAATGGACAGTCTGAACTATTTTGTCCATTTTGAAAATTTTGTTCAGTGATACTGTTAAATGTATGTATCCAAGAGCATTTTGGCTTTTTAACAGGCTTTTGCGTATACACATTAGTCAGTTTTCGACATTTAGGAATCGCAGGGACGATTCAATTTCACGTCGTTTGACATCTTAGTGAACCAGATGGAATCTACTGACTTCTTAACTTTCTTTTTCCATTAATATTTTTTTTTTTTTTAAATAATTTTATTTGAAATGTACATTTGTTAGAGATACATAAAGTACCGGTACCTTATCCCGGTCTCGTTGACGTTAGTATATAGCATTTCATAAGGTTAGTACTTGTTAGTACACAACATACAGTATTGCTAATAAATAATGTGTAACAGAATAAAAAGAAATTACTATGATATATTATAAATCTTAGTTAAGAAGAATTAATTTTTCTGCAACCAAATTGTAAAAGTTTTATATTTGCCTTGTTTATTTGTCAATATTTTGTAATGTTTGAGAAGTTCACTTTTAAAATTTCAAACACATTGATTTGTTTTGTTTTCTGCTCGGATATGTAATACACTTTATATATAGTAAAAGTATGATTGTTAGAAAATCGTTGATATTGTAATAATTTGTATCGTTTATCTTATATCCATACAAAAGTGATGCCAGTGATATTATATGATGTCCTATTTTAAGTTTGTCTAGTATTAGTTTTATTTGATCCCAAAATGATTTTAGATATTTGCATGTCAGAAAGTAATGATCATAATCTTCAATGACATTGCATATATTACATAGAGGAGTTTTAGTTATTTTCAAGAGAAAAGTAATTGTTTGGTTGGTAAAATGTAATGTAGAAATTTCCATCTTAACATTCTCAAATTATTATCTTGGATATAGTTAAAGATGAAGTACAGCATTTGTTCTCTTTTCCTTGTATTGTTATCTAAATTTAGAATTCTGTCCCATTTTGAAATCCTATTGCTTTCTCATAATATCTATTTAAAAGCGAGATGTAGATATCTTTCGAGGAAAATATTTTATTGGTACCATTTTCCTTCTCTATCTTTGAATTTAAATTCGAGTCGGTAGCAACTTTTGTTTTGATTGACTCTTCTTTATGAGCTCTTGTAACCACTGTTTTGGTATTGCTTTCATCAATTTAGTATATTCCGAAACCAATTAGCATGGCAAGATAGTTTATCTAAAATCTTATTTTGATTAATTTTTCCTTTATCATCAATTATGTCATTTACAAATAAAATTTTGCTGTTTATCCAATTTTTGAAAATAAGACATTTACCATTTAATTTGATATGCTTATTGCCCCATATTAGTTGCTGTCTGATATGCTTATATGTTAGTCGATTTGATTCTTTTTCAGATTTTGAGTTTATCCATGATATAATTATTTTTAAGTAAAATTCTGGAACAATTTCTTTTAGTTTATTGATTAGATTAATATTGTTAAAGTCCATTTTAAATATAAGTAATTCTTGTCCAAACTTGTCTAAGTAAAATTTTGGTAAGACTTTCCAATTGGGTGATGAGTCTTCATTATCAATGAGTCTTTTTACCCAATTAATATTTATGGATTCTATATATTTATCTATGTCTATCATTTTAAGCCCGCCGGCAAGATAATTCTTACTTATTATAGCTCTTTTAACTTTTCTGGTTTATTATTCCATATAAAACTATATATTATTTTTAAATTTTGAGATATTCTTTATCAATTTCTGTTACTGATGCAACATAGGTTATATTTGGTAGGATTAGTGGTTTAACAAGAGTTATTTTACCTAACATAGTTAATTTTCTTTTATTCCAATCTTTAATTATTTTTCCGATTTTTCGTATTGTCTTTGCAAGTTTAATTTTTACACTCATTTTATTAAGTCCAAAATATATTCCTAATACTTTTATCGGTTCTTGTGTCCACTTAATGTTCTCAACTTTATCTTTACAGGATTTTAAATTTCGAGCCATATCCCTCTGTTTTATTTCGATTAAGCTTTAGGCCTGAAAGTGATCCGAAAATTTCGATAATGTTCAAAGTTAATGAAACTTCTTGTTTTGAATTTAAAAATAAAGTGGTGTCATCTGCAAGCTGGCTTAACTTTAGAGTATGGGTTTTATTATCTAGTTTGATTTGAAAACCTTTAAATCTTTTTCTTTTCTTAATCGACAGGCTAAAATTTCAACAGCAATAACGAAAATTATAGAACTCGCGGGACACCCTTGACGGATCCCGCGCTCAATGCTGAAGGGTCTTGAAATCCACCCATTATTTAATATACAACCCTTTATATCTGTATATAAAATATTTATCCACTTCAATAAAGATTTCTGAAAGCCAAATTTCTTTAATGAACAATACATAAATTCCCATTCTAACGAGTCAAATGCCTTTGAAAAATCTAAAAAGAATTGCCCCGTCTACGTTGAATTTTTCTGAATAGTCTATAATATCTTGGATTTGTCTAATATTAAACCCAATATATCTGTTTTTACATACCCGTTCTGATCACTGTGAATGATTTTATGCAATACTGGTTTAAGTCTTTGTGCAAGAGAATATGCTATAATTTTGGTATCTACATTTAATAAAGTAATTGGTCTATAATTGTCTAAATTTAACGGGTCATTTTCTTGTAAATAAGGGTAATTAATCCTAGTTTCTGTGAATTTGTCAATTCTTTTTTCTCATAACAATGGTTAAAGACATCTACAGCAAAATATTGTAAGTTAGACCAGAAAGATCTATAAAATTCAATTGGAAGACCATCAATACCCGGTGTTTTGTTAAGTTTCATTTTAAAAACAGAATTTGTACATTCCTCTATTGTCAGCTTTCCTTCAATTTCATTACTTTCGTGTGTAGTTAGTTTGCAGTTTATTTTTGTATTTTCAATATAATTCTCAATTTCTCCAAAATCTGGCTTAGTTGACGTGTATAAATTTACATAATAATTCCTCCCCGTTTCTAATATTTTACCTTGATCCTCAGTTATTTCCCCTTCACTGTCCCTAAAAGCAGTAATATTTTTTCTTGTCTGTCTTGATTTCTCTAATCCCCAAAAATGTTTTGTATTTTTTTCGCCTTCTTCTATCCATTTAACTCTGGATCTTATTTGTGCTCCTTTTATTTTATCAGAATATAGAGTTTGTAACATTTCTTCTGTTTTCTTTATTGAATCTATTATGTTCGGCAATATTTTTGTTTTCTTTTCATCAAGGATATTATCCTGAATTTCATTCAAAAATTTTAGTTCTTGTTCTAATTCTTTAATTTCATCTCTTTTATTTTTAGCTTTAATTTTACAATGTTCAATAGTCGTCTCCTTTACCTCTATTTTAAACAGATCCCACACGATTGCTAAACCTTTTCTGTCTCTTAATTTTCATATTTATCTATTAAAGTGTTTATTTTCATTTTGTATGATTCGTCTTTAAGAATACTATTGTTTAATTTGAAATAACCCTTTCCTTTCTCCCTGACAATGATTTATCTTAAGTGAAATCGCTAGATGGTCTGTATATTGAATTGTAGCGGGTCTTATATCAGTGTGGAGTACTCTAGGTCTCACGTCTTGACTAACAAGAAAATAATCAATTCTACTAGCTACTTCATTATTTTTCTTTCCAGGTATATTGTGTTTTATTTGGATTTATTACTCTCCAGATGTCTATAACTTTTAGTTTTTTATTAAACTTTTCAACGCATTTGTCTTATTTTTATTTTTGTTTATCTTTTCTATTACTTTTCTATCTTTTATATTAAGCGTTTCATTCATATCTCCCCTATAATAAGTATACCAAGGCTATATTTTTCAATGACACTTAAAGCTTTTTTAAAGAATATATTTCTATCTTTACATGTGTTTGGGGCGTAAAGGTTAACAAAAGTAAATATATTTTTATCAATTTCTATGTTGATTAAAACAATTCTTCCTCTTGATCTACATACTTGTCAATAATTTCATGTTTAATTATTTTGTTAATGTAAATCGAAACACCCTTTGCTTGTGTACTTCCAAAACTATGATATAATTCTCCCGTGAATTCTTTGTCTATAGAATTATCCGAAAATGAGTTTCTTGTAAAATATAATATTGCATTTTATCAGTTCTGATAAACCAGCTTTTTCATTTTTTTTGCCATTTGGAGATAGTTGACGTTTGGCAAGATCATTCTAAACAGAATCACTTCTAGCTATTATACCAAAAGTTGTGAGAATCTTTTTGTGTAAAAGAGCTGCAATTGCCAACTCACCAAGAAGAAGATATGATCCAGCATTTGATGATCTAGTAGAAAGTTCTGAATTTACTTTACAAAGTTATTGCAAAACATTTCCAACCGATGAATGTCTTTAGAATTTAGATTCACGATTTCAAGTCCAAATAGCAGACGTGGAACCACATATGTTGACCATAGTTTCCAGAAATCTCTGGTTTAAATCCATTTAGACCATGTAGACCTGTGCCCGTCAAGGCATACGAAGTCTGTCTCGCATTTCTTATACGATTTCCAACAATAGTCCTAGTCGGGGGAATTGAGAAAGAACGACTGAAATCGACATTCAATAAGTTTTACGGTCACCATCACGAATAGTTTATCAATACGATGAGTCGGTGTCTCAACTCACTAGCGACATGTTTTCGTGGTCTTAGATCTTTAAATGCGTCTGATCTGCAATATTACCGATTCTGTTCTATTCCCGAATGTCACATTTCGACTGAGTGTGAATTCGTATGGTGAGTGATGCATGCATTGCAGGAGACGCATACCTTGTCGACGCACCCGGTTGCTACGTTTGAGTTCATGTTATTTCCCAGTTTATGTTTGTTATCTTGAGTTGTCTCAATCTTATCGATTTACGTGATTTGAACATCGGTAAACTATTGTCACCTTAATTAAGGAGTAACCATATCAGAACAAAAGCTGTACAAAAGAGTTATCATTTCACAACAAAAGCCGTGCCTTTGGGTCATTATATCAGAACAAAAGTCATGCCTAGGAGTTATCATATCAGGCCTTCTATCCATCTCTTTGTGTTCTTTCCAATCTTCGGTATACTCTCGTATGTTATACTCAATCCTCTGTATATTCTCTTACGTTCTATCGAATCTGCAGTATACTCTCGTATGTGCTGTCGATTCCGCAGTATACTCCCAAACGTTCTGTCCACCCATATGTATACTTTCGTATGTTCTGTCAAATCCTGAGTTCAAGTTCGTACGTTCTGTCCAATAATCGATATTATCTCGCACGTTATGTCCAGTCCTCAGCATAATCTCGCACGTTTTATTCAGTCCTCAGTATATTCTCGTTCGGTCTATCGAGTCCTCGTTTTACTGTCGTAAGTTCTATTCAATCCTCATTATAAACTAGTTCGTTCTATCCAATTTTCAGTGGACCTTGGTTTTCAGTACATTCTCATATGTTTTATTCAATCTTCAGTATATTATAACGTTCTGTCCTAGGCTTGGTATACTTTCGTTCGTTCTATGCAATCATCAGTATACTCTCGTTCGTTTCATTCAATCGTCTGTATTCTCTCGTTCGTTCTATTCATTCATCAGAATACTCTCGTTAACTCTCTTTTACAACACGAAACATCAATTTGGTCAATGTTTTATGAATCTTTGAGTAACATCTCAAATTGTTTAAAATACTTTAGCTTTGAGTATCAGTGAAGAGTTCGTATATGATATATTGTTTGATATTATTGAATTGTTTATAACGAGAAAAAAAATAACAATATTTGGGAAAACGCGGTGTAGGTGGACACGTGTTGACCGGATTATTTTTTTTATAGGTCTGAATAACACTAACCGTTCCAAATTAATGTACCAGATGCGCATTTCGACAATCAGTATCTTTTTTATGATGCTCGAGGCCAAATATTTGGAAATCCAAAACCTAATACAAACACTGAAGATAAAACCAAACAGGGTCAAAAGCCAAAATCAGAAAAGGAAGCAGAACTTTGAACCAGGGAGATACATTCCTTAATTTAAAATGATTTCCAAAATTTGATTACAGTGGATTTCAATTAAACAATATCCGTACATTCATTCTAACTTTCAGTCAGTGCCAATGACATATAAAGTTCATAATAATTTTGATGCAATACCTGTAAATTAAAAATTAACAATGGCGATGTGAGAGACTTCATATTTTTAATGACAAGACAAAGAAACAAATAAGTGATGAATTCTGTGAATCTAAAACATGAAAGGCAGAAAAAAGCTTAATGTCGGTTACAGAATGAACGAAAGATAGATAGTGAAGCACATCGAAATATTGTTCAATCTTCAATATCGTCATCATTCATATTAAGTGTAAAATTAAGATAATTATGTTACCTATAACTTAGATCACAAACATTAACATTTATCAATTATCTGCCAATGCTTGAATATAAAGCATCTGTATAAAGGGTCCAATTATTTTTAGCTGAATGTACAACTGACCTGTGTTATATCAAAACAATACGCATCCGTTGCTTTTCTATTTTGCTTTTAAACATCATGTTATATTGCCATAAATTCGTCAGTACGAAATTTAATAAGTAGATCAGAACTATTATTATTTGAATTCATTTATTAATTATAGCATCAAACATAAGTTAAAAAAAACCTCGATAAACCTATTCAAACAAATAACACTTATATCCATCTGTTCTGTGATTGTTAGGAAAATCTTATGAAAACAACTTTTGACTATTTGAATTCCTTCAACAGATGTTTTCCATTCGTTTAATGTGTTTGAGCTTTTGAACTTGCCATTTAATAAAGACTTTCCGTTTTGAATTTTCCTTGGAGTTCGATATTTTTGTTATTTTACTTTTTTCATAAAGGGGATGCAAAAAATAAAAAAATACTCAAAAATAATCAGATGCAATTCAATATGGCTTTAAATAGATTTGAGTTTACAAGGTTAATCGAATTAACGGAGATGGGGAGTAACTTACGAAGTTAATTATGTACCTAATGAAGAACCATCATCATTCACTTTGCATATCAACACATTAATTGTTTAAGATAAGATAACTTGTGACAAACTTCGTTTCAGAAAGCATTGCTTTCTATTTTATAGGATGTATACAGTGAACACTGCATATAGTATACGTGCCAGTTAAAGTTCACATCGGCCAAGCAGTTTAAACAGAGGAAATGTACATGATTTTATATAGAGTTTCAGTGGGAATTATGTGCGACCATAATGCTCAAATGTTGCCAATTGATCAAAATTAAATAAGAAAATTTAGAAGAAGAAAAGTGGAATGGATTGTTATTTTATGTATTACATCTTGCTCAAAGACTAATGCCAGTCACAACTTTCATTACATCTATTGTTCATTGAACGGCCTTGAACAATAAACAAAACCTATAACGTATAAAAAGCTTTCAAAGTCCTCGACAAAGCATAGTCTTATAAACTAGAAAACCAACGGCTCGATTAATGCTAAAAAAACGATAGAAAAAAATTGACCAACGACAACCACTACATTACATTCTCCTGATTTGGACAGGTACATAAAGAATGCGGCGGATTTGACTTGTTTGTGAACGCCCCTCGCCCCGATATCATGAACAGTGGTGTAACATAACAACATTAGAACAAACAGTAAAAGCTAGTTGAGTAAGTCTTTACTCATCATATCGACACGAAGCACAAAAAAACACAAAAAAAAAAAACCAAAGTATTAATCTAAGAATAGTAACAGTAACCGAAAGCTAAAATCTCATATTGAACCATTAATTTAATAAGATTATTTTTAGACGGCCAATTTGAGGCATATTTTCTATTACTATCATTAAATAATAAAAAAGTCCTAATGTTCTACCCCAACGGCAAGTCAGATTCAGAAAATGGAACTTTTTTTTTCAAATTTTCGCCCTTTCCTTTTGTCAGCGAAGGTTACGTTAAGTCAAAACGGCTTATCTATCTGGCCCATTTTTGACGTCCAAAGGTAACAACAATTGACATTGACAAGTATTTTCTTTCCAACTATGATTCGTCTTCTTTAGTACCGTTTCTAGGCGGGAAGCATCCCGCTGGTACCTGACGTTTGCAAACGATCATGTCTACAAGTTAGGAGTGTCTGTGCCATTTGGGATTTGTCTGATCTTACTAATTTCTTGCTATTTAAAATGTCTAATAAATCCGTATGATGACTTTTAAGCGTCACTTTTATTGCAAATTAATGTTTTAGGGTCAATGTCCCCTAATTTTATTTCACAACAGGACCCCTTCAGGTTTTAACAATATTCTGAATTATGATGACAAAATAATAAACGTATAAAGATAGCCAAGGACTCCAATAGTGGTGGATTGTTGCCATTTTGTAGTGTTTAAGTAAAAAAATTCTAAACCAAAGCCCAAATTCGATTGAAAGTTTGTCTTTATAAAGTATTTCGGAAACATATTACTTTTTTGATAGAGACGTTCTTAGATGAAACATTATACAAACACATGTAAAACTTGCAATTTTTAACAATATACTTGCACCAGTAACATATGTAGCGATAAATAATGTTAAACTTTTTATAGAATTATGTAAACTCATCGAAGATACATCGTATAAACTCTTATATAAATAGGATTTGACAACCATCAGATTTTCACCCTCTGAGTGAAGCGAATCGGGGAAATTTGCCTTTCCTCAATTGTTTTTAATCTACAGCACAACATTTTGTGTAAAATAATCGTATTTTCACTAAAATACTATTTTCCTATAAATGTTTTGAATTTTGTTAGCCAAAAAAACCTGGGGGAGAGGTACAGCAGCACAATATCAGAACAAACTATAAAAAACAATAAACGAAAAACAAATGTGTACCAACAAACGACAACCAATGAATAACAGGCTCCTGACTTAGGATAGGCACATATAGAAATTAAGAATGCAGCGGGTTAATCTTGTTTGCGGGCGCCGAATTCTCCCCTAACCTGGGACAGTGTTGGAACAGCACAACATAAGAACAAACTATAAAAACCAGTTGAAAAGGTCCATTTACAGAGTTTCAAATTTATTCATTTTTTTTAGTTTAGGGAACATGATATATATATTATTAGTTGTTGGCTTTGAAGCAGATTTCAGTAACTGCGAGTACTCTTAGATCGGTACTTCGTGTCTTTTTGTTCCATGTTAGTTGTTTGTTTTTTTTTTTTTTTTTGTGATTCGTACCAATCTGTTAAACTAAGTCATTTTCAACTGAAATGATAGAGGGTGTTCTTATCATGTGCTGTTACACCACTGTCACAAATAAGGGGAGGGTTGGGCGGTCACAAACATGTTGACCTTCAGCAGTTGTCATTGATTACTGTTTGTCATTTTTTTAAAGTTAATTGTTTAGTCAAAATATTTTATTTTCAGAAAAATCCTGTTTTTTAAATGAAAATATTATTTATTTATAGTTCTTTTTATGGTTTTTGTGTTTGTGAGTAAAATGAAAGTGTTTATTGAAACATTTATAATAGAAACAATCTTAAGAATTTAAAGCCATTGGTAAGAGATAAGAAAGTAAGAGTGAAATTATTACTGGTGTTATTGGTAATATGATTTCATAATGCTTTTGCTTTTAATTTACTGAATTTAAACATATTTCATTCAGAAAAATAACTGAAATGGATTGTATAGCAGGTTAAAGCCTATATTCATCCTCTCCAACACAAAGCAACAAGCAAATTGTGGCAACTTTTCGCTGAAGAAGTTGTATTCATTGAGTATTCTTTTCCGAGATTACTTAATGTTGGCTTAACTACTTTTTTTTTATTATAAATAGCTAAGAATTAGAAGAAGAAACTTGTGTGTTATGATAACTTTAAACAAATCCAACAATAAAAATAAATATTAGAAAATAAAAACTCATCAAAGGAACAAGGCTTTTTATTAAATACGTCAGACTGGTGTTTTGTCTATTTAAGACTATTTAATGGTGCTCGAATTAAGATAATTGGAAAGTCAAAACTATTTACTACTTTGAAGAGTATTAAAAACTTAAAATTCCTAAAATTGAGCCAAATCTCTCAACGGTCATCTACACTGAAGGATATAACAAACCTTGTCTTTGTTGTTATATCATACAACAGGCATGCACATCATTTTATATTACAGACAAAACCACCATCCATCTAAATTAATTTAGGGCAATATAGTTTACTACTGCTGTTTATTATTTGTATATGCTATTTTATTCATTCTTAAGTTGGGTTAATTTTATAAGCGGAAAAATGTTACCCAATTCCCGATTGAGACATTTTAAGGAAATATGGATTCGCATGGCGGGTGATGCATGCATTACAGGGTACCTTAACCCAGTAGACGCACACGGGTTCGCTCCTTTTGTGGTTAATGCGATCCCTCAGTTTTCGTTTGTTACCTTAAATTCAAGTAACTCTTGCAATTTATGTGTAAGACCGCTTATTTGTATAAAGAAAAATAGGTAAATCATTAGATTATCCAAAATGTTTCAACAAAACCAAATATATATGTTTTTAGAATAAATTTTTCAACTTGGCCATTTAAGGGGAGATAACTCTTATAGTAAAAATTTTATACTGGGATGATAGTGAAATTTTCATTTTTACTTGTAGCAAGAAAACAAGTTCGGTGACACCATTTTTTCTTTTTATTTTCTTAAAGCATATTATAAAACCTATCTTCTCATATTCTATTTCAAAATTCTATCTCATAGATTTCTTTTGATATACAAAAATGTGTTTTTTCATGAACAATCTATACAAATTTGGGCAATTTTGCACGACTTGTAGCTTCAAAAATAGCAAGGTAACCCATACTTTTTATTACATTTTTGAAAAAAGCATTGAAAAATCTTCATTTTGGCAAAGTATAAAAAAATTCTATCCGAGGAAATATATACCGATGATCCACCTTAACAGAATATCAAAGACACTCCTTGAGAGTCGTCTATAAACTACATTGTTCAATTAGCACCATATTGGTATTGTGGTATAAAAGTCAATGTTTGCCTTATGATAGACGAGACATGGGCAACTACTCCAATGTATCCGTTGTCATCTCAACACCTTACAGCTTTACATCTGTATCTATTACTACAGTTATTCTACAGGTTATCGGTGTCATATTTAATGCAGTATTTATCCACATATCACGTAAGAGCATTGACAAACACTCAGACGTTACGTTGCAACTAGCTAGTAGTACACAGATAGGCCAGGCATTGGTGACTCTTGTAAAGTTTATTTATGTGTTGGTTTGCAAAGATGATAACACTACATTGCAGTGGTACTTTATTTTTGGTAAGTAATTTTTATCAGAATAACTTAACTTTTACATGTACATTCTTCTTATTCATTATGTATTTTTTTATTCGGCTGACAACGTTTAACTGTAGGTAGCGTATAGTATTACACAGAAAATAGACCTACCTAGCAATGAAGATGAGAAACTTTTATAAAAAATTATGCGTGACAGGAGGCACTCCTGATGTCTAAATAGATATGTCACTAGTCGTATTTAAGTGTGGTAAGTAGAGCAATGTTTTGTTAGGGGCGTTTAATATATATAAACGAAAGAAATATTGAGAAAGGAAAAAATAACAGCTATTAGTCAATTTTAGGCAGTAATATAATTGAAACTCAAATATTTAAATGAACTTGATATAAGAAGATGTGGTATGAGTGCCAATGAGACAACTCTCCATCCAAGTCAACATTTATAAAAGTAAACAATAATAGGTCAAAGTACGGTCTTCAACACGGAGCCTTGGCTCACACCTAATCTATATAAAAAACGAGAAACGAGAAACACTTATGAACCACATCAACAAACGACAACTACTGAACATCAGATTCCTGACTTAAGACAGGTGCAAACAATTGCAGCGGGTTTAAACGTTTTAATGGTACCAAACCTTCACCCTTATCTGAAACAATAGTGTAACATCACAACATAGAAAGACACACTATTAAATATCAATTGAAATGACTTAACTCAATCAAAAGTCAGATTAACACCAGTGAACCTACACTGAACACTGAACAAATAAATTTGATCTATGATACAATGTAAATACAAAATAAATAAACTAAGGGAAGAATAATCAAAGTATGATGTTATACCGCTGTGAAATGTTAAACAATTCAAGAAAAACAATATGTTTGAACAAGAATATCAGCCATTTCCAATTACTTTAAACACAGGTAAATGAAAATAATTTTGTTGTTTACTTGTTTATATAATTTCAATTTTACAGAACCATTGGATTTCCTGTTCCGTGGATTGTACATCTGTTGCACGTTATCACTTTCGACAGCCCGATATGTAGTTCTTAAGAACATAGAGATTCCAAGAAACAGCCCAATAGTTAGCAGGTTAAAGATCAGAAAATGGTTGCCATTTCCAATCGTTTTAGTTGCTTCTTGTATCTTTCTACTCATGATCACAATGGAAATACCAGATCGTTCACGATATTTCACAGTTTACTTTTTGCAGGTAGCCTTTATTGGATTACCAATGTTTATCATTGTGATTCTCACGACTTTTCTTATTTTGTATATTTTAAAAGTCGTTCATAAAAGACAAAATATGATGGATCGTCATCTGAAAAGAACGAGTAACAAACAGAGATCGCAACAAAACGTAACCGGGAAACTTCTAAAACAAGTTATCTACTCTTTTCTTTACCACATTGTTTTTATGGCACTTCCATACAGCTGTGTTTTAATATTAGATATGTTTGTCGACAACTCGTTTACTGACGGGAACGTCTTAAAACATAAAAGACTGTTTTTCCACTATGCTGAGGCTATTTTACCCATTTTTAATCCGATCTCATTAGGAATTTTTCTTAAAAAACATAGGAAATCGTTAAAGTCATTTTTGAAAGCAATACAAATATTAGCAGTGAGAATGCAACCTCTTGAACCAATACCCGAAACACAAGAATTACAATTAGTCCCAAATGCAATGAATGAATTCATTGAAAGTCAGAGAAAAAGATGCAAAGACATTTCCTGCAGACGGTTTTCCAAATTGTCAGCTAGTAGTAACCGTTCACTTAGTCGTCGAAGGAGATTGTCTAGTATTGATTCGTTGTATTATTCACCAGATTATCCCTTCGTTCAATCAAACCATTCGAATGACGATCGATATGAAGTTAATAGCTCAGACGTTATAAGTGCGACTACTTTTGTTACCCTATACAATACGGCTACTCTATCATCTTTATCTACAAGATCAAATGGCAAAAATGACAGACTCAGCGTGGCATCTATTAGCTCACATGCCAGTTCTTCTAGAAGACGACTCAGTACATTGAGTGCGAGTAGTACAAATCCCCATAGGCAAAGTATTGATTCTTTGAAAAATGATCCTGCTTTGCCACGTTCAATTTCGATATTGTCTGGTCAATCAACAGAGGACGTTATACAGGACACTGTCACATATTTTTAATTATCAAATAACTTAATGTATCATTATTATAAATTCATGAACAATTACCTGCTTTTTGTGCGTCTGTTTATGTTACAGGGAATTTGTTAAATCATGTATCAATTTTCCTTTTTTGGACGGTGATGTTCCTTTTGGTTTGGAAGTTTGGTTGCACCTGTAGAAAACTTATTTTTAACGGGATAGCACATCCTAATTTTTACGGAGATGTTGTTTACCGAGCCCGAAAATTTAGATACGATCCGGGTAAACTTATCGATCCTTTAAATAAACTTATTCTAAAAGGTTACCAATTCAATACTATAATTAGGTCTTTAAATATTATTTTTATTGGTATTAATATTGATTTTGTTATCAGTAAATTTAAATCAAACTAAATATTATTTTTACATATATATGGACACTCATGGCTCTACAATCTGTCGATACCTGTATCTTCGCATTGCACAAGGTCATGTTTTACTCTGACTGTTAATGACATCTTTACACTAAATCTATTGCATGTTGGATGTGAACTGATTGATATTTTAGTCTTAGATGCATCATTTTTTTTATTAGTTGTTATTGGCTTTGAACTAGCTGTCAGTAACTGCGAGTACTCTCAGATCTGTACTAAGTGTCTTTTTGTTGTGGGGATGTATAACTACTCTGCCACGTCCACTCTGTGTTTTTGTTAGATGTATTTCTGCCCTGTATCGATCTGATGAGTTAAGCCCTTCAGTGGTTGTCGTTTGTTGCTGTATATCATATTTGTTTTTCGTTCATTATTTTGTACATAAATAAGGCCGTTAGTTTTCTCGTTTGAATTGTTTTACATTTGTCATTTCTGGGCCTTTTATAGCTGACTATGCAGTACGGGTTTTATTCATTGTTGAAGGCCGTCTCATTGGCAATCATACCACATCCTCTTATTTTTATATTTGAATATTCAGAGTTTTTGTAAAAAAATCCCTAGCAGTTTTAGTAATTTTGTAAAATCCCTTATATGGTTACAAATTTAAAAAAAAAATCCTTGAACTTAATGTGGAGGATTTAATCCATAATAAGCTATCTAAAACACTACAGGGAGATAACTCTTTAAAAATCAGCTGAACGTTTTAATCACGTTCTGTTGTTGAGTAAATATTAAGCTTTTCAATGATCAAAATTAGTGTTTGTCAAACTGCTATATATCCAATGAATTTTTTCCAATAAAGTGTGTGGTTCAAGTTTTTTTATTTTTGTCAAAGGGTCAAAGTAAATATTTTGTCAAAATTTTATGAAAATTAAACGAGCCCAATTAATTTTAGTCAAGGTGTTTGGTACCACCTTAAACCAAATACATTTCATCAATGTATTATAGAAACTGTTGTTTGATATGGTTTGCCTTTGAAATCATTTACATTCAATAGGTGTTTATTACATTATTAGATTATTGTTTATTTAATTAGATATAGGAAGATGTGGTATGAGTGCCAATGAGACAACTCTCCATCCAAGTAACAATTTATAAAAGTAAACCATTATAGGTCAAGGTACGGCCTTCAACACGGAGCATTGGCTCACACCGAACAGCAAGCTATAAAGGACCCCAAAAGTTACTAGTGTAAAACCATTCAAACGGGAAAACCAACGGTCTAATCTATATAAAAACGAGAAACGAGAAACACGTATGAACTACATAAACAGACGACAACTACTGTACATCAGATTCCTGACTTAGGACAGGTGCAAACATTCGCAGCGGGATTAAACGTTTTAATGGTACCAAACCTTCTCCCTTTTTCTGAAACAATAGTATAACATCACAACATAGAAAGACACACTATAAGATATCAATTGGAAGGCTTAACTCAATCAAAAAACGTAAATCAACACACAATGAACGAATAAATTTGATCTGTGATACCTGAATGCAAATATATAAAAATTAGAAAATCATCACTTTTGAAAAACCTGCGTCATATTATACACAGGTAAATGAAAATAATTTTGTTGTCAAGTATACTTCTACTTAGTACATATAGTTAATGAGCTATTAGTTGTGGTATATCATTGGACAATTATCTTGTCAAAATTAAAGTGCCGAGAGTTTTAATAAGACCATAAGACAACGACCCGCAAATAACATTTTAAAACTCTTAATACTATAAATCGAATTTGTATGACTAATAAAGCTTTCAAACAGGTTTCGAGCACCGGAGATCACACCCAGCTTTTTGGTTGGGGTTCGTGTTATTCAGTCTTTGTTTTTCTATGAAGGGCTTTGTGTAGCTTGTCATTGCACAAGGTCATGTTTTTCTCTGATTGTTAATAACGGCTTCACACTACATCCATTGGTTGTTGAATGTGTACTGATTGATTTTTAGTTTTAGATAGATGATTTTTTATTATTTGTTATTGGCCTTGAACTAGCGGTCAGTAATTGCGACTACTCTCATATCTGTACTTAGTGTTTTTTTTATGTTGTGGGGATGTATGAATACTCTGCCACGTCCGGTCTGCGTTTTTGTTAGTTGTTTTTCTGCTTTGTACCAATCTAATGAGTTAAGCCCTTTTCAACTGATTTTTATAGTTTGTTCTTATGCTGTACTGTTACACCACTTTCCCAGGTTAGGGGGAAGGTTTGGAGCCAGCAAACTAGTTCAACCCCTCCACATTCCGTTTGTGCCTATCCCAAGTCTGTAATTCAATGGTTGTCGTTTGTTGCTGTATATCAAATTTGTTGTTCGCTCATTGTTTTGTACATAAATCAGGCCGTACGTTTTCTCGTTGTTTTACATTGGTCATCTAGTAACATCGTTAGTCTTTGCTAGTTATTTCATAATTCTCTGGCAGTTTAATTTGCTCCGTAGATTGCTGTCACATAGTCGGATGTAACTTCAGTCTTTTCCGCTTTTCAAATAATTCAAACATTTTTTTAAAAAAAAGAGAGACGACAAAAGACACAGTTAATGGACGTGTCAATGATATGCAATGTCAAGACCAAAGTGCTGACTTGTAGGCTTATCTGTTGAAACGTCCACCAGCAATGAAGTTGACCCAGACATTGTAAAAGCTCATCAAGGATACCGGACGTGTACCCTCAATTATTCACAAGTTTCCCTTCTGAAACCCCGTTAATTTATCAATTCATATGTCTGTACCAATATTGCATCCTGTATAACCTCAAAATAAAGTAAAAATCTGGTTAGGAACCCATTTAAGTGCGTAAATATTGTTTTCTATCAAACAACACATCTCTATCTGATTATGTCCATTTGACATTTTCTGTGACGTCAGCCAATTCATTTACCATGGCTTCTTTTCCTAAAATCAACGTTTTTTAAGCCTGTATCTGAAATGGACTCACCAAATTATATTCAATTATTTTCTTTCTGTTCCTAATTTCACTAAGTTTAAATTGGTGAATTTTCTGATTATTTACAAATGAAATTGTAATCTTAAAAACTTACCTTACGAACCTTCCTTTTTTCCATAAAATGCCCGATTTTATACCTTTTTTTTTTATTTGGTTAAATCTAGATTACAAGCCATATCTTTTCTTATGTAGGAATGGCTGATCGTTGACAAATGTTGACGGACACATTTAAACTCATTTATCTGAAATATCAGAAAATAAGGCAATGTCTAATGAACAGACCTTTTTTGTACCTTACAAGTTTGCTGTTGGCTGTCTTCGGATGCTCATTTTTGAGAAGGAAGCATTATCATTTGTTGGTGTTGTTCATTTTCAAAGAAAGTAAGGAGAAGCAGAAGTTTGGCTTGTCTAAAACTGACCTGTGGTTTTTGTTGTAGCCGTTGTACCGTTGAGAATATATCAATCTTGATCGGTAGAGGTAGTTACTGGCAGGCTTAAAAGTGTTCTTCTTTGAACGATATTCAGACAAACATGGTAATTTTTGAAGTTTCTGTTACAGACTTAGTAGAAGACATATTATAACCCAGACGTTGATTGTTTCAATCAGGAATTCGATATTTATGTCGCAAATTGTTCAATGTATCGACATTTTTATAACTGTTACACACAATGCAAGACGACGGGAAACACTCTTAATGTCGAATTGGCTTCGACATAGTCTATTTTACAATACTGTCATTAATAATAACATGAAAATCACGATTTTGATTGGCTTATTGTCACGTCTCATCGTCTCATCGTTTTACTTTTTTCTATTTTTACTTCGCTGTACTTGACTTGATTATGAAACATATATAGCGGTGCTTCCCTTTACCTAGTAGACATATTACTGCCCTCTATTTGCTGAGTTAGTGAAATATTCCTTATAGCTCATTTGGTAGAGCGGTTGCTTACTGTGACATTGGGTCGGGGAACTAATCCCGGCTGGTACTGTTCTAATTTTGTAAGTAAAACCATGCTCTTCGGATACACATACTTATTCGAATATGATTGAATATTTATTCAAAAAGATAGTTCTTGGTGAGCTTTTGGCTCATGTGGGGGGGACCGATGTTCATTCTTCCAAGAACTATATTGATATGCGAGAGATTAAAAATGTGATCTGCCATGGCGTCCTACTTATCATGTTAATATAAGTTAAAGAAAACTACGCATGCGCTTTATTACATAACAATGAGTTAGGTTTTATGTTTTCTTGAGGAAGTTCAATATCAAACTTTCATACAAATTAATTACTGTAGTTAAATTATCGAAAAACTGTTAAGTCTTCACAGTTAAACGTTTTTTTTTTTTATTGCGGAAAAAGATATCCCTGCTTCAGAAATTTTAAGACTGTATAAATAAATGATGAAAATAGTTGTTTCGGAACAACTATCGCATTTACGTTATCGAAAAGAAATCCGTGTTACTGTTGTAGTCGAAGTGACGAATTCACACAGTGATGTCATGGGAAAAATGCGTTCAAATAATTTTCCATACTGTAAAGTAAACACAATTGAAAAAGGGAGATATCAGCACATTGTGATTTTGAGAAAAAAAACATGCACAATAGCGGTTTAAAGCCAATCTATTCATTTGTTTTATTCCTTTAAATCAAATCAATCTGCAAAATCTGAGTTGTTCCTAACTGTGAAGCACAAAATGGTTGACGCGAGGGTATTGGTAAGTAGAAATTAATGTCTTATCGATAGTATATGTCATAAGATGACTTTTTAATTGGATTCGTGTTGCTCAGTCTTTATTCTTTTATGTTGTGTTTTATATTCTCTTTGTCTTTTGATCGTTTTTCGTTCTTGCCATGGCATTGTCAGTTTTTGTCGACTTATAGTTTGGTATCTTATGCCTAACTTTTCCCAATAATATAGACATCATGGATAAACGGTTGGATCGTAAAAAAGATACCATTCTCCATCCGGGCTCATGCTTTCTTTTTAAAGAAATAACGCTTAACCATTGGTTCTGCTTTAAATAATACTTCTTCTAAAAGTATTGATGAAAGGTTTACACTTACTAACCTTCATTTAGCCTTTTTTTTTATAATACATTTTTGTTGTAGAGTAAATTATTTGATACCCAAGTTTTTTTTCTAAAAATGATTTTATTGTAAACCCTACCCTTCTTTCCACAAAGAACCTCTTGTAGGACCCTTTGTGCGAAACAATTAATTAAGTCTTCATCATTCATCTAAATAGAAATAAGTTAATATGGTCATTTGAAAACCAACCTAAAATTAGATGTGGTATGATTGCTAATGCGACTTCTATACTCCAGAATCCGAATGGCGTGCATATATGCAACTCTAGGTCACCGTATGGTCTTCAACAATGAGCAAAATCCATAACGTATAATCAGCTATAAATGGCCCACAACATGATAAAATGTGAAATCATTCAAATAAGAAAACCAAGCTAGTTTTGTTAAGTAAAAATCAAATATGACAGACAGCAACCAAACCCATCTAATGAATAACAGGCTCTCTTTTTCAGATAAGATAAGATACAATAGAATTCTTAATTACTTTTCATTGATATACCTGAGTTAAACTGTGGTCACACTATCTGAAGTCAGATGAAACATTTATAAAAAGCTTAAAATGTAAATGCCGCTATTTATAATACATCCATCTATAGAATTAACTTTTGATTTACCTAAAACATTTTTATTGAAAAAGTTTCACATTTCAACCCATGCAGTGTTTCCAAAAGTGGTTTACCGAACTATTTCATCAAGTAAGTAATCTTATGTAGTTTACAGGTGATTATTAGGAGCTTTGTCTGACAGAAGAATTACCTATGTGTGTCATATATGTCATGTGGCAAAGCATATTTCACAACTTGTGGATTCAGGTAAAATACTGAAAGCGTTTGTATTCATTGATCCTTAGAGGATGCGAATTCTGTTTTTTAACTCTACCAAGATCATATGAATAAGGAGTCCCTTCCATTCTATAAATACGCGCCTGTGTAACATGAAAATATAACATATCCTTCAATCCTTCCAACGCATTGTACTTTTAGCAACACATGATATATTTCACGAGGAGAAAAGTTTTAATAGCTGTATGTTGTTGGTAGGAACATAGTCCATAGGGGTTTTGTTTTTGTTATCCAAAACAATCTTGCACGTTGGATTTGCCTTGATAAGTGTCGAACAAACTTCTTCGAAACCATTTTCAGCTGCCTGAAAAAATAAATACCAGACTTATATAAGGTTTTTAGAAAATATCCAAGAATTTGATCAAGGGACTACAAGATATATTTTTTATTCCGATTAGTTAAGAGATTAAACACATACTTGATGAATGACTAATTGCATAAATTATCGTTTATAAAAAGTACACACATTAAGTAAAATGTTTCTATGAAAGATAACAGACAGCCTTAAATTTTCCATATAAAAAGTAAACATATTTGGTATTATAATATTTCTATCAAAGACAATGTAGAGCCGTCAATTTTTCCATTTTGAAAGCACACACAGTTTGGTCTAATATATCTATCAAAGATAATATAAAGCCTTCAATATTTCAATAAAAAACTATAAACAATTGTTATAATCATGAAAGTACACACATTTGGTATAAAAATATGTATCTATTAAAGTTGAGAAATAGTCGTCAGTTTTCGTAACGTATGTACTTCCATTACTGATGGG
Source organism: Mytilus coruscus (assembly GCA_017311375.1). NCBI lineage: Eukaryota > Metazoa > Mollusca > Bivalvia > Mytilida > Mytilidae > Mytilus > Mytilus coruscus. Next base: position 113,557,934 of record CM029599.1, read on the forward strand.
GTGGTACTTATTCATTTAGAACTGTCATTGTGAAAAAGAAAGACCCTTTTAATTTGACATGTTTTTCAATAGTTGGTATATAAAAAAATAAGAAGATGTGGTATGCTTGCCAATGAGACAACTCTCCCCAAGAGACCAAATGACACAGAAATTTTAAACAACTATAGGTCATCGTACGGCCTTCAACAATGAGTAAAACCTATACAGCATAGTCAGCTATGACAGGCCCCGAAATGAAAAATGTAAAACAATTCAGAAAACTAACGGCCTGATATTTTCCTGTTTCATCTATTTGTTCCTTCTATCCTATTCATACTTTACATAAATACACTTGTAAAGGCCATTAACAAACAGCAATCACAAATTTCGCCCCCAGGGTATATTCACCATGGCAAATGGAATTAAAGGTAGCTTCAACCAACAGATACCAGAAATACTTATAAGATCTTTCAGCTTAAATTGGTATATGTGTATAGTGTTTGTACATTTGACAATTTTTACATTCCCTTATAACAATATATATACTTATTCGATCATGGAACGCGAAAGTGTTTTATTTGAAAACTTATTTTGTTATAGGGGTTGACAAAATTAGGCCTTTATCGCTGAACTGATGTCTTTTTTGCAAAATTCTAAACTTTACACCTTTTTTTGTGGGGGAAACCTGAGGAAAAAGTTCCGGAATGTTCAATTATATAATCTTGAAATTCAGCTCCGTCAAATTTATTGAGTTCTCTATTTATTTTATAGTCTAAATTGTGTGGATCATCGTATCTCAGCTGGACATTTTATCATTTCTTTTGGATATTTTAGGTAACATTTTGCATCGAAGAAAAGGCAAAAATTATTATATATGCAAACATTTCTAGCCGTAAGTGAAATAATTGAAGAATCTGTCTGGCCGTCAGATTTTATATTTCATAAATAAAACAATTCATTGTTAACCTTGTGAAGTGGTGTTTTTCCATCTGCATCACAAGCTGCACAGTCAGCTCTGTATGATATTAAGAGCTGAACAATAGCACCATGGCCTTTCATCGCCGATCTGTGAAGAGCACTGGACAAACCAGACTTCGTACAAATGTTCGGATCTGCTCCGTTCTCTAGAAGAACCTTACATGCACGGAGGTGGCCGTTTCTGCTGGCATAATGCTGAAAGGATAATCCTCTTTTTAAAATCTAACATGGTATACCAGGCTCAAGCTAGCAGCCACTCGCTAGCAGCCACTTTTCAGATATGTCTATAAACCCAAAAGTTGCATAAGATGCAAACGTACTTAAAATGTTTTTAATTAATGCATAACCATTAAATTATCTGTTTAATATATCACCAGGCAGTAGAAGACACTATTTAATGAACTTAAAAATTTCATTTCCTGTTCATTAATTTAATGACAATAGTATTCGTTTTCAATATATTATGTACCAAACAGCGTGCTGCACGCTTTAAATTTTCAATAGTCAACAGTTTTGAGTGTATATATAGAATCGTAAATAATTATTAAATTATTGAACTGCTGGCAAAATTGCTTTTTACATGGAATCGACTTGAACATCAGAAATTATTTTTGTGATATTGTGTCAAATCGCTTTCCATATTCTCGGCATCCTGTCAAATAGTTCCTAAAAAGTAAGAATTGTTCTCCATTACAAGAATAGAAAGTTGCGCTCGTGCTTTAATTTTTTTTTTAAGAAGACAAATCTCTTTTTAACGAAACATTCTAATTCTGAACCAGTGGATTTCGCTAACTTTTGAGTAGACGAAAGGTTTATTTCTTGTACACAAAGTATGGAGGGCAAGGAAATTATTTATTATCTACCCCAACTTTGGACCTAATTTAAAACAAAACTAAGCCGAACCACACCATGGATTTTTTCTCAAGTAGACCTCAGCTACTCAGCTTCACTTTGCACCTAGTGCCGTAAAAAGTATTGCCGTAGAACATTTTTTATTAACTTTTCCGTAAGGGTGGGATAGGCTGTCCGACCCCAACTTTGGACCTAATTAAAAAAAAAAACTAAGCCGAACCACACCCTGGATTTTTTCTCAAGTAGACCTCAGCTTCTCAGCTTCAATTTGCACCTAGTGCCGTAAAAAGTATTGCCGTAGAACATTTTTTATTAACTTTTCCGTAAGGGTGGGGTAGGCTGTCCGACCCCAACTTTGGACCTAATTTAAAAAAATTAAGCCGAACCACACCCTGGATTTTTTCTCAAGTAGACCTCAGCTACTCAGCTTCACTTTGCACCTAGTGCCGTAAAAAGTATTGCCGTAGAACATTTTTTATTAACTTTTCCGTAAGGGTGGGGTAGGCTGTCCGACCCCAACTTTGGACCTAATTTAAAAAAAAACTAAGCCGAACCACACCCTGGATTTTTTCTCAAGTAGACCTCAGCTACTCAGCTTCACTTTGCACCCAGTGCCGTAAAAAGTATTGCCGTAGAACATTTTTTATTAACTTTTCCGTAAGGTCGGGGTAGGATGTCCGACCCCAACTTTGGACCTGATTTAAAAGAAAACTTAGCCGAACAACACCGTTGATTGCCGTAGGAAGGGAATCAATTATGTTAAACCCTGGTTTTGAAACATATGTATGATTGACTGGACATTTTGGTCCAGGAAATAAAAGGTTACTGACTTTGATTTACATCTAGTGCGTGTGAAATAACTGTAGAAATTTTTTTATGCCCCAGCCGTAGCGGAGGGGGGATTAAGTTTTACCCTTGTCCGTCTGTACGTCCGTACGTCCTAAAGTTGGTTTCCGTTCTCTAACTTTAGTTTGCCTCAACCAAATGTTATGAAACGTTTACACAATGCTTATTACCAAAAAAACACAGATCAAGTTTGAATTTTTGGGGCGTCACTTTAACGGTTGCAGAGTTATGGCCCTTTACAAATGGAAAAATTGCTGAATTTTTCGTTTCCGTTCTCTGACTTTAGTTTGCCAAAACCAAATTTCATGAAACTTATACACCATGCTTATTACCATAAAACTAAGATAAAGTACAAATTTAGGTAGCGTCACTTTGACCATCCTTCAGTTATGTCCCTTCATAACTTTATATGATATGCAAACGGGGGCATCATCTGTGTCCCATAGACACATTTACCATTTTGTTAGTTAATTAAATTTAAGTCGAGTGACAGTGGCAATTAATGAAAGATCCCGATATTGGGCCTGTCTTGAAGACACTATTTTAGTTTTCTCACCTGGGCCTTTTATCTAGAAAAAACCTTGGTCCGCTCGTTTGCATTAAAAGCTTAAGCAGATCAGATATAAATCATGCCCGATAGGATTTAGTTATGTGTAAGATTTAAGTTGCATAAGTCAGTACCGATATTGGACTTAAGGTATAGACCTTCCTGAAATGTCCTACTTGAGCCTTTTGGTCCAGGAAATATTTGGTCTCTGATTTTCATTTGTGACTAGTGCAGATAACTTTTCGACCGAGGAATTGTTTTTCAAATTAAATTCAAGCTGTATAAATGAACTCATCATAGATAGTGGGATTAAAATTGTGTACGCCAGACACGCTTTTTGTTTACAAAAGACTCTTCAGTGACGCTTGAATCATCAATTTTAAAAAGACCTAGAAAAGTTGAAGATCATTGAGTATCCAAACATTCTGAAATGGTTTGTTAATTCAGCTAAGGTAGTCTACTAGTATTCCTTGTGTTAAAAATCCTTAGTATTTCGAAAAATGTAAAGTTATAACAGTTGATTTTTAATGATGACCATGTCAATGATAATTCATATCAAGACAGATGGCAGTAATGTCAGATACCGATATTGGTAATGTGATGTAGACCTTTCTATGAGTAATCATAAACTGGGCATTTTGACCAAAAATAACGTACGCCACAGGTTTGATTTTTTACTAGTGCGAATAAAAGCATTGACGGATGAAGTTAAATATAGAGTGGATAAGGGTTCAGCTATATTAGATCTCTATATTTAACGTATAAGGTAGACATTACGTTGGTCCTCCCACCTGGATCTTTTGGTCCAGGAGTCTTGAGGTCACTGTCTTTAATTTGCATCATGTGCGGATCAAAACGTTGCCGAAGGAAACTTTTAAATTAAGTGATGGTAAGGGGTCAGTAATCTCGATTTGGATCCTATGATGTAGATCTTCTTTTGTTTATACCACCTGGGCCTTTTTGTCGATAAAACACGATAGCCTACCTTTCATATGCATGAAGTCCGAATACAAGTACTGCCATTTAGAATATTTTCGATTTAAATTTAGTCTGTAGGAAGGAGGTGTGTTTTATCAGACCTCGATATTGGATCTGTGATGAGATCTATATTAGGTCCCCCCCCCCGTGTCTTTTGGCCAAGAACACATTAGGTCAGTGGTATATAATTGACAGTTTGGCCGCACAAAAACATAGCACCGGTTTTTAAAAAATAAATCCGTAACCCTAACCCTTAAACCCTTACAAAGATCTGCAAACAATAGCCCAGTACGAAAGAACAATTGACCTGACAGGAGAATGATAAAATGAAAAATACAATAAATTTAAGAAATGACATCAACATATAAAGTTGAAAGTGAGGAAGATTGTACACATACAAATGATCTCAACGAAAAGGACTCATGAAGCTACGAAATGTGAAATGTCATATCACAGAAATTACAGAAGTGAATGGAAAATTTTGAAATGGTAAATTGTTATTTCTTAGAAATAGAAGAAATGGAAATCAATAAAGTTTCAGCTTACAATATACTACAAAATATAAACTAAATTGGTGGAAACTTGTGTCAAAAGTAACAGTTTACATTACCAAGTTTGAGAAAACAATTCAAATACATCAACCAGCGTTTATGGTTTAGAAAAGAAAAGATCTACCCACTCAGGATATCTGACACTGACAAAAGAGAACTGAATGAGAACTTGTTGGAGATTGAGATAGAAGGATTGACACACAGCTATTATCTATTGCCTAACCACTTGATCTAAGTATCAACATATTTTAAAGATCACTCCAGGTTTTTTGTGGTGTTTATTTTCCTCAGTCTTTAGTTTTCGAGGTTGTGTAATGTGTACTGGTGTCGTTGCGTTGTCTGATTTCGACTTTTGAGTTCAATATGTAAAACTATTCCTTTGGTTTTTTTCGACTCTCTTTTAATCACACCCAAAGAAAGCAGACCCTATCCCAGCAAAAACAGAACAGTAATCACAAGATAACTGCTCAGTTACGGTGCCAGATCAAGGGGCTACGAAGATTAAAAAAAAACATTTGATATCAATGAAAATTCCATTAATTCGTAGTGTACGCATAATTTGAGTGTTTTACTGATGACATCAAATCGTAAACATTGTGATAGATTGTAGTGAAAACAATGCAATTTACTAAAAAAAAAACAAAAACAAGGAACAGAATAAGATCTCAGCTGAAGAAATCAAGGGGTCGCTGGTCCCGAATGGATAACTGCAAACCCTACCTGAAGCAAACATCGTCCGGAATTTGCTATAGCATTTAGTGCTATGACTACGGGGTGTAATCTAGAGAACCAATTTGTTATACAACATGTAAAAAGCAGAAAGAAAGGGAAGATGTAACCAAGATCTTTGTGATTGCTTGAACAAGAATTATCCAATGTTTAAAGAGTTGTAAGGGGAGAATAAAAAAGCGGTAGAGCAGGAAACGATGTAACGGATCTGTTGAAAAACTAGAAGATGACAAAGTGAGACATAACTGTCAATTTACCGGGGACTCAGGGCGCAGCTCACAAGTAAAACTTTTAAAAAAATACCCAAATTAATCCCGGTGACTGCTACAACCAGGCCGGGTTCGACATCCATTACATCATTACAAAGATAGGAATGAGTGGAGCACATATTACTGGCATACAAAAAAACGATGAAATATCCATTCCGTTTACAAACATTGTTGACATTGGAGTTTAAAGGGGGAGGTGGCGATGTAGACAGTGTACCGGGAATTACGCTTTATAGACAGCTTGGCATTTATAAAAGCAATTGTTCAGGTACTTGTAGAGAAACTCGGAATTGTACAAAATGAAATAACACAATTCTACGGATGTTTGGAACATAGCCATAAAAGATTAGAATACACTGTGAATAATTTGGATGATTTCCAGTTTAGAAATCGGTTCATTGAAGGAATTAAAGCAGAAATGAGTACCCAGTTGACATAAATGCGAGACTACCAAGCAATACCTGTGGAATCTTTCGCCTCTCTTTTACTGTTATTGGTCATAATTTGAAGCCTGGATACCATTCCTGAACAGTTTGCTACATATGTGGAAGGTCATAGGTTAGAAGTTAATCTTAAAGGATCCTCCTCATACATGATTTTAATAAGTTTATCATCATGATCTACAATCAATGAGATTAATCTCTGTATTGTGTCTCCAATTTTGTAGTGTGTCTGTTCAATCGATAATGTCTGCCCGTTGTCGTCTGCTGAAAAAAGATTTATTGTTTTGTGTTGTACTGTATCGATTGGATCATTTGCTCAGAATCGTTTCCGTTGTGTTGTAGCCCGAATCATAGCCCGAGTTCAGATATTGTTTGAATTCACTATAAGCAATCTCTTCCTTGATCACATTTTTTCACACCTCTAACTCTCCTGATTTCATACCTTTCTGTTTTAATGGCATACCGTTTCCGTCTTAGACCGACACAGGCAACCATTGGCAATCCAGCATACTCAATCGTGAAACATAATCGTTATTGTTTACCTTAGTCTTGACTTGGAATGTATGGTCAGTCGGGTAGTTGGACATTTCGTACGATTGATGCACATTTTCTAAATGTATTTGTAAATGTGTGCGATTTGAATATGGCAAACGAGACTTTCAGTGTTGCGTATGTAGTAGATCTTGTCTCACGGTTCGTATTGGGGTTTGAAGTAGTCTTATACAAAGTCAGTCATCGATGCATTGGACTAGACCAATATCGCAAAACCTAGGACGACTGATTTTTCAAATCCCAACTTGTTTCGTGTCCTGTGGATTGCAGCCAAACAATCTTTAAAGATATTTCGTTTCTTGAAATTGAGATTGATTGCTTGTTTTCAGGCTTCCGTTTTGTTAGGGATACCAACACAGTTCCGGATATTTCCCTGCTTTTTGCTAACACATTCATACTATTTACTTTTTTTTTTAAATGTAACTCTCGATTTGGCTCGGAGTTTGATTTTGTGTTAATGTAAGGTATCAACATGGGCCTTGGTTTGATATGATAGCTTTATGTATATTCATAAGTTTCAACTTCCTGGTGAGATACCTCTTAAAGTTCGCATATTTGATGAACCACATTTGTTGAAACACCGTGAAAATTTGATCTTAAATGTATCTTAATTATTTGTTTCATTAATATTATCTTGGCAGTAAGGTCGGGTTACCATTCCTCGTGTCAATCTCATACATGTAATCTTCGCAAAGTGTTTGTCTATTTCTTCAGGCTTGTATTTTGAAATCAGAGTTTTACCACAGTCTGATATCCTCAAAAACGGTTCCACTAAAGGTAACACATTATACTTTCACCTTTAACATTGGTACTGGCTTGGTAATCGCGCATTTAATTTAGCTAGGTATTCGTGTTTACTTTAACTCATTTGATCTAGCGGGCCTTAAGTTGGCAATCATCCAGATGATACACATTGTACACGCCTGTCTACTATTTCTCTTGTGGTTATACTAGTATACCTGCCATTTTTCGGATTTTATTTTATTGTAAATTCCGGGTAAAAGGAAATTTCTCCAAGCCCTGTCTGTGTGTTTGGAAATCCGACGGTTGAGTAATTTTCTAATGCTCTGCGACACGTTTTCTTTAACGTATTATTTTACTCGTTTGTTTGTAATGAAGAGGTAGCTGTCGTACCCGGTTGTGGAAGACAACCAGAATGATTCCAGGCGCCTTGTATTTTGTGTTTCACTTGTGAGATGTGCCTTTGTTATTCCCGGTTTGTTGACAGTTATCATTCACTTTGTCATCTCCTAGTTTTCCCCCGCATCCCAGTTACATCCTTTGCCTGCTCGAACGCTTTGTTCTCTTTCGACATCTCTATGGACATAATTAATATTTTTCTGGTACGCAGAGCTCAAAAATCTTCTTTAAGTTTATTCATAAGGATCTCGTCCACATCATCCCTCTATTTCAACATTGTACATATTGAATAACAAACTGTTAAATAAATGCAATAGAAAAGGGACGGTGTGTGCTTTTGGTAGAGTTTGGTGTCTGGTTTGCAGTCATTCATTCGGCACCAGAAACTCTTCGGCCTGAATTTTATTCTTTTATTGATTTTTTACAAAGTATTGAATTGTTTTTATCTACTAATCCTCACAATGCTTTCGACTTGACGTCATGAGTAAAGCACTCAAATTCAACGTACACTTCGAATAAATGGAACTTTCATTAGTCTAATAGGGTTTGAAAAATCTTGGTAGGCCCCTTGATCCGGCATCGTTACTTCCGTAGTCTTCTTTCTTATTTCTGCTGAGATAGGTTCTGTTCACTTTGGAAATGATTAAAAGAGAGACGAAAAATTCCAAAGAGATATATATTAATATACAAATAAGTAGAAATCAAACTGACAATGGCATGGCAAAAAAAACAAAATATGACGAAAAGACAAACTACAGTACGCAATACACAACATAGAAGACTGATCAAAACGAACCCAACCAAAAACCAGGGGAAAACTCAGGTGCTTTGGAAGGGTAAGCAGCTCCTGATCCACATGTAACATCAGTCTCGTTACTCCTATAAAATATTTTCATTTGCTATATCAAGTAATTTTGTAGCAAACAGTAGCAATTGGTAATTTACAGCTATCTAACTCTACGACAGTAAAAATTCTAAATTTGTTTTCAAATTCAGATTTTATGAATGAAGTTTTCTACTTACCACCTGAGAAATATACATACGGAAATTACTTTCCTTACCAGTCTAGACTTCACAATTAAAATAAAACATCTAGATGACGGAGATACTTCCAACCGGAACTACGTTACCTACATGCTTTACTTTACCTGTACCCCCAGTTTTATTTTTTTTTATATTTTTTTGTAACATTATTTCTACAATAGAAAATGTGGGGAGGTAGGGTGGGTAATAATCAGGTGGTAAGTAGAAAACTTCATTCATAAAATCTGAATTTGAAAACAAATTTAGAATTTCATTTCATTCATTTTCTACTTACCACCTGAGAAATATACATAGGGATAGATTACAAAGCCTTACCTCTCTTGTGGTAGGGTAATTTTCTATTGCTCCGCTTCTCTACATCCTGTGTATAATCTCTTTACTTCATACCACTTGTTCATTTTAAAAACATTCTTCTGTACACTATACAATATTTACAATGTCTTTATTTTTTCTTTTCTTTAGTGATTTTTTTTACTTGCATATCACAGCAAATTTCAGTCTTTTTGATGAGTTTAAAAACAATCTGTTATATACACATTAGAATAAAACCTTAACATCTACATTTCTCAAATAAAACTTGATGAAAGTTGTATCTGTAGACCAGTCAGCTGACTCTAAAATACTCTTCATACTAGCACCATTGAATAAGGCCAATGAAGGTCCAATTGCTCTCGTACTGTGAGCTTTAACTTTCAAATCTGTGTTTTCATATGCCATTTTGATTGTATTCACTAACCACCTAGAAATTGTTTGTGACGTAACTGGTTTAAAAGGTTTAACAGTTGACAAGAAAAGTTTTCCTTCATCTTTTTTTTATTTCTTCTGTACATTTTAAGTATATAGCAATGGCTCTTTAAGGATCAAGTTTTTTATTGTGTTCAAAGTAAGGCACAAAAATTTTAGTTCCATAATGATTTGGTATATCTTGTTTTGATAAACCTGGTCTTAAGAAAACAAGTCCTTTCTTTTGTACATTTACAAAACCCTCTCCTATCCTCAGTGCTTGAATGTCCGAACATCTCCTGAACGTTGTGATTGCTGTAAGAAAAACAACTTTATAAGTTAAACATTTCACATCAGCTTTCAATAAAGGTTCAAAAGGGGACTTTTGCAACATGTCGAAAACCTTTTGTAAATCCCATTCTGGAACTAAATTTACTTTTGGAGGTCTAGAATTGAAAACCCCTCTTAGTAGTCTAATCATATAGGGATGTTGCCCAATTGGAACGTTATCTATTGGAGGTAGCAAAGAAGATAACATGGACCTACAACCTGCTATAGTGCGATATTGTAAACCAGAAGTGTACAACTGAGACAAAAAATCTGCACATTCTGCTAAAGTAGCTGCATAGGGATCTTGTTCCCGTTCACTACACCAACTATTAAATCTTTTGAATTTACATGCATAGTCTCGCTGTGTGCCCGATCTCCATGATGCTCTGAGAAGCTTTATAGTTTCTCTTGAAAATCCTTTTTGTTGTGGACAGCTGCCAAGCTGTCAGCTTGAACACTTCGGGATTTGGATGGTAAATGGTTGTGTTTGGTTGATACAGTAGATTTTGCCTTGTTGGCAGTTTTATTGGACTTGCAAATGATTTTGGAAGAAGCTCTGTGTACCAATGTCTTCTTGGCCACTTTGGAGCTATCAGAATTAGTCGACAATTGAACTGACTCATGTGTTTTAATACCTTTCGAATTAGACATATTGGTGGAAATGCATATGCCCACATTTTTTCCCATGATATCGACAGAGCATCTACTGCTAGAGCACTGGGATGAGGTAGCCATGTACAGAACACTGGTCTTTTGTGATTGTGTACTGAGGCAAACAAATCTATTGTTGGTTCTCCCCACATTGCAAACACTGATTGAACAATTTGGTTGTTCAGTGTCCACTCTGTGGGTTGTATTTTGTATCGAGACAGATGATCTGAAGGAATATTTAATTTTCCCGCTATATGAGCTGCCCTGATTGTCAGATTGTTTTGAATTGCCATTTTCATTAGACACCATGTCTTGTAACAAAGGTGTATTGACTGTGTGCCCCTGTTTGTTCACATACTGAACGACTGTTGTGTTGTCGCATTTGAGCAGCACATTTTGATTTTGTAATTGTGGTAGGAAATGTTGTACTGTTCGAATTACAACTTCCAATTCCAACAGATTTATTTGTTGTTTCTGTTCTTGAACAGACCAAAAACCTTGAAAAATCTGATTGTTCAAGTGACCCCCAAACCCCGTCTTTGAAGCATCTGTTGTTATTGTGACGGTTGCCGACCACTGGTGTAATGATTTGCCCTTGGTAGTGTTTGCTCTGTCCAACCACCAATTCAAATGATTTTTTAGGTGTTGTGTAAATGGAATTTGATAAGTGAGATCTCTGGTGGAGGGTTTCCAGAAATGAAGTAGATGTCATTGGATAGGCTTCCTATACATTGGGGATCAATTCTATGCAAGAAGCTATAAAATCCAACAACATTAGATAATCTCTTGCCGTATTGTGTCCCTTCATTAAGCTCCTCACTAACATTTCTAACTTTAAAATTCTTTCCATAGTTGGAGAAACTATCTCCTTCTTGAAATTGAACAATTCCCCTATGTAAGTGATCTCTTGTGATGGGATCAGAGAAGATTTTTGAAGATTTACTATAAATCCCAATTTTATCAGAAGACTGAGTGTTTTCTCTCTGTCTGAAATTAGCATTTTCTCTTGAGCATTCACTAGCAACCACTCGTCCAAATAAGTTGCTAGGCGTATGTTTTGGATTCTCAGATGAGCTGCTACTACAGTTATTATTTTTGTAATCACTCGAGGTGCTTGAGAAGGACCGAAACACAGAGCTACAAATTGGTAACATTTGCCTTGTATGCAAAACCTTAGATATTTTCTGTGTGTTTTGTGAACTGGAATATGGAGATATGCATCCTTCAGTTCTAGAGACAACGCCCAGTCTTGGGATTTTACTAAATTCAAAACTTTTGTTAAAGTGTCCATTTTGAAATGTTGCTTCCTCATATACTGGTTGAGAGGTTTCAAATTGATCACAGGTCTCAGATCCCCTGTTTTCTTGCGAACCAGAAAAAGTGTACTGTAAAAACCTTGATGTATCTCTGCTTGAGGTACAATCTCTATTGCATTTTTTCTATTAAATCTTCTACCTCTTTTAAAATAATATGAAGATTCCTCGCATTGATAGAAGTGTGTTTTGTCAAGCAAGGAGTTTCTTAAAATTCTAATTTCAAACCCTCTTGTAAAGTTGTCAGTACCCATTGATCGTCTGTTATTGATGTCCATTCCTGAATAAAATGTTTTAACCTCCCTCCCACTGGTATCTGAGGTAACACCATTAGAGATTTGGCGTCAGGAACTATACATTTTCTTCACATTAGAGAAAGAACTTACCCATGTCTTGTTTGCAGCAGCTGTCTGTTTACCAGACGACTTGAACTCCCAAAGTTCTTCTTTGGTATCTTGAAATTATTGTCAAATTTAGGCTTTTTCACAAATGTAGACTTTGAAGTAATTGTAGTTGTTGGTTTTCTTTTACCCAACTGTGAACCAAGTGTAATTCGTCTAGTATCGGGTAAAACTTCAGCTAATTGTTTATTTCTATCAGTTTTCTCTTTCATTTTTGCATCAAACTGAGAACCAACTATACCATCTGCTGTTAATGGTAAAGTCACAATTGTGTTGGCAAAGTCTCTTAGTTCATTAAGACCTGTGTCATACATAGTAGCACGGCGACGTATCATGTGGTGAAAAGCTCCAGTTCTCGCCGTCTGATCTATCTAAACTTTAAGTCTACAAAACAAATATGTCTCTTACATTCTGTATTGCACTGTCTAAATTTGGCGTATCAGATTGTAAAATATCCAACAAATTTCCACTTGCTTGTTGCAAATAACAAGTTGTGATCAAACCCATGCAGGCCGCAACTTGACCTTGATAAGCTAACCTTTAAAGAGACTTTAAGTTTTTAGTAAATAAACTTGGGACTCTGCCAAAAGCAGCTCTTGGCCCATATCTTTTCATCAGTAAACTTTCTACTGTATTGTCCATTGTCGGTACACTGAAGTATTCCTGACAACTTGCATCTATTGGGAAACTTTGTCTTCAATTTTCCCTATAACTAGTGATTTTATGGGGAGTCTCTGATTTCCAAGAACCACGTAATACATCAATCTGGTTTTGTTCTAACACTAAACCTGTTTTCTCAGTCAATACAGAGGTATAAGCATCAAGACCAAACTTGTCACCTAGAGTATGGCTCACAGATTTATCTTGCTTCTCTGTTTCACAAGATTTCTCATTTCTGTTAGATAAATATTTCTGGAACCTGTCATGTCCACCAGATTTAACTAAAACTGACCTACTGTCAAAAGTATTGGCATCATCATTATCAGAATTTCTAGAATTCTCAGAGCCCTCTGCACTGAATAAAAAGCCACTATTTTGACGTTTCGAATCCGAAATTCGAACAGATAGTGTTTCTAAATCATCACTGCTATATTGTTGCTCATTAATAGCACTGTTCAACGGTATAAGTGGTCTGCGAGCAGCACTTAACGCCTCGACTGTGACCGTATTTTGATTCTCATGTTCTGACCTTGGAACTTCATTTCCGGTGTCAATTAACTTGCCTTGTAGTAAATCAAACAATTTACCCATTTTGGTACTCATAGAATCAAATTGTTTGTCCTGTTCTTCAATTCTTGCCATCATACGACTTTCTAAGTCTGACAAATTGTCTTTTTTACTACGAGAAGAAGTACGCTTCTTACCTTTTTTCTCGGGAGCGGAAGTGACTTTGTCAGAGGCCATTGCATTATTCTCTAAGACAGAAGAAGTGTCTTCCTCAACATAGGCATCCGAGCCTTCACTTCTCATTATCGTAAATTTTGAAAAATTAAATAACTTTGAATATATTTTTTAACATCTGAACTCTTCGGCGCAAAAAATAAAACTGGGGTACAGGTTAAGTAAAGTATGTAGGTGACGTAGTTCCGGTTGGAAGTATCTCCGTCATCTAGATGTTTTATTTTAATTGCGAAGTCTGGACTGGTAAGGAAAGTAATATCCGTATGTATATTTCTCAGGTGGTAAGTAGAAAATGAATGAAATGAAATTCATCAACCCTTAATATTCATAAAGTGTTATTTACATTTTTTTTTACAGAGAACTGGGTTATTTAAGTAAGAATCACCTAGATTTTATGGAAGTGCAAAGTTCTTACAAACTATATGGATACTAGTATGCATAAAAATATGCATATAAATATGAACTCTTCTAACTCACTTTGGCCTTTTAAGAATCTCTTGTAAGGTATGTGACTGAAGTAGATTTTACACTACCACATGAACATACAACTTCAGATACCTCACTTCTTTAAGAGTATGAAGAGTAGAAATATGATCAGAAGTATTAGATAAATGAGTGTTTTACAGATATTTAATATAGTACTACCCACAAATCAATGTCTAATGTGTGGTTTGAAAAGTGAACGAAAGACTTAAAAATTATACACGTCAGGTAGGCCTATATGAGCAATAGTTACTATATGAACCACAAGAAATAGACTGTGGTATTTTAATCAATATCCTTCCATGAAAACTTGAACACACTGGACATGGTGATTTAAAAAAAGGATTAAAATTATATATTGTGATTATTATTAACTTACCACCCCGAGAAATCAATTGAGTACTAGTATTAGACCTTTTCAACAATTGTCTACACCTACAGTTGACAACGACTACGGCAGGTAAAATGTAAGTGTTCGTCTCAAAATTAGTAATAGTTAAAATATAAAATTGAGAATGGAAATGGGGAATGTGTCAAAGAGACAACAACCCGACCACAGAACAGACAACAACAGAAGGTCACCAATAGGTCTAGGTTGTTTATATATCAGTAATTGAATTGAAAGGGAAAAAACATGTTTGCTTGTTTTTATTTACCACAACGATATTTTTCCTTGTTTTGATTATAACCATTTACTGATTTAAATTCTTGAATCTTATTTTTGGATTGAGTATAAAGAAGAGTCTGGATGGGGTTTACAGAATAAACATAAACGGGCCAATACAATAGAATCGTGGCACAAAAAAAAGATAAAAAAAAAATTAAAAAAAAAGGAATAGAGAATACTGGGGCTCTAATTATGACAAAGAAAAGAGAATAGAGAATAATTGGCAAAATAAAAAAAAAAACAGAATACTAGTAGACAATAAAGGACAAAATAAAAGAAGAATACGTGTACATAAAAATGAGTAAAATAAAAGAATAGAGAAAAGTGCTAAAAAAATTAGAGAATACAGAATTAAGGGACCCCCATCCAGACCCTCACGAACGAATAATCAAAGAGCTTAAAAGCTCTGAGGGAAAAGACGGCAAATGTTTTTTTTTTTGTATCTTTTGATAGTCTTCGTACAAAGAATAAGCAAAAACATGTAGAAAGATTGAAAATATTGAAATTAATTGTTGGTTAATAATGTAATTTCATTTTCTTAGCCAAAAATTCATCATAGAATCAATTTGGACCAATAAAGAGATTGGCACCTTTTAATTCAAAACATTTCATTAAAGTTGAAAGTTACTTATCTAAAATTCAATTGAATTCTATCATTTAATAACTACAACAATATATATTTTTTTTTATTGTATACCACTGAACTGCAAGCTAGGGCATTTCTTCATTTTTTGCAACAGGGCTCTAAGATTTTAAATTTTTTCTCGATAAAGTGAGGACTGAAAAGTCTATTCAGTTTTAAATTTCCATTTAAATATGTTTAAACTACAAAAAGCCATTTGAAAATTTTTATATTTTTTTTTTTACCATTACAATGATTATGTTGGTACATAAAATTTTGTTTTAATAGAAAACTACTTATCATATAATAAATATCACATTTTAAGTGTTCAGATACAGAAACTTTTCTTGAGGTGGATAATTACTCATCAATTTGAGGTGCTCCTCTATTGGAGGAGAGATTCTCAATACAGTTACAGAAAAGAATGAAAACTGACGTTTCTCTTCCCAGTCCCATGTATCCCCATTGTTTACCGTGAAAGTTGACCTACAAATCAAAGCATTGCAAGTTTGAATCATCTATGCAAACATAATTATGTTTTTAAATAAACAAATACCGATTTCCAAATCATACACGATTTCTGTGAATGATTTTAATAATGAGGAAAGGATATCCCTGCTTCTACCTAGTGTGGAATTCCAACCATGACGTCACTAGGTTGGATATATTTAGAATATTTCGTAATACTGATTTTTCCGGATTGTAAAAGAAACGTAAATAATGTTAAGGAGAGCTCAAGATACGATAATTTCAAGAGATACAGAAGACAAATGTGTTAAAAAGTGTTTAAAGTCAATCTGTTCATTTGTTTGTCTCCTTCTCATCAATTCAGTATGAAACTTTGAGGTGTTTCCCCAACTATAAAAACAAAATTAGTGACGTGAGGGGCTTGGAAGTCTGGCCAGCCACATAGGGAATTGACGGCTTGAAGCCATCTTTCCCAAAAAGGGAAATCTTTAATATTCTATTCTTTGTTTTTTTGAAGATGAGATTCTTGCTACTTTAAGCTAGCAAAATGAAAAAGTTGTAAATATGTAAACAGACAATTATTTTATGTCTTTTGACCAGGGCGGCACATCTCTAAACACAGTCCATTATTTGCCTCGGATGCCTTCACAATGCATTTTACACTTAGCTGGGTTTTTTTGACATGACACTTATAAAGGTTACAATCACATAATGCAACACATAAAACATTTAGAGGTACCGCGTGATATCGTCAATACTGTCGGAAAATCAGTACCAAGCCGCTAAAACTGAACGGCTCCGACAAAACAAAGATCGAGATAAATAATATCGTAAACTAAAAATTCTACCGAAAAAAGAATATACCTTTGACCAACATATTCCGGGGTTGGAAAAGGGTCATGACATATGCGGCAAGTTGAAATTAAATAAATAACATTGTGACCCATAGCAAAACTAGATAAGAGAAGAAAACCGGATCGGAGATCAACAAAAGGGAAAATTTAGAAGAAAAAAATCGAAGGAAAAGAAAAAGGGCAATTTTCACATAGAAGACCAAAGTTATATGAGAAAACACTGACTCCGTAAAATTGGGGTCAACGCAAGTGTTCCGACAGGCTAGGCTTAGCAGTTTAAGCTTCTTAAAACACACTAGACGTGTTTTCCGTTATAATAATGCTCGGGAATTGAGAAAATGTTTCAAAAACAAAGGGAGAAGGTCTGGTTCTTTCGGACCGAAGACAACTTATACAAATCAATTATATTCAATATGTACAACAAGTATAATGAAGATTTGTTAAGAAGCAACATCTGTAATGTCCAAAGTGTGCTTCGGACACGTTACGGACAGGCAGATGGTGCGGTTACAGTGTCATATCCTTAACTTTGTTACTATGGGGATGATTAAATAAAATAGCATTGCAAAAACGAGTTGACGGCTATTCGCAAGCGAAGCAGGCTTCCATTGACAACTCGTACAACTATATATCAATAATAATATTACCGAAGAAGCAATAGTTTCGGATGTGAATAGATTGATGATTTGTTCGGCTTAAATTTTTTTTAAATTAGGTCCATAGTTGGGGTCGGACAGCCTACCCCACCCTTACGGAAAAGCTAATAAAAAATATTCTACGGCAATACTTTTTACGGCACTAAGTGCAAAGTGAAGCTGAGTAGCTGAGGTCTACTTGAGAAAAAATCCAGGGTGTGGTTCGGCTTAGTTTTTTTTTAAATTAGGTCCAAAGTTGGGGTCGGACAGCCTACCCCACCCTTACGGAAAAGTTAATAAAAAATGTTCTACGGCAATACTTTTTACGGCACTAGGTGCAAAGTGAAGCTGAGTAGCTGATGTCTATTTGAGAAAAAATCCAGGGTGTGGTTCGGCTTAATTTTTTTTTTAAATTAGGTCCAAAGTTGGGGTCGGACAGCCTACCCCACCCTTACGGAAAAGTTAATAAAAAATGTTCTACGGCAATACTTTTTACGGCACTAGGTGCAAAGTGAAGCTGAGTAGCTGAGGTCTACTTGAGAAAAATCCAGGGTGTGGTTCGGCTTAGTTTTTTTTTTTAAATTAGGTCCAAAGTTGGGGTCGGACAGCCTACCCCACCCTTACGGAAAAGTTAATAAAAATGTTTTACGGCAATACTTTTTACGGCACTAGGTGCAAAGTGAAGCTGAGTAGCTGAGGTCTACTTGAGAAAAAATCCAGGGTGTGGTTCGGCTTAGTTTTTTTTTAAATTAGGTCCAAAGTTGGGGTCGGACAGCCTACCCCACCCTTACGGAAAAGTTAATAAAAAATGTTCTACGGCAATACTTTTTACGGCACTAGGTGCAAAGTGAAGCTGAGTAGCTGAGGTCTACTTGAGAAAAAATCCAGGGTGTGGTTCGGCTTAATTTTTTTTTTAAATTAGGTCCAAAGTTGGGGTCGGACAGCCTACCCCACCCTTACGGAAAAGTTAATAAAAAATGTTCTACGGCAATACTTTTACGGCACTAGGTGCAAAGTGAAGCTGAGTAGCTGAGGTCTACTTGAGAAAAAATCCAGGGTGTGGTTCGGCTTAGTTTTTTTTAAAATTAGGTCCAAAGTTGGGGTCGGACAGCCTACCCCACCCTTACGGAAAAGTTAATAAAAAATGTTCTACGGCAATACTTTTTACGGCACTAGGTGCAAAGTGAAGCTGAGTAGCTGAGGTCTACTTGAGAAAAAATCCAGGGAATGGTTCGGCTTAGTTTTTTTTTTAAATTAGGTCCAAAGTTGGGGTCGGACAGCCTACCCCACCCTTACGGAAAAGTTAATAAAAAATGTTCTACGGCAATACTTTTTACGGCACTAGGTGCAAAGTGAAGCTGAGTAGCTGAGGTCTACTTGAGAAAAAATCCAGGGTGTGGTTCGGCTTAGTTTTTTTTAAATTAGGTCCAAAGTTGGGGTCGGACAGCCTACCCCACCCTTACGGAAAAGTTAATAAAAAATGTTCTACGGCAATACTTTTTACGGCACTAGGTGCAAAGTGAAGCTGAGTAGCTGAGGTCTACTTGAGAAAAAATCCAGGGTGTGGTTCGGCTTAGTTTTTTTTTTTAATTAGGTCCAAAGTTGGGGTAGATAATAAATAATTTCCTTGCCCTCCATACTTTGTGTACAAGAAATAAACCTTTCGTCTACTCAAAAGTTAGCGAAATCCACTGGTTCAGAATTGGAATGTTTCGTTAAAACAGATTTGTCTTATTAAAAAAAAATTAAAGCACGAGCGCAACTTTCTATTCTTGCAATGGAGATCAATTCTTACTTTTTAGGAACTATTTGACAGGATGCCGAGAATATGGAAAGCGATTTGATACAATATCACAAAAATAATTTCTGATGTTCAAGTCGATTCCATGTAACAAGCAATTTTGCCAGCAGTTCAATAATTTAATAATTATTTACGATTCTATATATACACTCAAAACTGTTGACTATTGAAAATTTAAAGCGTGCAGCACGCTGTTTGGTATATAATATATTGAAAACGAATACTATTGTCATTAAATTAATGAACAGGAAATGAAATTTTTAAGTTCATTAAATAGTGTCTTCTACTGCCTGGTGATATATTAAACAGATAATTTAATGGTTATGCATTAATTAAAAACATTTTAAATACGTTTGCATCTTATGCAACTTTTGGGTTTATAGACATATCTGAAAACTGGCTGCTAGCGTAGTGGCTGCTAGCGAGTGGCTGCTAGCTTGAGCTTGGTCATGGTATTCATGATATTCATAGATATAGGAAGATGTGGTATGAGTGCCAATGAGACAACTCTCCATCCAAGTAACAATTTATAAAAGTAAACCATTATAGGTCAAGGTACGGCCTTCAACACGGAGCATTGGCTCACACCGAACAGCAAGCTATTCATGTCTATTAAGTAATTCTGTTAAGGAATCTATTCAAACTGAAAGTCATTAACGTCCAAGAAATATATATGCAAGAAAAATGTACATGGTTAAATCGTATGTTTCATTTTAGTTCAAATGTACGGTAGTTAATTTATTTACAACTGAGAAGATAAAGGCGGGATTAATTTGCATGTATTAAGGATTGTGCTGTGTAATTAATTAAACATTCGAAATTATAAATAAATGGAGGATGAGTCCATGGGACACAGATGATGCCCCCGCTTGCATAAAACATTATAAAGGGACATACCTAGAGAACTATAAAAGTGACGCCACCCAAATTCAAACTTGATCTGTGTTTTATGGTAATAAGCATTGTGTATAAGTTTCATAACATTTGGTTGAGGCAAACTAAAGTGAGAGAACGGAAACGAAAAATTCAGCAATTTTTTCATTTATAAAGGGGCAGGAACGGTAAAAGTGACGCCACCCAAATTCGAACTTGATCTGTGTTTTGTGGTAATAAGCTGTGTGTATAAGTTTCATAAAATTTGGACTAGGGAAACTAAAGTTTGAGAACGGAAACCAATTTACGGACGTACGTACAGACGGACAAGGGTAAACCTCAATGCCCCCTTAGAAGGGGAATAAAAAAATTAAAAAAATAAGTTTTTCATAAAAGAAGGCGATATCCTACCACATTGACATTTCTTGCTCGTACACAGAAAATGCAGAAAAACGTCTGAAAACAGCAGGACAATTCCGTATTTTCCGCTTCATTTTATCGACGTAGAAACGGTACCCACGAAGACGAATGACATTTGCCAACCATTATAAGTCAGTTAATTTTTGCTACCTTTTAAAGTCAACATTGACTATAGATGAAATAGACCCTAAAAATCAGTTTGAAATGGTTTGACTCATCAGATCGGCATGGAACATAAAACACAACTAACATAACGACAAAAGACACCGATCTTAGAGTACTCACAGTTACTGAAAGCTAGTTCATAGCCAATAACAACTAACATAAAAACAATAGACACAAAGCACCGATCTTAGAGTACTCACAGTTACTGAAAGCTAGTTCATAGCCAATAACAACTAACATAAAAACAATAGACACAAAGTACCGATCTTAGAGTACTCACAGTTACTGAAAGCTAGTTCATAGCCAATAACAACTAACATAAAAACAATAGACACAAAGTACCGATCTTAGAGTACTCACAGTTACTGAAAGCTAGTTCATAGCCAATAACAACTAACATAAAACAATAGACACAAAGTACCGATCTTAGAGTACTCACAGTTACTGAAAGCTAGTTCATAGCCAATAACAACTAACATAAAACAAAAGACACAAAGTACAGATCTGAGAGTACTCACAGTTACTGAAAGCTAGTTCATAGCCAATAACAAATAACATAAAACAATAGACACAAAGTACCGATCTTAGAGTACTCACAGTTACTGAAAGATAGTTCATAGCCAATAACAACTAACATAAAACAATAGACACAATACACCGATCTTAGAGTACTCACAGTTACTGAAAGCTAGTTCATAGCCAATAACAACTAACATAAAAACAATAGACACAAAGTACCGATCTTAGAGTACTCACAGTTACTGAAAGCTAGTTCATAGCCAATAACAATTAATAAATAAATCATGCTCTCCACTCTAAAGTATCAATCAGTAAACATCCAACGGATTGAGTGTAAAGACATCATAAACAGTCTGAGAAAAGCATGACCTTTTGCAATGCCAAAATATAAGTACATTATATCGACATTTCATATGCTCTCTTACAAAATCAATAAATTCTAAAATTTAAGTAAAGAAACTAGTTAAAAGCACAGAAAGATGAGTAGAAGAACACTTACTAGAAGGTGAGGTAATACGACATGTAACGGTTTTTTGTGTAGTTTATGTAGCCATATACTAAGTATTTACGATGTGGTAGTGACATTCATGCTTGTTTACTATTTGACTCTCAATTAAGCTTACGACCTTGAATGTAGAAAAAGTTATAATCTCATTCTTACGAACTTGTTTGTTGTATTTGCGTCATACCACTACCACATTGTTGGCTTCTTTGCCGGCAGTAAGAACACAAAACGCTTTGCGCCATTAACTAAAGTTTGTTTTTAATTCTTCAAATGGGCGTACATCAAAGTTTAACCAGTTCATTTATTTTAAGTTATTTTCGAAATGTAATATTCGGACATACTAGTCATTTTTTGGGCCCTTTATAGCTTGCTGTTCGGTGTGAGCCAAGGCTCCGTGTTGAAGGCCGTACTTTGACCTATAATGGTTCAAAATAGGGATGTATACAGTTTGGAAAGGTATAGAGTTATCAAAAATACTAGAAAGGTTGATGAAATTAATACCTCTGTTAATGCATTCAATTTTCAGAAAAATCCTAACATGATCTTCAGGTTTGTCAATACGAGGGAACAGCCTAGATGCCAAAAATGTACACTTGTATACTAATATCATGGAGTGATAAACTATTGGCACAGAGATATGTCTCGCCTTTATCATAGTATAATGCAAATGTTTAAATTAAAATGGTAATTCTTTAACACGTAAATAAATTCATCATAGATACTAGTATCAACTACATGTTTGAAAAACATTCAATGTCAATGAACCGTGACTGAAGGTGCAGCGCCAAAATAACCTCCGTGACAATGAGCAATGCCAATCCTTACACAAATGCATAACAAATACCATTTACTCATCATACATGGTTCCCTTTTAACGGACCCTAAAACACAAACAACCGCAAAATGAATACACGAACCTGTCATACTGTGATTTCTTCAACAGATCTAAAATATTTTTGGTGGGAATGACCCTGGTACGAAAAAAATTCAGGACATTAGCCTGTTTATTAGTTTTTTGCATAAATTAGGAAGCTATTCCCTGCTGAAACCTTATAATGTCCAAAAGCAGCTTCCATCTACAATCATTTCTTCAATAAAAAATACAGGAATGGACGAATGTTATCTACCTCTACAACATTCGTCCAACAAAGACACCATTATTAATTGATCAGCTAGTACATATTACAAAGCACTTTCTGAAAAGATCTAATTTTTACAGTAACTGTTATTGGTGTGCTCTGTTGTTGTTTTTTTTATACTTTTTGCTGTTATCCCTTTTTATGTATTTTTCAAAATAATTTTAGAAGGTGGACGATATTTTGTTCCTTTTTTCGCAAAAGAAAATAGAATAAATTAAAACTTCAAAGAAACGAGTCTGTGATTTAGTGTATCTGTCTTGAACATCCACAATAAAAACTATCAAATCAAATCATAATTGATTTCTTTTAAAAGGTCTTGTTTTGAAATTCGAAGCAGAAATTGTTGGAAGATCTCTTTTCAAATACTACAAGGGATATAACATTCAACTTGGTTTATATGTCTCTTACTCTAATAGATCTTAATCTAGCAGAAAACGTTTTTCTTTACACTAATTCCTGTAATAAATGTATTAACAAAAATAACGAACTCCAATTTTGAGGGATAATGAAAAAACCGGGGAATTCCATAAAGCCTGAAAATTTGAAAACAAAACGCTCGACTATATAAACCAACGGAACCAGTGGAAAACAACTGTCATATTCCTGACCTGGTACAAGCATATTCCGAAGAAAATGATGGGCTAAACCTGGTTTTATAGCTAAATATATATTGAAAAGAATTATGTGAGCAACCCAAACAGACATAATTGGTTAACGTAATGTTTAATAATTGGGATTCAATAATTGACATTCAGAGACGGCCATAAAGACTCGGGCTTAGTGATTTTATCCCAAAACGTAAATGATCCTAAATTTGTGGAAAAAAACAGGATTTCGATATTGCAGTGGCTGACTTTTTACAGGGCTCACAATATTTCAGCATGATAGTTGTGAAAGTAATACGGGGCAGAAGAGGAACTTAAAAGCCAATTAAGTGCTAGTTTGCCTGCAACACTACTAAGTATGGCTTTTACAAAACTACTACCATCCAATTATGCAGTACATTTATTGTAAGATTGCGTGAATAGAAGAAAGAATGCATAAGATAAGGAAAAATAAGTTGAAATAAAAAAATCTAAAATCCCAAATAGGGGGTCCATGCCCAAACGCGCCTTGATTTCGGATCGGGATACCCGATGTGATTATGTTTATCTGAATGCTTTCTTCTTAAAGATATTAGATTTTTGTCGGCAAATTAATCCAATTTTATGTAGCGTATGCATGTCTTCTGTTTACTTTCTCTAAAACCCCGCGAAAAATATTGCATGGTGGTGTGTTCTAGTATAGTTTGCATTGAAAGTAGAAAATTTCCACTGGTACATATCTTCTATTGTTATAAAGCTATTTAACAAGAATACATTAATTGTACCATTGTTATAAGAAGATATTTGTTATCTCAGATATCCATATTAAAACTGTCACCTTGATGGGTTCTGTACATCACAAAATATTAAACAAACTTATAGGAACCTGATGTTCAGTGGTTGTCGTTTGTTGATGTGGTTCATAAGTGTTTCTTATGTAGATTAGACCATTGGTTTTCCTGTTTGAATGGTTTTACACTAGTCATTTTGGGGCCCTTTATAGCTTAAGGCCGTACTTTGACCTATAGTGGTTTACTTTTACAATTTGTGATTGGATGGATAGTTGTCTCATTGGCACTCATACCACATCTTCTTAGATCTATATATTATGTTCGAACATCGACAAAGACATTTTCGTCCAATCAGAAAACGGACCGGCGACAACGCCCGCGCCATTACCATAGTTTAGCATCATTAAGGTCAAAGGTTAATAATTCGAATAAAGTATAACAAAAATACCGAACTTCAAGGCAAATTCAAAAAAGGGGGAGTCCCATAAAAACTGACAAAATACAACGCTATCAATCAACGGAACAAGTGAAAAACAACTGCCATATTCCTGACTTAGTACAGGCGACTGCGTCCTAAAAATGTAAATCGGACAAATAGAAGTTTGATAAATGAAACATTAGGTCTGTCAAAATGGCAAAGGTCGGAAAGACAATTGAAATTAGGTTTTTACACTGTAAATATATATGTATCCTATACAATTATGCGATCCTCCACACTAGGATTTTAAAATTCATGCAATAATAAACTTGACACAGAGATATGTCTCGCCTATCGGCAGAAAATTAAAAAAAAAAAAAAAAAAAAAAAACAATCTGATGGACAGCAACATTGCTAAGTAATTCAAAGTTGCGGGACCATGACATAGATGACAGCGCGTCAAAATGATTGTCAAACTGATATGTACTGATAGCAATGCAACGTTATAAGAAATATCACTGATCTATCACAAGAAGTTCCTATCAAACTGACTTAAGCAGAAAACGTAACATTGACCATTTCTAATTAATTCAATGTCACTGGACCATGAACTAGGGGCAGAGCCTCGAAATAGTCATCAAACTGACATGTACTGATAGCAAAGAAACTTGTTAGAAAATATCATTCATCTATCTCAAGTACTTACTATAAAACTGATTTAAGCAGAAAACTTAACATTGAAAATTGCTAATTAATTCAAAGTCACTGGGCCATGAACTATGGGTCAGGGCCTCGAAATAGTCGTCAAACTAATTAGTCCAAATAATTATGACGTCTTGAAAGGCTATTATATTTTTTTTCTTTGACGCCTTACATCGACGTCATAACGCCGAACTCATATTTTCAGTTGGACTTTGAGAGGGAATTTACTGCTTTATTGAAACGTTTAGCTGATTTCTCCTAAAGATGCTTCATTTTAGGAGTATAAAATATATGTTTGAACCAAACTCGGTAAAATTTGACGGACCTGAATTTCCGGATAATATAAAACAAAGGTTCCGGAAATTCGGGTCTGTCAAATTTTACCGAGTTTGGTGTATAAATTTATTTTATACTCTCCTAAAAAGAAATCAGATAAACGTTTTTAAAAAAGCAGTAGATAATCGTCCGCCTCGGATGGAATTGTAACTTATTTTATTATTACTGTAGGGATTTATTGGAAATGTTTTGCACAAACAAACACATAAAAGGTAAGAAATTTTATATATGTAAAAATTTTTAGCCTTCAATGAAAATTTTATGGCTAAATTGGGTCTCAAAGTTGAGAGCATAATATGCTCTCAAAGTCTAACCGAAAATGGTGGCTTCAGCATTATGACGTCGCAGGAAGGCGTCAAAGCAAAATTTTAAAATAGCCTTCCAAGACGTCATAATTATTTGGACTACAAACTAATATGTACTGATAGTTATGCAACTTTATAAAACATATCATTGATATAATATATCACAAGTAGTTCGCATAAAACTGACTTAAACAGAGAACTTAACAATTGGTGATGCCGCCGCCGCCGCCGCCGGAAAAGCAACACGTATGTCTCGCCTTCCGCGACTTTCGTCGCAGGCGAGACAAAAATCTACAATCCCAATTGAATACCCATCACTGTATGAACTTTTAAACACAAAACAAAACATCGAAAGGATAGCCCGATTCTATTATATGGGGACGAAGTCCCCAATTACGGTAGAAAAATCAATTAAAAAAAAAAATAAATTAAAAAATCAATCTACTAATGAACTCAAAATCGTTAACTTTTTTTAACGTTTTTTTCAGACTTTTTTTATTTCCCGCATCTGTGCAGAAATCTTTTCCGGTATCGTTTAGGCTCGGGATTTGTTTAAAGTGTT
Organism: Mytilus coruscus; assembly: GCA_017311375.1. Classification (NCBI taxonomy): domain Eukaryota; kingdom Metazoa; phylum Mollusca; class Bivalvia; order Mytilida; family Mytilidae; genus Mytilus; species Mytilus coruscus. The sequence goes on from CM029599.1 coordinate 113,584,510, forward strand.
ATGGGGACGTACCTTATAACAGTAAGCAAATCAATAAAACTACTAAAAATCAATATAAAAAATCAACATACTAATAAAATCATAATCGTAACTTTTTCAAACAGTTGCATTTGCCCTGTTCCGGTTCTGTTGACGGACGATGCCTTGTAAGTCACACGATTTCCCGAAAATTTATATATATATGAATACCAAAAAGAATATGGACAACCACACAATATCAGTTAAATTTGTATCCTTTTGATGTCCTTTTTTAATTTATGGTAAACACTGCTTTAATTTTTTTTTTTTTCGTTTGATATTTTAAAAAGTCATATAACATTGTCATCGCCATGAATGATGATCATTTAACTCTTGTCGGTTATGATACAGATCCGCTCCTTAACAACTCGAAACTGGTCGATGCTTCATAGCAACACATCTTCTTGTTTACATTAAAATAACAGAGTTTTCTATCCTTTTTACCATTTAAATGCACATTTTTTTTAATTCAGATTTTGATGCGATAAAAAGCGTTACCTGATGATAGCGTTTTTGTTTACATTGCAAATCACGTCACAACTTTTAAATTCCCTAACAATAAGACCAACATCGGAAACGTTTCCGTATTTCCGTTTCTTTTCCAACAGCTTCTGAAGTTCAAATATTCCTCGATTTCTCATGGGAATCTCACCGCTGATCAATCAGGCAGATGTTTGCATCTGTACAAAGATCCATAATAAGCAGTTAGTAATCATCACAAATCTGATGGATAACTGGATACCATAAGAACTGAAGAAGTCGACTTTGTATGTTCTGTTTAAATATACAAACATACGGGCTTTTTAAAAACCAGTGATCTCACTTTTTTATGTATAATCTTCAGGAAAATTAACTTAAAATCGTTCTTATTATTTCATTTAATGTGTTTTCGAAAAGGAATAGAGAATAATGGACAAAATGCACAGAATAAATGGCAAAAACAAATAAGAATAGAGAAAAATAAGGCAAAAAAAAAAGAAAAAAGAGAATGATGGGGCACTCAAGATCACTCAAATATAAAGAATAGAGAATAATGGGGCACTAAAATGTAAAGAATAGAGAATAATGGCAAAGATATAAAGATTACAGAAAAATGACCTAAAAATTAAAGAATACAGAAATGAGGGACCCCCCCCCCGGCATATCAAGACCCTCATAGATTTCTATTACAAAATGCAACATAAAAATACGCCATAAAAAATAGAATATCAATGTGATGTAATTGATTTAGTTTTGTTAATATGACTGTTTGACAAATCTATGCAGTGAAAACAAAACCATAAGTGATCTTGTTTGATTTTCCTTAATCTAGTCTATGTGCAAATTATTCTGGGTAATTTTTTAAACGCAGCTAATAAACACAAAAAAACTTTTATAGTTTTAAATCGTACCTTTTAATAAAAGATTTTAAAAATTGAACTCTATCACAGAACAACTTTTCTTTTTCATATATTTTAATAATTTTATCAGTTACAAACTTACTGCCAAAAGAAAAAGAAGTGACATTTAAACGAAGAATTGAAAATAACTATTGACATAGATTAATTTTATTCTAAATTATAAAATCATTCTACATGGAATGTCTCATTTACATCTACATATCTTCATAATGTACCTATAGGTCTTGAGCAGAATCGACAAAACTTGTGTTCTCAATGCATGGCTTAGCATCACAAGAGTAAAACAATTAAAAAAATGAAACAATGAGAAGTAAAAAGAGAAATCTACTTCACATCACCAGATCTATTAGTAAAAAGTGTTGTAACGCGATGTAGTGAACATGGTGAAGAAACAAAGAGTCTAGCAACGTTTCCTTGTCACATAAATCTAAACGAATGGTTTTATGTTATCACCTGCTGCATTCACTGCAGCCACATGCAAACCCATTTCGCATGCATCTTAAGGATATATGATGTATAATGAATTATACAACCTTCGATCAGAGCTTAACGTCTGAGGCAAGAAAATAAGATACTTTCATGACCACTGTTAAGGTTTTTCTGCTCTATGTATATTTAGAAGCAGAAACACTAATATGCCAATTTCTATACTGTTTTAGAGTGGGACGTTTCTCAGATATTTTTAAAAATAAGGAGATGTGGTATGATTGCCAATGAAACAACTATCCACCAAAGTTCAAATGAAGTGAATGTAAACAAAAATAGGCAATCGTACTGCCTTTAACTGAGAATCACCCATACCGTATATATAGCCAGTTATAAAAGGCCCTGACATGTTTGTTTGTTTGAATTGTTTTTTGTTTGTTTTTTTTTTTGCTGTACGTCGTCAGGTAATTTTACTTTTTTTCTGTACGTTTTTATTAACTGTTGTCAGCTATTCCTGACATTGAGTAGATTTTTTTGTTGCCTTTCTAGTACTTAACAGAAATCAACAAAGTGGAATTCTTACTTGAACTCTTCAAGACATTTTCTACTTTCTCATCCACTTGCCTGGTATCGAACCTACTAAATGTACCTGCTTGTCAAGTGTTTTCAAGATCAAGAAAACTATACTTTAATTTTACTTTGTGCTATGTATCGATAAGTTAAGCTCTTTTAACTGACTTTAATAGTTTTTCTTTTCCAGCTAACATGTTTGACACCGCCACGTTCTGTATGTGCCTGTCCCAAATCAGGAGCCCGTTATTCAGTGGTTGTTTGTTGTTGTATATAAAGTTTGTTTTTCGTTTATTGTTTTGTACATAAATCAGGCTGTTAGTTTTTCTAGTTTGAATTGTTTTACATTTGTTATTTCTGGGCACTTTATAGCGTACTATGCAGTATTGGATTTGCTCATTGTTGAAAGCGTATGGTGACCTTTAGCTGTTAACTTTAATGCCATTACTTCATTTGGCCTCTGTTAGAGAGTTGTCTCATTGGCATACACATCTTCTTATTTGTATATTCTATTCATTGAAGACCAAAATAGATTGACTGCCGGACTATATAAAAAGCACAGAACTGTTCAAGTTTTTTAAATTAGTTACAGCCCTCAAAACTTCAATAATGTTATTGTCTATTGTATTGGTGGTAGAGTGTCTGACATGTCCGGCAGCCAGATTCAATATAGTACCGCATATTACGGAAAGCCTCAGCTGTCATATATTAGAGATTTACAAAACGTTATGCTGAAGCTTAAAATGTAAAGTTAAGGCAGCCTGATGTTGAATGGAGTCATCAAAATGCTAACTCTAAATTACAATATGCTAAGTTGAATCTGCGCAATGTTGACTTGCAATGACAAGTGCTTTAGTCGTGATAGTAAAATGATAAGTCACGATGTTGTGATGATATGCCAAACACACGTAACGTTGGGTTTAAAGTACATGATGTGAAGTTGACGTTGCATGATGTTAGCTTGCAGATGGATACTGCTCAGTCATCCACATCGACAGCTATGATAACAAATGAATAGCTAAAATGTATAGTGATGACTTGTTATTAATAAATGTTGAGCTGAGATAGTACGATGTTATATCATTGTGATATTACGATAGGTCTATCATGCAATCTGTTGATTTAAAACACCATGATGCACAGTTGAAAGTACATGATGTTAAGTTAAGATAACACGATGCTACACCACTATATTGAAACGAAAGGCTTACCATACAATTTGTTGACTTAAAACAACACGATGCAACGTGTTAAGCTAAGATGCTCACTTGAAACTACAGGACGTACAGTTGAAATTTTGTAATGTTAAGCTACGATAGCACGATGTTATATCATTATAATGTCACAATAGGCTTATTATACAATTTGCTCATTTAAAACTACACAACGTACAGTTGAAAGTACGTGATGTTAAGCTAAGATGGTACGTTGTTACATCATTGGAATGTCACGATAGGCTTACCACACGATACGATCGTTTAAAACTACACGACGTACAGTTGAAAGTACGTGATGTTGAGCTATGATAGAAATATCTTATATCATAATTATATCACGATAGGCTTGCCATACAATACGCTCATTTAAAACTACACGACATACAGTTGAAAGTACGTGTTGTTCAGCTAAGACAGCACGATGTTATATCATTATAATGTTACGATAGGCTTACCACACGATATGCTCATTTAAAACTACATGATTTTCAGTTGAAACTAGGTGATGTAAGCTAAGATAGCATGTTGTTATATCATTTGAATGTCACGATAGGCTTACCATACAATATGCCCATTTAAAACTACACAACGTACAGTTGAAAGTATGTGATGTTGAGCTATGATAGCACGATGTTATATCATAATAATATCACGATAGGTTTGCCATACAATATGCTCATTCAAAACTATACGACGTACAGTTGAAAGTACGTGTTGTTGAGCTAAGACAGCACGATGTTATATCATTATGACGTCACGAGAGGCTTATCATACGATGTGTTGACTTGAAACTACACGATGTAAATTTGAAGTAGTTTGGTCTTGACTTGAAACAGTAAAATGTTAGGTTTTAAAAACAGAACGTAACGTCAAAATAAAACAATGATATACATATACTTGTGCAGAATTGAAGATTTTTGGTGTTGACTTCGAATATAGTACAAATATTAGATCGTTTTATGTTAAATTCAAAGACAATAATGATGAGTAAAACATTACAGAATTGTGTGAATTGAAACTGCAATTCTATGGAAAAGAATGAGGGACAAATCCCCAGGAGGCAAAATGATATACAAAGAAACTTTCTTCATAAATTCATAAAGCAAAATAATTACTCATCGCTATATATTACACTTGAATACAGTTTTGCAGCATATTTTACATGTTTTGTTTGGATTTTTTTTTTTTATGATTTTAAAAAACCAGACTTTTTTTATGAACAATATTTAAGAAAATATTTATCTTTGTTGTGTGTTAATATATACAACATAATATTGTGCTTAATATAAGACTTATGACTGTGAGGGTCAAATTTTACTCATAGAAAATCACATCTATGTAAGAGTTATCGGAAAATTTGTATTAACCACTCCCATTTTCCCAAAAATAAAACATAAGAATCTGGAGTCTTAATCCCAAAAAAACAAAGATCAACTGCTATGACAAATAATACGCTAAAGCGTAGGACTGAGAGGGTCAGAGCTATATGAGAATGTGACCCCGCCCCCGGCCGTGTTAGAGGTATCTGAAAATTTGAATTTTCTTTTCCACGAAATCAAACAAAAAGAATTGATAGGTGGAAGAATCCTACTGCATGGGGCCAACCCAAACATAAAGTATGGTAGATTCTGTTGTATACTTTTCGCTCATACATGAAGTCTATATGAAACCTAATGAAATTTGACCTAGAGCCTCCAGTTTAAATCGTCAACTTTCAAAAAAAAAAAAAAAAAATACATTACTTTATTTTTATCAATAGTACCGCTTAAGTCGACGCTAGGGGCCGTCTTGACCTTGTTGTAGGGTATGAATGATTTGTTCATTGTTGAAGGCCCTACATCAACTGTCAAGATGAAGAACAGGAATAAAAGCCCTGTTCATTGATAATTTTCTATGTTTTCTATGTATTGTGTGCGATTTTGTCCCATGTACATTTACTCCATATCCTTTCATTTTCTATCATTTACAGTAGTGCCAACCATTTTTTCAGCACCAAGTAATATAGTGCCCAGGTTTATGTATATATCCACTCTGAGAATATTTTATTTTTTTAAATTGGTAAAGTCATTAATGGACAATGACCCTATAACTTATAATAAGAAGACAATAAATGATTTCCTTCACTTATTTTCTTGTCCATAGTGATTTTCTTGGTTCTTTGCAGCTTCTCTCTATCTGTAACAATTTTTTCATATACAGAAAGCAACACTATCGTATACAGTTATAGTATATAGCACCTGTACTCTGTGTTGAACTTAGACAGAGTTTGAAAAATCTATAGTTTGATTAGATAGATTCGAAACATGTGACTGTTGAATTATTTGAATTTATTCAATTACAAATATAATCTGATTGAGGTGCACTCATTTGCATATGATATATATTCAATCATTTTAATATTTGGTAGTACTATTTATCAAGGCACATCCATGTGTATTTGATATAATTTGAGTGTATTTTAGTTATTGTAGAATTGAGTATTGGTTATTGATTAAAATTTACCATTTTGATTTATTGTAATTATGATACTCTAGTGTGGTGGTTAGGTAGTTAATAGTTGTATTATAACATTTTTGTTTTGAAACACCATTTATAGACATAGGTTTTGGAAGTGAAAGAACAACTAGAAAGATCATCAGAGAATACATGGTTCATTAACAACTTCGACAAGTTCCAACTGAAAGATGGTGTTCTATTCAGGAAGTTACACTTGATTTCCAGCCAGTTAAACAACTTGTTTTACCAGAAACTTGCGTTCCGAAAGTACTGATAGCACTTCACGATGGCATGGGCCACCAAGGACGAGATAAGACACTGTCACTTATAAGAGATAGATTTGTTTGGTATGGGATGACAAGAGATGTAGATCAGTGGATTACGCAATGTAACAGATGCATAAGACGAAAATTACAAACTTACTGCCAAAAGAAAAGAAGTGACATTTAAACGAAGAATTGAAAATAACTATTGACATAGATTAATTTTATTCTAAATTATAAAATCATTCTACATGGAATGTCTCATTTACATCTACATATCTTCATAATGTACCTATAGGTCTTGAGCAGAATCGACAAAACTTGTGTTCTCAATGCATGGCTTAGCATCACAAGAGTAAAACAATTAAAAAAATGAAACAATGAGAAGTAAAAAGAGAAATCTACTTCACATCACCAGATCTATTAGTAAAAAGTGTTGTAACGCGATGTAGTGAACATGGTGAAGAAACAAAGAGTCTAGCAACGTTTCCCTTGTCACATAAATCTAAACGAATGGTTTTATGTTATCACCTGCTGCATTCACTGCAGCCACATGCAAACCCATTTCGCATGCATCTTAAGGATATATGATGTATAATGAATTATACAACCTTCGATCAGAGCTTAACGTCTGAGGCAAGAAAATAAGATACTTTCATGACCACTGTTAAGGTTTTTCTGCTCTATGTATATTTAGAAGCAGAAACACTAATATGCCAATTTCTATACTGTTTTAGAGTGGGACGTTTCTCAGATATTTTTAAAAATAAGGAGATGTGGTATGATTGCCAATGAAACAACTATCCACCAAAGTTCAAATGAAGTGAATGTAAACAAACATAGGCAATCGTACTGCCTTTAACTGAGAATCACCCATACCGTATATATAGCCAGTTATAAAAGGCCCTGACATGTTTGTTTGTTTGAATTGTTTTTTGTTTGTTTTTTTTTTTTTTTTTGCTGTACGTCGTCAGGTAATTTTACTTTTTTTCTGTACGTTTTTATTAACTGTTATCAGCTATTCCTGACATTGAGTAGATTTTTTTGTTGCCTTTCTAGTACTTAACAGAAATCAACAAAGTGGAATTCTTACTTGAACTCTTCAAGACATTTTCTACTTTCTCATCCACTTGCCTGGTATCGAACCTACTAAATGTACCTGCTTGTCAAGTGTTTTCAAGATCAAGAAAACTATACTTTAATTTTACTTTGTGCTATGTATCGATAAGTTAAGCTCTTTTTAACTGACTTTAATAGTTTTTCTTTTCCAGCTAACATGTTTGACACCGCCACGTTCTGTATGTGCCTGTCCCAAATCAGGACCCCTTATTCAGTGGTTGTTTGTTGTTGTATATAATGTTTGTTTTTCGTTTATTGTTTTGTACATAAATCAGGCTGTTAGTTTTTCTAGTTTGAATTGTTTTACATTTGTTATTTCTGGGCACTTTATAGCGTACTATGCAGTATTGGATTTGCTCATTGTTGAAAGCGTATGGTGACCTTTAGCTGTTAACTTTAATGCCATTACTTCATTTGGCCTCTGTTAGAGAGTTGTCTCATTGGCATACACATCTTCTTATTTGTATATTCTATTCATTGAAGACCAAAATAGATTGACTGCCGGACTATATAAAAAGCACAGAACTGTTCAAGTTTTTTAAATTAGTTACAGCCCTCAAAACTTCAATAATGTTATTGTCTATTGTATTGGTGGTAGAGTGTCTGACATGTCCGGCAGCCAGATTCAATAGTACCGCATATTATGGAAAGCCTCAGCTGTCATATATTAGAGATTTACAAAACGTTATGCTGAAGCTTAAAATGTAAAGTTAAGGCAGCCTGATGTTGAATGGAGTCATCAAAATGCTAACTCTAAATTACAATATGCTAAGTTGAATCTGCGCAATGTTGACTTGCAATGACAAGTGCTTTAGTCGTGATAGTAAAATGATAAGTCACAATGTTTTGATGATATGCCAAACACACGTAACGTTGGGTTTAAAGTACATGATGTGAAGTTGACGTTGCATGATGTTAGCTTGCAGATGGATACTGCTCAGTCATCCACATCGACAGCTATGATAACAAATGAATAGCTAAAATGTATAGTGATGACTTGTTATTAATAAATGTTGAGCTGAAATAGTACGATGTTATATCATTGTGATATTACGATAAGTCTATCATACAATCTGTTGATTTAAAACAACATGATGTACAGTTGAAAGTACATGATGTTAAGTTAAGATAACACGATGCTACACCACTATATTGAAACGAAAGGCTTACCATACAATTTGTTGACTTAAAACAACACGATGCAACGTGTTAAGCTAAGATGCTCACTTGAAACTACAGGACGTACAGTTGAAATTATGTGATGTTAAGCTAAGATAGCACGATGTTATATCATTATAATATCACGATAGGCTTATTATACAATATGCTCATTTAAAACTACACAACGTACAGTTGAAAGTACGTGATGTTGAGCTAAGATGGTACGTTGTTACATCATTGGAATGTCACGATAGGCTTACCACACGATACGATCGTTTAAAACTACACGACGTACAGTTGAAAGTACGTGATGTTGAGCTATGATAGAAATATCTTATATCATAATTATATCACGATAGGCTTGCCATACAATACGCTCATTTAAAACTACACGACATACAGTTGAAAGTACGTGTTGTTCAGCTAAGACAGCACGATGTTATATCATTATAATGTTACGATAGGCTTACCACACGATATGCTCATTTAAAACTACATGATTTTCAGTTGAAACTAGGTGATGTAAGCTAAGATAGCATGTTGTTATATCATTTGAATGTCACGATAGGCTTACTATACAATATGCCCATTTAAAACTACACAACGTACAGTTGAAAGTATGTGATGTTGAGCTATGATAGCACGATGTTATATCATAATAATATCACGATAGGTTTGCCATACAATATGCTCATTCAAAACTATACGACGTACAGTTGAAAGTACGTGTTGTTGAGCTAAGACAGCACGATGTTATATCATTATGACGTCACGAGAGGCTTATCATACGATGTGTTGACTTGAAACTACACGATGTAAATTTGAAGTAGTTTGGTCTTGACTTGAAACAGTAAAATGTTAGGTTTTAAAACAGAACGTAACGTCAAAATAAAACAATGATATACATATACTTGTGCAGAATTGAAGATTTTGGTGTTGACTTCGAATATAGTACAAATATTAGATCGTTTTATGTTAAATTCAAAGACAATAATGATGAGTAAAACATTACAGAATTGTGTGAATTGAAACTGCAATTCTATGGAAAAGAATGAGGACAAATCCCCAGGAGGCAAAATGATATACAAAGAAACTTTTTCATAAATTCATAAAGCAAAATAATTACTCATCGCTATATATTACACTTGAATACAGTTTTGCAGCATATTTTACATGTTTTGTTTGGATTTTTTTTTTATGATTTTAAAAAACAGACATTTTTATGAACAATATTTAAGAAAATATTTATCTTTGTTGTGTGTTAATATATACAACATAATATTGTGCTTAATATAAGACTTATGACTGTGAGGGTCAAATTTTACTCATAGAAAATCACATCTATGTAAGAGTTATCGGAAAATTTGTATTAACCACTCCCATTTTCCCAAAATAAAACATAAGAATCTGAGTCTTAATCCCAAAAAACAAAGATCAACTGCTATGACAAATAATACGCTAAAGCGTAGGACTGAGAGGGTCAGAGCTATATGAGAATGTGACCCCGCCCCGGCCTTGTTAGAGGTATCTGAAAATTTGAATTTTCTTTTCCACGAAATCAAACAAAAAGAATTGATAGGTGGAAGAATCCTACTGCATGGGGCCAACCCAAACATAAAGTATGGTAGATTCTGTTGTATACTTTTCGCTCATACATGAAGTCTATATGAAACCTAATGAAATTTGACCTAGAGCCTCCAGTTTAAATCGTCAACTTTCAAAAAAAAAAAAAAAAATACATTACTTTATTTTATCAATAGTACCGCTTAAGTCGACGCTAGGGGCCGTCTTGACCTTGTTGTAGGGTATGAATGATTTGTTCATTGTTGAAGGCCCTACATCAACTGTCAAGATGAAGAACAGGAATAAAAGCCCTGTTCATTGATAATTTTCTATGTTTTCTATGTATTGTGTGCGATTTTGTCCCATGTACATTTACTCCATATCCTTTCATTTTCTATCATTTACAGTAGTGCCAACCATTTTTTCAGCACCAAGTAATATAGTGCCCAGGTTTATGTATATATCCACTCTGAGAATATTTTATTTTTTTAAATTGGTAAAGTCATTAATGGACAATGACCCCTATAACTTATAATAAGAAGACAATTAATGATTTCCTTCACTTATTTTCTTGTCCATAGTGATTTTCTTGGTTCTTTGCAGCTTCTCTCTATCTATAAGTGTTTTCAAAGAAAAAGAAAAAAAAAAGAAAAATCTGTAAAAATTGTTAAAGTCCATGAATTATTTTGGTATTGCTTTGATTAATTTGTAGATATGTTTTTTTATGTCAACAGATTCTCTCTGTCTTATAGTTTTCATGAGTGTGGTCTAAATTAAAATCGGTATATTTTTTTTAATTATTTGCCTAAATGTAGTTTATTCTTTTTTGAAAAACATAATAAAAAGTTTGGGCCACAGACCATTTTGCAAGCTATATACAGGTTATGCAGTATTGTCAGATTTTGTATAAACTATACATGGAAAACTCAATGTTAGAAAATAAAAATAAAAATTGGGATCACGAGACTCGTTTTCTGTCTACAAAACAAAATAGATAACGTCCCTACACATTACATCATTAGAGACGAAATATGCCAAAGGGATTTCAAACTCATAAGTCGAAAACAGACTGACAATGCCATGGCATAAAATAAAAAACATAAAAAACGACAAAAAATAATGTTATCCGAGTTATCTCCCCTATATGGAAATTTTGAAAAACATATGCAATAAACGTTTTGTATTCAAAAACAAATAGTCGTTTTAATCCGATAAATCACATAATTTTCTTCATCAAGATGAAAAGTACTACATATGAATAACATTCCTCTCTCAAAATGTGTATATTTTTTTTTAGATCTAGACCGATTGTGTTGTGCTATATGAGAATCTAAGGGAGCTGCCATGTGATTTTTTTTTTTTTTTTTTGCCTTTTTATTTTTCACTCTATTCGGTCCTGCATTTTTTTTATTAGTTTATTCTGACTTTTTTTTACATAAATTGTCGTCCTGTCTTTTTTTTTTTTTTTTTGCCAAGTTGCTCATCCTGCCTTTTTTTTCTCAAAACTCCTGTCCTGCCTTTTTTTCAAATTTCATCCTAGCCCCCCAATAAAAATCAAATGGTAGCTCCATAAGATGGTGGAAGACACCCAATCTACCCTAAGGGCAATATATCTAATAAGGAAGAAATTTACAATTTCGGTCACGTCGAGTTACTTGTAGATCTCCCTTTGTTTGTTGAAAAGGGTTTCTGTTTTCATTTATCTATCTATTATACTGTTCAGAGGAGGGGAGAATAGAAAAAAAAAATACACAAAAATGGATAAAAGGAGGCGAAAGATACAAAAGGGATAGTAAAACTCTTAACCAAACTGACAATGTCATGACAAAAACTCAACAGCCGAAATAAACGAGAGAAAAAAGATCAAAAGCCAAACAACAGTATATTAAGCGCAACATATAGAAAACCAAAAACTGAGCAACACGAAACCCTAAAAAAGGGGTGATCTCAGGTGCTCCAGAAGGGTAAGCAGATCCTGTTTCATATGTGGCACCCGTCACTTGGCGATTTTGCAAATAAAGAAGGAATGTGTTATAATTTTCGAGGAATTCCCAAAAACATGAATTACAGGCTGTCAAATCGATGAACGTGCTTAAAATAGGCTCCTTTTCATAAAAAAGAATTGATAAAAATGTATTTGTATTTAGTGTACAGTGGCAAATATTACATGAGACGAGAATATGTAAGTGTGATATGAATATGAATAAATCTTGGCTCTGTACAAGACATAGTTTGTTTGCTTAGCCGAATTTTTAACAAACTAGTTGACAAACCGTCTCTGACAATCTATGGAAATCCAAATAGCATCGGTTTTGATGAAAATTCAAATTTTCAGATACCTCTAACAAGACGGGGGTTCACATTCTGATATAGCTCTGACCCTCTCAGTCCTACGCTAAGCGTATTATTTGTCATATCAGTTGATCTTTGTTTTTTAAGATTAAGACTCCAGATTCTTTTGTTTTATTACGTGGAAAACGGGAGTGGTTAATACAAATTTTCCGATAACTCTTACATAGATGTGATTTTATATGAGTAAAATTTGACCCTCACAGTCATAAGTCTTATAAGAGGGGGAGGGGGGTGCAGGACCTTTTTCGGGACGTCGGGATCGGGTGTTTTTAAGCTCGGGATTTCGGGATTGACCCTTTTGGGATCCAGAATTTTTTTTTTTCGAATTTCGGGATGTCGGGATTTAATTTTTTTTAAATTCGGGACCTCGGGATTTCATGTTTTTAAGCCCGGGATTTCGGGATCAGGACCCCTCCGACCTGTAAAAACATGTAAAATATGCGGCAAAACTGTATTCAAGTGTAATATATAGCGATGGGTAATTCTTTTGCTTTATGAATTTATGGAAAACTTTCTTTGTATATCATTTTGCCTCCGGAGTTAAATTTCATTTAATATTTAAAAAAAAAAAAAGAAAGAAAGAACTGATAATTAGAATAAAATGTTTAATTTCTCAAAATAGAGTGTTGTTTGCAACTACAAAGTAAGTGCCAGAATAATCAAATTGAAAATTGAAAACAACATTCTTATTTATATTTAATATATTTGTTTTCTTAATTATTTTCAGTAATAATTGATAACTTTTTGGAGAAAAGATGAAATTTTAGGCCAAAATAAATAAATAGTGTGTTTCCGGTTTCCCGACCCTACCTCCGTTTCTAACGCCGACCCTAAACATTTTATTGACAAAAATAAAATAAAAATATTAAAAATCCGGATTTTTCGGTCTGTCCGGATCCGACTATTCGTTTAGAAAACTACAGATCTTCAAAATGTTTGATAGCAATGACCAATATAGATAAGTAAAGCGTTTCAAGAACCAAGATTTTAAATAAACAAGCATGGCTTTTTCACAACCGTGCAGCGTATAGGTAGCACGGTAGTATTTGCATTCCGGAATTTAGGTTGCTCTTTTGTGTACCCTACTTAAGTCAATGTATCTGAACAGTGTGATTGGACAAAAAATACAGTATCAACTGAACATACTTTCCCAAACTGAGGGATGAATCAGGTGTAGAAAAATATGAAAGAATTTTACATACAGGTGAAAATGAATTTTTGAGAATTTTTTTAATTTTTGTATTCACTGCATGATAAAAGACCTAAAAGCACTAGTGGCCTTAGGTTTTTAAAAATAGCAAAAAAAGTAAACGGTCATGATACATATTCAAATTTATTTCTGATTAGTATAATGAAAGTACTTCAGTTAACTGTGTATGTAGAATTTTTCGCAGTGTTAGAAAGTGGTGAAAATCCTAAAAAGGCTATCATTATCCCTTATGGGCCAGGAAATACTACCGTGCCACCTTAACTGGGATATATATGTTAACACTAAATCAATAAAGGTATTTTTTTACCTATGCAATTTGTAAGTTTATCAATAAAAAGTTGATTAAGGGCAAGTAGAATAAAAACAGCCCTTAAATTTCACCCCTGGGAGTGAAAATTGCTGATTCAGCAAATTTTGCCTGATCTGTGGATACTAATGTTAAAATTTACCTAGAAAGTAAAATTTCTTTATTTTTAAGTAACTTGCAATACATTTTAATTATAAAGTTTCGCTTTAACTTTTCGCAGTGTCTGACACATGTGCAACAACTGGAATTTGAGACGCTAACATATTTTAGTTGCCTGTACGTCCTATAATTTTCACCGTAATAAATAAAGTGCATAATTTCTTATTTTTTTCCTCACAAGTACAGCTATACTAGTTTTCTTCAGGTTTAATTTGTAGTTCTGTGGTAACATGACACCAGTAAAAAGCTTTTTTGGAACTAGTAAGTGGTTAAGGGGTCCTTACTTATTCATTTAGCCCTCATATTTAGCTGAAATAGGGATAGCATTAGGGTTTCTTTACATTGACAAGACAATTTTTGGACAAAGAATGTGATTAGGATTGTATATCAGCAAGATTAAATATTCTATTCATTTTCCATGCAAATGGCATTAATTATTTTAATTTTCTGACACTGAAAACACAATAAATGTAAATTGATTATGTAAGGGGACATAATTTAACTTAATGCATACATGAGAAATAGACAATCAGTCAACTTAGAGATATATTCTAGTACATGTACAGTCAAAAATTATTTAGAATAATAGTTAACTGCCATCTAAAGAACCTTGTTGTATTGCCTTCATAATCTGGAAATGCTCAAAGGAATGTAAGGCATGCTGTAAAATGTGGAATGGACTCTACTATCATTTTCATGATTTGGTGCTTAAACTGTTTCTTTCAGTCAGATTAACTATAAATAGAGTTGGCAATCCAATAACTCCTCCTTAATCACCATGTTTTACTTCTGTGTTGATTTGAAACATCATATATTTGGGTTTTGTTCACTCCTTAAGTAAAAATGGTAAGATGAAAAAAAAGTGAAAATATGCCAGCTGGGGTAGGGGTATAATCTTTAATATTTTTTTGGTAAGAAATAAGTGCAGACTAGTATTCTTTATTGTAATATGTTTCCTAGTAAGAAGTCTATGCATCATAGGTGTCATGACTGGTTTCAAGTCTGTGATGTCTTGGTTAAGGTAGCACGGTAGTATTTGCATTCCGGAATTTAGGTTGCTCTTTTGTGTACCCTACTTAAGTCAATGTATCTGAACAGTGTGATTGGACAAAAAATACAGTATCAACTGAACATACTTTCCCAAACTGAGGGATGAATCAGGTGTAGAAAAATATGAAAGAATTTTACATACAGGTGAAAATGAATTTTTGAGAATTTTTTTAATTTTTGTATTCACTGCATGATAAAAGACCTAAAAGCACTAGTGGCCTTAGGTTTTTAAAAATAGCAAAAAAAGTAAACGGTCATGATACATATTCAAATTTATTTCTGATTAGTATAATGAAAGTACTTCAGTTAACTGTGTATGTAGAATTTTTCGCAGTGTTAGAAAGTGGTGAAAATCCTAAAAAGGCTATCATTATCCCTTATGGGCCAGGAAATACTACCGTGCCACCTTAAAGCTGTCAAATATGAGAAATGTGATCACATGGTTGCAAAATATAATGACATTAATTCCGGATAATTACCATATGATGAATCTTTTTAAAGAACACCATGATGGACATATAGACGAAAAAAATACGAAGTTGAAGCATTTTGCTCAACTTCTTTGCACAGGTACAAGACAAGATTTTTAAAATATTTGTATATATAGTGAATAATGTATTCAGTATATATACATATATTAACAAAATCTCGTTTTGTACCTGTGCTTCTTTTGACCAAATTGAGAATCGTTTCAGGTTGTACAGACTGTATCTAATTCTGTCGGTTAATTGACAAATAATTTAAGAGTATTAAAATGAGATCAATTTACTGCTAAAATCAATCCAGCTTTTGTTGTGAAAAATGCTCTTACAAATGTTGTAAAAAATTGTTCTTAGGACGCAACATAAACGGCTGTTTATGCTTTTGAGCATTTGACAGTTGGTGTTAAAGACGGCAAGGGGGCAGACAATGTGTAACGAGAAATTGAAAGCTTTCCCCAGTAGGCAGACATGGTGTATGATTCATGTTCATTTTAAATGAATCTGCCCCAGCACCATGTCAACTTTTATTCTTTTATATTTTCTCTGGCTGGTCCTACAACAGTTTATACTAGAGAAGGAAAAAAATTCATGTCCTATTAATATCTACAATTTTTTTCCATAGATTTAATAAGACAAAGATTTCGCATTTTCACTCTTCTCAAAACCTGGAATTTTAATATTGTCAGAACCCCCCTCTTCAAGATTAAATTCTGTCAAACATCAAAACACATCTATATATTAAATAAAGAGGGTGCAAGAGTATTAACCCTCGAAAAATCATAATAAGCTGCTGCTTGGCATCGATTTGCAGTGTTTTTACTACTGAAAAAAAGGGGGGTAGGAATCTGTTCCCACATGTATACCATGTGCGTCATTTACATTGTTAGGTTCAACGAAGCCAAACATAATAATACCATGCCAGATTTTTCACTGCCATTTTTGCTTTAAGATAATTAATCGACAAGAACATATTCCTATACTGACGGACTTTAAAAACACAACACTAGATTATTCTTTTTTATTCCCATTTTCAAACAGGCAATTTTTGTAAAATAAATGTATAAAGATAACTTTTATTCATTTCTTAATTGTCTGAAAAAAAGTTTGCAGTTCAAAAGTTGAACTCATGACGTCATTTTTAAAGTTTAAATCATGTGGTATGCACTGAAACCCTGGTTTTCTCCTTATCAATGGATGTGTCACCGTCTAAGGCAATGACTGCCTGCAACTAACGTCAAAATGATTGTCAGAAAGGTCAACCAATTTTGTTGGGCATGTTTTGAGTTCTGTTTTGTACCTTTTGAATTTGCCTCTGCCCCATGCATTACAGTGTGGTTTAGCAATTAAGGGGTTTATAATTTAAAGCTTCAAATGTTTTTCTGCAGTCGATTGTTTGGCATTTCAGTATATGGGAAACATTTTTGGCATGCATCTGTCTGCCATTGCATTCGTCGACTTGATTAGCAGTTGACGTTGCAGCCGTAAATAAGTCTCGCAAATGATGTTGCATAATCAAATTTGATTGACGTTGCGTCGTCACTACATATTGATCTAGTCATGGATGGTCATCAACAAATCCTGTCTGCCTGTACCGTTGCTGTAAGGACAGTAAAACGAGTATCTAACGTGAAATTGTCTGAAAATAGCACGTTCCTGCCTGCATTATTCTTATGGCCTGATTCAGATTTTCACTGCTTAGTCTCGGCAATATGGAGATATAACATTTGTTTAATGATTCAAGTGTGGGTACGGATTGAACGAATTGTTTCACGAAAAAAAAAAATCCTTAAAAAATCATTTGTTGGTTTCAAATTTCGCATTGAGAAATTCGTGCGACTTCAATAATCCGATATGTTACATAACCTCAGGTACGTCCGGTATTGGATTTTTCTAACCATAAAGAAGTATGGTAAGCATGAATAGTAGCTATATGAGAATCAATCGTGATTTGGTAAAAAAAGTTCACCAAAATGTGTGTTGCGTTTCTAAAGTCCGTCAGTTTGTTACGACCCATGAAATGCATAAAATTTGCATTAAAGTTTATTTTCATATTTCTTACACAGAACTAAAACAGAAAATTAAAAAAGCTGTAGATTTAAGTACTATTCTAAATATCAAAGAAGCATGCAAGACACATCAAATGATTTCATGTGGAACCTTTTTCTGCTGTCATCGATAGAAAAAAATAAAAAGTTTTTATAAAATAAAATGTTTTACCTACCTACCCTACCTAATTTTTTTCGAGGTGAAATAGGAAACACACTATTTATTTATTTTGGCCAAATGCAATTTATTATAGAAGCTTCCTATACTACAAACATGATAACAAAGTACAAGAAAATAGGTATTTCATAATATGTTATAAATGTATTAACAGTCATATATTAAGATGTATATATACTTGTGGTATCCTCTGAATACCAATACTATTTCTGACAATCTCAAGTATTTTTAATTATTGTTACAGTGTATTAGTTTTTTGTTTTGTTTTTTTTTTTGTGTTTTTTTGTGTTTTATTTTTGTGTTTTTTTTTCTAAAGGGAGATAATTCAAATTGATTACCTCCCTTGGCTACTTCTCAGCCGACATGTTAGTATTTTCTTTCTAATATTTCTAATAAACTTATAAAAGCTTTATACAACACAATATATTTGAAAGTCATATAAAAGATATTTGTCAAGAAATTAATAAGGCCTACATGTATAAAGATTAAAATTTGAGGGATCTTTTTACACCAGCTTATAACAATCATTTCACACATGTCATCATTACAAAGAGAACTAACTGTCTCATCATGGAATATCCGTGGTCTTGGGGATAAATACACTGACGATTTATTTATTGATAATATCAAATCTGATATAAATGTTATATTAGAAACATGGAAAGGAGAGAATGCTGAAACTCAAATTGAGAATTTTGTTTCTATTTCAAAGTGCAGAAAAAAACATAAAAAATCTAAAAGACACAGCGGCGGCATTATTATATACATTAAAAAAGAAATTTTCAAGGGAATAACTAATTTATCTAAAGCATCTACATCTCCAAATAGAATATGGCTTAAACTAGATAAGTCCTTCTTTGGATTCGAGAAAGATTTATTTTTATGTGCTGTTTATATTCCCCCTTATATTCTACTCATTTAGATGATGATTTTCAGAACTTAGAAAATGAAATAGTTACATTTTCAGTTAAAGGTGAAATTGCATTGATAGGTGACTTTAATGCTAGAGTAAGTGATCACACAGATTTTATCAATCAAGAATCATATAACTCACATGTTTTACAAGATATTTTACCACCCAACTATGATGATGATATATTTGTCGAAAGAAATAGTCAAGACCAAACTTTAAATTGTCATGGAAAATCACTTTTAAATATGTGTATATCCTCAAGACTGCGGATACTAAATGGTAGATTTATAGGTGACTCCTTAGGTTATTTTACTTGTTATACTTTTAATGGTTGTAGTACTGTTGATTATGGTCTAG
This sequence comes from Mytilus coruscus, assembly GCA_017311375.1. Lineage (NCBI taxonomy): Eukaryota > Metazoa > Mollusca > Bivalvia > Mytilida > Mytilidae > Mytilus > Mytilus coruscus. Next base: position 113,603,796 of record CM029599.1, read on the forward strand.
TTAGTAGTGACCTCCTGTCCTCGGTGAAATATTTTTGTACTAAAAGTCCTAATTACCTCTCTGACCATGTTCAGATTTATTTTGTTTTGAAATGTAAGTTGAATTTTTCTCATAAAATTGAAAAGACCCACTCTTTAAAAAATTGTACAAGCTACAAATGGACACCAGAGTTTAAAGAAAAAATTTATAAAACATTGTCCTCTAAGGAAGTAATAAATATGATTGTAGACTTTGAGCAAAAAAAATTTGAAATCAGTGAGTCGGGTATAAATTCAGCATCTGAAAACCTCAGAATCATATTTGACAACATATCGAAAGATGTCTGCTTAAGAAAAAGTCCAATTCATTATAAGAAAAAAAAAGAAAATTATAAAACCTTGGTCTGACAGTGAAATTAGAAACTTAAAATCAAAAATATTTTTTCTTGGGAAACAATTAAAATCAAAGCCATTTGATAAAACATTAAGAAAAAATTATTTTATAACAGCTAAAGATTTGAAGAAGTCTGCTAAAAAAAAAAAACCAGTTCAGACAAAATTTTATAAAAAAATTATTAGATGCTAAAACTGAAAATCCACAAGAATTTTGGAAATTGTTGAAAGAAGCTAGTTATACCCATAAAAACATCAATACACCTAGCAACAATAATTTTCAACCCAAAAATTTAATGAAACACTTCCAATCTCAGGGTGACTGGGTAGAACCTGAAAATAAATATAAATCAATTGCTTTTAAAAAAACAATTGTAAACGGTCTTTCCCCCTTCTGAAACATGATTGATTGATATGTGTGTGTGTGTGTTTGTTTGTTTGTTTGTTTGTTTGTTTGTTTGTTTGTTTCTTTCTTTCTTTCTTTAAAGGGTCCATATCAGTGTGTTGGTTAAGTTTCTATATTTAGTTAGTTGGAAAGTTTTTATTCTATTTCAGGTACCGCGCCAGATTATGGCGTCACGTGGCGTCACGTGACGAAGCTTTATAATAGCGAAAACTTTTTATTTCTTTTGAGGTGGAGACGTTGGACAGAGAACATGCATAACGACGGAGTACACACAATGTATTTCTTTTGTCATTGTAGGTAATTGACGTTTCGATCACAGTTTACGAGCAGTGCATGCTTTGGATTTAATTGATCCTGTGTAACTTTAAAACACGTTTATCGATTATTTTCATACAATGTACATTTTTCAGCAGCAGTTTGTAACACAGATTTTATTATAATGTAGGAGCAGACATTTTATTATAGGATTTCATTGAGATTTACGGACCTAGCAAGCGATTTAAACGTATTGCAATTTCTTTTCTCTACGGAAATGCTTGAGAGGTAGCTGCACCACGTTGTTTTATGAAGTTTTAGTACATGTATGCCCTGCTGACTGCAAATTTTGAGGTCGATTGGACTTGTAGTTTCAGAGTATATCTGATAACAAGCATGTGGATTTTTTTTTTCAGAAGAGATGTAAGAACAATATCAAAACCAATTGTTCAGAGAACGATTGAAGGTCTTTCCACCAGTAAGGATCTATTTTGATATGAAAAATATTAAAATTAGTTTTTAAATGTCAAATCCAGCGTCAAATGACAGCTTAATGTACGCTTATTCCAAAAATATATGGTTTCTATACAAAAAAAGATAAATAAGGGAGATAATTTTTGACTTCCGGTTTAAAAAATGTCACTTCCGGTATTGTTTGATAGTTTACTTGACACTGATTCCAAAAATATATAGTTCTATATACTTTTACATTAATTTAGTACAATAAATAGCTACTTCCGGTTTACAAAAGGTCACTTCCGGTTGGCTTTTTCAAGGTCAAATGGCTTGCAACCTAATGCAAAAAGTCCCATGGCTTTATCATGTATATATATGAGGTAAAAGCAAAGGTCAAAATATAGAACGTTGAATCAACCTTTGACCTTGACCCCAATTTCAAGGTCATGAAACAAGGGCTTCAAATCAAAATACCCTAGGTCTCAATTATATATGACGAATGAGTTATATCACCATACGTGTAATTTTGAATATGATAGGGGAGAAAACTCCCATTAAATGTCTCCGTACCCTTTCAACTCAAATTTATGTGTTACGACGTGTCGCAACTAACAATTCTGTAAAAAAATTTGTCGATATCTTATAAGATTTCTGAAAATTAGTGATAACAAGCCAAAATCAAAAATTTTTAACATGACCTTGACCTTTGACCTTGACCTTATTTTCATTTTTATGGACCAAGGACCTCAAATCAATAGACCCTAGGCCTCTATCACTTATGGTTTTCCACACAGAATCAAAAGCTTTGCGCAAGTCAATGAAGCATGCATAAATTTTTCTCTTACCAAGATGTATGTATTTATTTATTAAAGTTTTTAGTACAAACAAACTGTCAGTTGTCCTCATTTTAGGTCGAAAACCAAACTGAAATTTACTGAATTTGTTTTCCATATAAATCATTACCCTTTCATTTAAAACCGCACTAAATATTTTTGCTACACCATTTAAGAGTGAAATACCCCTATAATTATTTGGGTCAAGTGGATCACCACCCATAAATAAAGGGACTATATATGAGTTAAGCCAAGTTTCTGTATAAAATCCTGATGAAAATATTAAATTAAAAAGTATAGTTACAGACTTAACAATAACAGGACAACTTGTTTTTATTATTTCATTTAATATGAGATCAGGACCACATGATTTACCAACTTTAAGAGACTTAATTACTCATTTAACCTCTGTTATTGTTATAGGTTTATCAGTAATATTATTAGGTCTTTCCACCTTTCCGTGTGGAAAGACCTATTGATATTGTTCTGATTATTTTTTTTTTTTCTTCCGCCTAATTTTTTTCTTGCGGTGTAAAAATGTTTCAAAAGATGTCGCTTAGTTTTTTTGTATATGATATCATACAGTCTATACGCTTTTGAAACTGACCCTGTTTAACCGGACACCTTTCTTTGTAAGAGTTATCTCCCCAAACACTGTTTTTCTTGTTATGAGATCTCCTCCGCAACCGTAAAAGAAAGCGACAAATTTATTTTTCCAAATTGCTCGTTATATCCTCAGGATGTTAGGTTTTATTAAGACCGAAGCTTTACGAAGACTCCATATGAGAGTTATTTCCCCTTTTGTATTTGATAAATGTGAAATATATTTGTAAAGCTTTATTTTTTAAACTTTTGTCTTCAGGAGTTGGCAATAAGATGATTAATATGATTAAATGTATGCATTCTAAGACAATGTCAGCACTGAAAATTAACAATTGTTTTACTGACTACTTTGATATAAACCGAGGAGTTAGGCAAGGGGATTCTTTAAGCCCTACCCTTTTTAACATATATATAAATGATGTTCCAAATTTATTCTCAGGAAATGAGTGTCAACCGCTAACTCTCGAAAGTTCTGTTATTGGAAGTTTAATGTTTGCAGATGATTTATTAATAATGTCAGAATCAAAAGAAGGTCTTCAGGAAAGATTAGATAAATTTTCTTCTTACTGTGATAAATGGCAACTCACTGTTAATTGTAAAAAGACTAAAACTATGGTTATTGGTCATCATCATGAAAAGACGCAAAATATAAAATTTAATTACAAGCACACTGTTTTAGAATCAGTAAATGAATTTAGGTTCTTAGGCAACTTGCTCTCACAAAATGGAAACTTTTTGTCATCTGCTGAAGCACTTTCAAAAAAGGCCCTAAAAGTTATGTACTCTATCAAAAGCTTTACAAGTGGTCTGAACGAATTACCTGCAAATTTATCTGTTCATTTATTTGATTCTTTGGTTCGTCCTATTCTTACATATAATTGTGAAATTTGGTATATGGATGTGTACAAATCATACTATAATGCAATTGCTAGAGCCAGAAAAAATAATTCTCCTTTGGATAAACTCAGTTTTATAGATAAGAGTCCTCCTGAAAAAATTCACAATAAGTTTTGCAAATTTACACTTGGAGTTCAGAAATGTGGTAGTAATATTGCCTCTAGATCTGAATTAGGAAGATTTCCCCTTTTTGGTGTCATTGCTACAAGTCACTTTCATATGAAGACCGACTTTTGAGTGAAAACTCATCTGATTTACTTAAAGAGTTTTACTCTCTTTCTAAATCACTTCATGACCAAGGTATAAACTCATGGTACTCATATGTAAATCATATTAGGTCCGATAATAATATTAGTAAACCCAAAAATGTAACTAAAAACAAAAACGGAGACTGTAAGAATTTCAGTAAAAAATTCTATAAAAATGAATTTCAGCAAAGATATAAAGAAATATATGACAATAAAATATCATCTCTAGACCAAAATAGCAAACTTCTTTTGTTTAAGTATATAAAAACTGAATATAAACAAGAATTTTATTTGACATACCCTAATCTTGATACAAGAAAACTTATATGCAAATTTAGAATAAGTGATCCTTCCCTTGCTATTGAAACTGGAAAATATAATAATATTCCACGCCCTCAAAGACTTTGTAATAAGTGCAAATTTAGAAACTCAATGCAAAGGTTTTATTGATAATAAAATGAAATATATACTAAATCCAACCACTAGTCAGCAAGTGAAATCTTTACAATTTCTGTATTAAATCAATCTATCGATCATAATTTAATCTATAATAGAACGCAGAAAATTAACAAAAATACATTTTATTGTTTTAATCATACCTCTTTAATAAAACATTCAAAAAAAAAAAAAAAAAATGAACTCACACGCACAGAACAAATTTTCTTTATTATTTATATATTTCAATAATTTCATTAGTTACAAAACTTACTGCCAAAAGAAAAAGAACTGACACTTAAACGTAGCCGATTTTTTTTGTAATAACTTCTGACATATATTTTTCTTCTTCAAAATTATAAAATCATTCTACATAGAATGTGTCACATAGAATGTGTCATTTACATCTAAATATCTTAATAATGTACCTACAGGGTACAGGTATTGAGCAAAATCGACACGACTTATGTTTTCTGCAAGTACATGCAAGGCTTAGCATCACAAAAGAGCAAAAAAAGGAAAATGATACAATGAGAAGAAAAAAGAGAAATCAACTTCACATCATCAGATTTAATAGTAAGAAGTGGAAAATTTGTGTTGTACCTCGATGCAGAGAACATGGTGAAGAAATAATGAAAAATGGTCATGTCTAGAAAAGTTTACGTTGTCACATAAATTTAAACGAATGGTTTAATGCTATCACCGCCTACATTCACTACAGCCACTTGCAAACCAATTTCTCAATTGGCATGCATCCGAAGGAGATATGATGTACATGTGTATATTGAATTATACAACCTTCGATCAGAGCTTAAAGTCTGAATCAAAAAAATAAGACACTTTCTTGACCACTATTAGAGTGTTTCTTCTCCATGTAGAAGCAGAAACTATATATAACAATTATGCCCATTTCTATACTTTTGTATAGTGGGACGTTTTTCAGATGTTAAAAAAATAAGGAGATGTGGTGTAATTGCCAATGAGACAACTATCAATCAAAGTTCAAATAAAGTTGATATAAACAATTATAGGCAACCGTACGGCCTTTAAAAAAGAGAAAAACCCATATCGTATAGTTGGCTATACAAGGCCTCGACATGTTTTTTTTGTTTGTGGGGTTTTTTGGGGTTTTTTTAGCAGTCGTCAGTTAATTTTACTTCTTTCTGTACGTTTTAAGAAGATAACTGTTATCAGCTATTCGATAGTGACATTGAATAGTTGCCTTTCGAGGACTTGGCAGAAATCAACGAAGTGGAATTGAACTCTTCATGACATTTTCTAGAGGTTAACATATTTAATTAGTACAGTACTTCACTTTCTTTTCCACTTGCCTTTTATCAAACCTACTAGAAAATGTACTTTCTTGTGAATGTCAGGTGATTTCAAGAAAACTATACCTTAATTTTATTTTGTGCTATATATCGATAAGTTAAGTAAGCCCTTTTCAACTGAAATCTAAGATGTAACCATGCAGTTTGAGAATTTACCTTTCAGGTTGACTTTGCAAGTGTTTGTGCAAATAGCTCATAACTGTTGTACATAACTTCAACTGATGCAAGGTAATCTGTAGAGGAGTTAGATACAAAATGTACATGTCGTAGAACAGGTGTCATTCTTTTGTCGTGTTTTACATGCAGTTTTTTTCCAGTGCTTATCAATGTGTGCATATGCGTGGTTAAGTCAGTAATTCCGACGTAACAAGACCTTTGTGTAACCCTTTCCGTTTTTATGCCCCCGCTGCAGCCATTAAGTTTTACCCTTGTCCGTCCGTCCGTACGTACGTATACGTACCAAAGTTTGTTTCCGTTCTCTAACTTCAGTTTGCCTCAACCAAATGTTATGAAACTCATACACAATGCTTATTACCACAAAACACAGATCAAGATTGAATTTTGGTGGCATCACCTACACCGTTCTATAGTTATGCCCCTTTATAAATGGAAAAATTGTTTGTTTCAACCAAATGTTATGAAACTCATACACAAATTGTGACAATACTTATTACCACAAAACACAGATCATGTATAAATTTTGGTAGCATCACTTTAACCGTTCTAGAGTTATGCCCTTTACAAATGGAAAAATTGATGAATTTTTCGTTTCCGTACTCTAACTTTATTTTGTCTCAACCAAATGTTATGAAACTTATACACAATGCTTATTACAACAAAACACAGATCAAGTATGAATTGTGGTGGTGTCACTTTTACTGTTCTAGAGTTATGCCCCTTTACACAAATGGAAAAATTGCTGAATTTTTCGTTTCCGTTCTCTGATTTTAGTTTGCCTCAACTAATTATTATGAAACTTATACACAATACTTATAACCACAAAACTCTGAAAAAGTACAAATTTGAGTAGCGTCACTTTTACTGTTCTTCAGTTATGTCCCTTTATAACTCAGTATTAATACGATATGCAAGCGGCGGCATCATCTGTGTCTCATGGACACATTTCCCGTTAATCTTTTTTATAATTTCTGTATTTAATCAATCTATTGGTCAAAATATAATACCTCTATGCAACGTAGCACATATCTCTTGTAATCACAAATCACGATACAAATAGCCTCAAACAGGTTTTTTGATCGACGCTGACTTTCCACTGTTATCCGCTGGAAAAGCCATTTTTGACATTCAAACACGTGACATGAACGGTCACATGATCAGGAACAGCTAGCAAAAAGTACGACGAACCGAACCCGACTCGCATTGCGCGCCGTAAAATATGGAGAGAGTCCAAAATCGCTCCAAAAGCCCGATAATGATAATTACGACTTGGTCATGGAAAACCATCACTTTCATTGGTCATGGTTTACCATGTTATCCCTGACTGGTTAACGCCAAAAACGGGATATAGTAAAGTATTCTAAAGGTTCCGACTTCGTCCCCTTTCACAGGTAACACCTGTCTCATACTAATGTTCACCTTTCATAATACAAGTAAAAAATGTCGGCTTTGTCTTTTTATTCAATATCTATATAGATGTATATAATTTGATCTTTAATTTTTTGTCGTTTTATGCTCACTTTGTTTTCGTATAACTTTAAGTTACAATGTGTGTAACAATAATGCAGTGGAACGTCCACCTATTTGTTATTTAAGCGCACATTACTTTTACATTCAGTAACTACAGTAAGAAAGATAATATTCTTATTTATTTATAGTTTTCATACTGTATAGACCATTAATTTTGAGGTTTGTGGATAATAAATATTATTCTATTGATAGTAATAGAATGAAATATTGTGACATTGTACTTTTATTGACTAATAAACTTACCAAAGCAGTGTATCCAGAGGTATCAGCAGCATTTGGGTTAACTCCCTTTGTAAGATGTTGTTTGATTTTTTCAACCTCTCCATTTAAAGCAGCAGACCAAATTCCTCTCTCAAATTCTAATTCATCAAGAGTTTGACACACAGACGGATTTGATATTTCACCTGAACAGCAGTGTCCATGGTCATCGGTTGAATTGGCCATTTAACAAATGCATTAATTCGGTGTACAGTATGGCGTGCCAGTTAATTATAAATGAGTGTGATCGAATACGTTGTACTTGATACAGGATATGCGAAAGCTGTGGTACATATACTATGACTACTCAAAAGATCAAAATGGAAAGTGTGACTAAAGAATTCAAATTATAATATAAACCATATATTGTGTAGCTCACAAGGACATGACAACGATAGAGATATTGCAGCCGTTAAAAAATTTTCAACAAATAAATTTCCTAAATTAACATGTTTTTAAAAGTATCGTCGATGATTGCAAGTTCGTTATGCTTGCAAGTTCGTGACATTTGGGGATTTCCACTTTATTCGTGACGTCATGCAAAAGTATTTATCATCGGCAACGTGCTACTTCAAAAAACTGAACCGAATATTTTTCATTGCATTTTCACTAATATCGGCTTGAAAAAGAGAAGTTGTGTATGTTCTAGCATATTATTTGTTTAAACGTCTATTTCCACTACTACTGTTTTATTCCTCCCCTAGAATTTCGTTGAATTCTTGGGAAAATCCTTTCAGCAATGTTATTGACATCTCAACAATGAGTCATCATCTATTTTATGTTATGTGGCCTCTTATTCCTTTTCAAGGCCACAAGTATTATTTTAAAGTCTGTATGTGAGCGGATTTTTAAGATCAGAAAATGATTTGATATATTTTGATGAAAACAAAACCTGCCGAATATTGGCTCGTAAAAGTAATTCAATCCTATGCCATTGAATGCAAATTGCATGAAAAAATACTTTGATGCATTAATGACATTGTGACATCGTTATAGTTATCTTAAACGTGTTTAAAGTGTTTAATTCTGGACTTTCCAATTGACCATTGAAAGTCACGTGTAAAAATTAGAATAATCTTTGTAGGGAGAATAAAAAGTTAGTATGCCCCAATTTCTCTTTTTTTCGAGATATTCATTTGTTATTTGATCTCAAATTTATTCTGTAATGTTCAAATACATAATACAATAGGCCTGACCTATATATTTTTGCACATGCGCAAAAGCCACCGCCAAAGACAAAGGTCACGAACTTACAAGCATGTCTACATATTTTACGGAATCGGGTCACAATATGAAACATAGAAAGATTGCCCATGTTTCTGAAGCTATTCATCAATTAAATGTATCAGACTGTTTGCAAATAAGTAAAGAATATTTACATCCACAGTGGATAATATGTTTGCAAATAAGTAAAGAATATTTACATCCACAGTGGATAATATTTGCTCCAAGGTTGTGATTTTTTCTTCCGTTTCGAGTTAGGGTAACGAACTTCCAATCATCGAGGATATCACATGAACTATCTCTTTTGTAAACGTTAAAATAATCTACTGTTAAACACTTTTTTTAATAATTACTTTACCCAAAAATCCGAATTTGTTTGAAATATAGATTCTGATAGTATATATGCCTATAAGAAGCATAGACGGCCAATGAATATATTATAATAATATATGTTTAAGGGCATACGATACAGTTACAGGGGAGGTAATGACGTTGCTAACGTAAAATGTTATTTTCGCGACATCAAATTGTGACATATCGGGAAAAGATGCATTTTTCGACTGATTTTTATCTTTCAAACTAGTTTAACTCGAAAACGAGTTCACGGACCCCTCTGTTTTAAAATGACATTTGGTTTGATTACGTATGAAGATTATTTGTACCAATTTTCAAGAAAAAGTCAATAATGCAATTTTTTTAAATTTGATAAATATAGAGCAAAAAATGACGTTTTTTTCTACATTCATGAACATTTTGTAAATATGAGTTATTTGTAAAAATGAAATGCATAAATTTATAGGACATTAATATATAACAGAAGTTACAAATAATTTGACAAAAAACAGCTTGTGTTTATCTTATAAAACAAAAAAGTTATGTATTTCTGTCGAAAGGAAAAATACGTCCACAAATCCGAAATTTGAACAAATATCTGAAATTTCGACCTCATTTTACTCAAAAAGTAGCACATGAAGGTATATTTTTTATTACATATTTGATTTTATCAGGTAAAAAATAGCCTATATGCAAATTTTCATCAAAATTTCATTATGGGATCAAAACTGTATCGTATGCCCTTAAATGTTATTCTTCATTAAAAAGGGTCACTTTTCCTATAGGAAACGGAAATCTATCCATGCCGGAGGTATTTCTTTCTAAGCCAGATCATGGATAAGCAAAGGAATTACATAAATGAAAAATGATTGCTCTTACCTTCTGTGGGCAAGAATAAATAAATATGAAAATAAAGAGATGTGGTATGATTGTCAATTAGACAACTATCCACCAAACTTCAAAAGAAGTGGCTGTTTCTATTATAGGCAACTGTTATTTTTGATATTTTTGTCCGCACAGTATTGGACACTGTTGCGTGGTTTTTGTCCGCTCAGTATTGGACACTCTTGCGTGGTTTTTGTACGCAGAGTTTGGACACTATGCGTGTTTTTTGTTTTTGTTTTTTTTTTTTTTTTGTTGCACAGTATTGGACACTGTTGCTTAATTTTGTTATACGGAATGTAATGAAATCCTTTTGTAGTAACTTGTGAAAGTGATGTATCGAGAGTGCCTGTGTGCCTAACGTTTTTCTATGTGAACCTTTGAATCATATATTTGTAAACTGTATACATGTATTATGTAGATATTTGCCAGAATGGAATTATAATAAACAATAGATTAGTCGATTTACTAGTATATTTTCATTGAACATGACTACGCATCACTGGATTGTCTGTCGTCAAATTGTCCGTCTATTTAATGTACCCTGACCTGAAAGTTTTGTGATACTCGACCTGTCATGGAATAGAAGTTCCTCCATAATATAAGTTCCAAAAGGAAGAAATATTCTGGAATATTATTTCCACAGGAATATATATTACAGTATATGTTCCTAACGGAATAAATGGTATAGAATATTTGTGCCATAGCATTTTTTGTGTCAGAAGTGGGATCAAACAAGAACAACTATTTCAACATATCGATTACCAGATATTACTACTTTTGGATGTACGTAAATACATTTTCGAACTGTAAATGTTTCATCAAATTATTTTGTTTCGATTATGTAAATTCGTAATTATGGCCCGCACTAGGAAAACGTGAAATATGTGAAAGTTAGATGTGTTTCAAAGAAAGATTTAAACAGAAACAAATTTCAAGTTCTTAAAGTTAATGATTATTTCGATATATCAGAGGATGAATTTGATTCTGATGAAATTCCTAACCAATTTACTTCTAAAAATGTGTCAAGTGGTGATGTTTATTATGATGGGGCCTCAGAAGAACAAGAACTAAATGTTGATCTGGACTCAATTGCGTCAGCAGAGGATTTCGGTGTTACAACATGTAATTCACCGGAGGGACTTTCTGACGAGGAGTTAACTGATTTACAACATGAATTAGGACTTATTGCTGAAGAGTTCGAGTCTGAAACTCCTCTTGAAAATACAGACTGTATTGTTATAAGTGACAGTGAAGAAGATGACAATTCTCCAGAAGCTACAGTGGTTGCCACAACCACAACTACAGTGATTTTAACTCTGATTAGAAAGGATCTTGCATACAGTGATGGGAGTATGGAGACAACCAGAAACAGTACTGTCTCTTATTCAACAGGAGTAGATCCAGAATCAATAGACTTTGAACATTTGGTCATGACTGTGATAGACGAAATTCCAAACCATTTTAAGAAAAAAACTTCTCGTTATACCAGTTCTAACACTTCATAGACATTACCGGAATTTATTAAGAGAAAATAACATTTGTTGATGACAATTCATTTTATGATTTACTTTGATAATTTTCTTATTGGAAATATTTTTCATATAACTTGTTTTGATATTAAGTAAGTACATTCACAGCTTGTTTTTGTTGTTAAATTTTATTAGCTATTGAAATGTGTTATCATAATTTCCTGTGGTCAATTAAATCCCTTTGCTAATAGAGATTTATATGTTTCACATCTGCTTTGTTTATAAATAAACTTATGACCGAGGACAGTCATTATTTTAGAGGGGAAGGAATGAAAGAGTATAAATAAGACATTATTACTCTTATCTGTTAAAGTCATTTATTTCATTCTTTTTACATTTTATTTTTGTATCGTAGTATCAGTAGTGTATAATGTATCCGATTTCATAGAGGTCATAGCCTTTTAGCATGTGTCAGTTTAGAGTACATTAATGAATAATAGGTAAACATGTGTTTAAAAACATGTGTTTCCCATATATGGTAAACATGTGTTGATGAACACATGTGAAACATATGTTTACAAAACACATGGTAAACATATGTTTGACCATATGTTAACCGTATGTTTTTAGAAACACCTGGTAAACATACGTTAAGAAACATGTGGTTAACACATGTTTTGAGAAACACCTGGTAAAGGCATGTTTTGAGTAACACCTGGTTAACATGTTTTTGAAAACAGGCGGTTAAATATGTTTTGAGTAAGTACCGATTATCAGGTTGTCTGCATATTGATATCGTAAAAAAACTGCTGCGAGTTAACAATATGAAGCTTTTTGTCGAGTGAGCACAGGGGATATAAACTCTTAAGCCAGGAATGTCACAGTATATACCCTGTCTGAGACCAGAATAACATATAATATGACTTGGGAGTATGATCGGAACTGCCCAAGCAATATATTCATATTTTACCATGGGTGTGAACTCAAAGCGTTTGAAGAACGTCATATTAGAATTTTAAATATACATAGATGATCATGTATCACTACATAATATTAACCTGAACTTAATTATTTTGCTTATTTTGAACTAAAATTAAATTGATAGTTAGTTGCTGTTATAATAAACTTTGCATCTTGCTTTATTTCAGAATCTGCCGTGCAAAAAAAAACTAGTTATGAAGAAGAAAAGATGAAGAAATAGACATAATTTTTGTTACAATATTTTTTCAATGTTACATTTTATTATACTCTTTACAAATTTTTAAAATATATTCTGTTACCACGGATAAGAATTTATTATCAATCATGCCATTTTAAGAAAACGTGTATGTATAGAAATTGGTTTAAACTTAAGCTGACAGGATGGTTAAGGTGTTCTAAACTTAATGATATATTTTGTAAGTGCTCTAACAAAAAATCCTAAGAAAACACAAAGTCAAAGTGCAAACTGTTTAGCTGTAGATTCTTTATTGATTGAAACACCTGCACTCAAACGAAATGCTTATATGGTGCAATAGAATTGATACCATGAAAGTTTTATTTCAAACGCATAATTCACATAATGACTGCAAAGACTTGAAAACTGGTATTAGCTGCTTCTCTTCTAGACTGAAATGACCCATTGTCAGGGTGACATGTCTTCCTGCGAACATATGTTTACCATACGGTTTCTGAACATGTGTTTACCATATGTTTTCAGACATATGGTTACCATGAACATGCTTTTACCATGTGTTTTCAAACGCATGTTTCACATAAACGCATGTAAACTATACGTTCCCCAAACATGCGTTAAACTTACGGTGCTCCAAACATGCATTTCTGACATTTTTAGAAACATACGGTAAATTCATGGTAAACTTGCGTTTACATGCGTTGCATTTTTTGCTGTGTAGTAGCAGTACATTTTGAATCAATAAACAATACACAAGATGAACTATAAATGTTCTATAATTGTTGACTCCAAACAAAATCAATAAAATTACATAAAACAAAGTTACATATGGAAGTCCATAAACAGTATCAACGGCACAGTCCACTGAAAAGTCATTAACTGTGCTGATACGGGGTCCATATTTTATTTTCGTTCTGAAATCATCACTGCCTACCCTTTGAAAAAGTTCCCTTTTTTAACAAAATTTGAATTGCTCTAGAAAAACGGAACTTAGCAATATGAATTTAACATCTGATATCAGTCTTATTTGGACCTATTCACAAGTATAGTCAGCTTAATCCTTCATTTCCAAATGACATTTACTCTGTAACTTATTTTACCAATTGAACTTTAAGCAAACTACTTCGGATAAATCGCAACAATGAAAAAAAATAATAATAAAACACACAAGTTTTCGTGTAACATTAGTTTATAAATAGTTACTATACGGAAAAGGCTCTAACATTTCAAACTCATTTTTCCCCAACTGACTTTGTTTTTATCACAGGATCACGCCAATATTCCATATATTTATGAAGCTAAATCATTACGAATCACCAAGAAAAATTGTGCAAAAATCGAATGATGTGCATCCATTAATGAATGTGCGCAAATTTTATATAAGCATGTATATAATAAAAAAAATAGTAGTAATAATTAACAAGTATTGTTATCGGAGTAAACAAACTTCTCATGGTTGAAGGCCACACTATGACCTTTAATTGCTTATATCCACTTATTTGAACTCTTTACCTTTCTATTGTAGTTCTCGATTCATCACTTAGTCAGATTAAATAAACAGTACTCAGTCAATGAAACCATACAACTTTATTCTTGTGCTGACATCAAAGAATAGTTAAGCCGTGTCTGTTTTTTACATTTTTTTTTTCTGTCAAGTCAATCTTATTAAACCTATATTAGCTAGAAAGGATTTAAAACACACAAAAAAAAAAAAAAAAAATCACTTTCACACAATGCCTGGCTCGCAATATCACATTTCCATATAGAAATAAGAAGATGTGGTATGATTACCAATGCATGAGACAACTCCCCACCTGAACCATAATGACTTAGAAGTTAACAACTATAGGTCACCGTATGGCCTTCAACAATAAGTAAAACCTTTACCGAATAGCAATGAACCGTGTTTACTGGGAAATAAGGATCAAAATCGTAATTTGTCATAAAATTGAAAAAAAAGTTAACATCATAAAAATACTAGAACGCGGGTCCGTGACTGAATTAAAGTACCTTCGCTTTATATTTAGCCTTGATTTTAAGAATTCGTATTGTCATCTGATAAAGTCTTGCTGATTATAAGGTGCACAGTTTTCTCTGCTATCAAAATCTTTCTGTTTGAACCCTTCCTGGTTTTCTTACTTCAACTGGAAACTACATGTGACATATGTTATTTGTATCGGTATCATATTCGACACGGAACTTGTTAATTATTGGTAATATTAATTATGTGGAAAACAAAAAGGGCCTGGAATGGTGTAATTTTTAATCAACACCATTGTCCTATATTAGTTATATATAAAGTTTAATTCTTTGATTCGTCGTATTTACATCATGCCGGCTAACAAATTGGCCCTCGTTATTTCAGTAGAATAGATGTGTACTACATGTACGTTTCAAGTTGATGTTACATGAAAAATACCTTGACAAAAAAAAAATATATATATATATACTTGATTCACAATATCACACTTTCAATTAGGCAGCAACCAACGACAAAAAAAAAAAAAATATATATATAATATATAAGGGTAAGCAGATCCTGCTCCACATGCGACACCCGCTATGTTACTCAAATAAAATATGTGGTTACGTTATATCAAATGATTAGACATCATCTTATAGCGGATTGGTAATTGACTCTTATCTAACCCTAAGACATCAAATTCATAAACCATCAGTCATATAAATTTTCAAACCCTGAAACTTAACCGAATGTGGAATTTTTAAATTGAAACTACTTTTTTATGACAAAGAATAAACAAAGATTGTTACCGGTATAAACATCACATTCATTAAAAAAATATAAAACACAAAGAACAACACTAAAAACTAAAGCAAGATCAACAAGAGCCCCTTTTAAACAAAACTAGGCTTGATCTCAGGTGCTCCGAAAGGGTAAGCATATCGATCCTGCTCCACATGTGGGACCTGTCGTGATAAGTCTAATTCGGCGAAATCACGTTTGAGGAAAAGAGGACGAGATTATGGTTACGACAATTAGAACATATCCGTTTTAATCTGTGAAACAAAGACTGGGTATTACGTATCGGTAAACAATTCGTGATGGCGTCCGTGAAATTTCCGAAGAGATGATTTAAACTTCCCCACTTGGATTTCTTGGTGTAATAGTTTCCTTGTGAGCAGAAACCTCTTTCAAGGAAAATATGATAGGAAATGCAAGCTCTGGAATATAGTATCAACTGGGAGATATAAACTCCATATGCAGGCGCTGCTGAAATGTTGCTTCATAAAAACGGAAAGTTCACAATTTGGAAGCTAAAATCATCTCTTTTGTCGTGAAGTATTGTTTTCAATCGACCCTCATTGTCAATTTCTAGATGTAAGTCCAGATATGAGGCAGACTTTATTTCAATTTACTGACAGCCTTTAAGAATAAGTTTATTCGAAGGATCAGTAAGTTTAAAGGAATCGTATCTAACTTTACGGGCTCTTAAATCACCGAAAAAATAAGGATGTGATATCCCGTTTGTAATTAGGTTTCTACAGGTATGCCAAAGTTCCAAACCAAAATTTTGAATCTATAAATAGAATTATAATAGTAAATTAAAGTTATTTGTAGTAACGGAATCCCTGACTAAATGATTGACCAGTTATATATTATAGATTACATTTTTTAAATTGAAATCTAAAACGTCAAGATAGAAATAGGCATAGTGAAGGATTTTTCATCAATACCAACCTTAAGAAAAGAGACGGAAAATACCAAGGGGAAATTCAAAACTCATAAATCGAGAGAAACTGACAACTCCCTGGCAAAAACCAAAGACGACGAAAAGACCAAGTCACAAAAACACTACATAGAAAACTAAAGACTGAGCAGTATGGACCTCACAAAAACACTACATAGAAAACTAAAGACTGAGCAGTATGGACCTCACAAAAACACTACATAGAAAACTAAAGACTGAGCAGTATGGACCTCACAAAAACACTACATAGAAAACTAAAGACTGAGAAGTATGGACGAAGGCAAATATAATACAAGCCCAAACGAAAAAATATAAACAAGTCGAAATTGAAAACAACGTTCAAACCTATGACTGCGTTGGGTATATTTGTATTACTTATTGTCGAGCCTTCGACTTTAGTCGAAAAAGCGAGACATAGCGATCCTACATTCCGTCGGCGTCGGCGTCGGCGTCGTCGTCGTCGTCGTCGGCGGCGTCCACAAATATTCACTCTGTGGTTAAAGTTTTTGAGATTTTAATAACTTTCTTAAACCATCCTGGATTTCTACCAAACTTGGACAGAAGCTTGTTTATGATCATAAG
>CM029599.1:113621072-113725173 GCA_017311375.1 Mytilus coruscus
ATAATATATCATAATGTGAATTATGGATGTGGGGGTAAACACAAACGACACAACAACCCAATACTCTCTTCAAACCAAAACAAAATTACATATCTTTTATAACAATTATGAAGTCTCTTTGCATTATTCGTTCGTGTATAATCTAAATTATGGAAATTATCTAACCATACAACAACATTAGAACACTTACTGCCATGCGTACTGATATGTTCTTTAATTCCACTGAATTTAATAATTTTATACGTCTTATGGTTGGATGAATATTTCTAAAATAACGATGACCAATAGGTGCATATGTACAAATTTTCAAAGTATTAATATAAACACAAGACGAAGTGGAATGATAGCCAATGAGACAACTTTCCGCAATAAAACAAAAGGACAAAGATGATTTTAAGCCACTAAAGGTCACTGTTCAACAATGACTAAAATCCTTGTCATATAGAAAGCTATAAAAGGCACCGGATAAAAAAAGAGAAACAATACAAAAGAGAAAACTAACGGCCTGATTGAAATTAATAACATGAAACGAAAGTACGTTTCCACAATGCATGGTGTATTTATTGGTGGTCTACAAGAAAAAATGCTTTTAGCATTAAACAATTCTTATGACAAACAAAGAAACATGTAATATTGATCTAATATTCTTTCTACTTCAAATGTTTTAACTTACTTCATTTAAACAGTTGACTTGTATGTGTGTGAAACATACATTTATGCACTTGGAAATTCCTGATGTTTATAATTTTCCATATCAACTACATGTATGACAAATTTTATAACTCAAGTGACAGGTTGAATACAATAAGATGCATCACACTTTTTTATATTAACACACAAGTCGAATAAGTTTTAGTACACCTGGGTAATTTAGTACGGCAAAGCCAAATACATTTATCGTTATAATATTATGATATTATATGATTTCATTATTAGTTTACTTACATTTTTAATGCACTGTTCTAATGACTTTTCAATCCTTATCCTTTAATCTGTATTCTAAATGTCAGTTTGAGTTTATTATTCCGACTTCCAATATATGTGTTATAAGATTAGCAATGATGCGAGACATTTTGCTAATTATAAAACAGCTCTTATATTAAATTCGATGTGACGGAATGAAATCACAACAATATATGAAAGAATTACAATAAGAAGACACGTATTCAGACAAAGAAAAGCCTAACTAAACCATATAATAACGACCGAGAAATCACAAGGCATTGCACTTCATATCAACATAACCTCATTTTCTGATTACACATACAGTTTCTTGGCAGCAATTCTGACACAGAACCTTATTCTAATCGTTTATAAAAACATAACACCTTGTAGTGCTTTAATGGTTTGTGATAGTGTGAATGTTTCAAAAAGTAGTTAAATATAAGATATCATTGTATAAAATTATTGTAATAGCCGATTATGTTCCACGTATCGTAGGTATTAATTTTCTTGCTAAAATTAAGACCCTAAAATTACTTCGGATCCATGCTATTAATTATACTACACGATAGACTTTCAGACATAACGAAAGTGCTGTCCAATTTAAGAACCTTCTTATTTGTGCTTTAAGTAAAAAAATTAGCAATGACCTTGTCTTAAAGATATTAGATATAAAATATTTCTCCAAAAACTGTGTCTAAATGGTTATTTTTGGGGTCAATTAATGAAACTCATTGATGACGTCAAAGTAATTTGCTCACAAAAAGGTACATTAAATGGGGTATGTGACAGATTTTGGTAAAAATTGGTTCTTTGAACTATAACTGAAAAATAATGTATTGATCTCTTTTATTTTCTAAAATATCACTTATGTCCCATTGGATTCTTTCAAAATAGGTAAACATTTGTATAGAAAGCGTATAAAATTGTCAAAAAAAATCAATTTCAAATCCATGTTTTTTTTTTATGACACAATGATATTGTTTTTACAAAATTTATACGTCGGCAAACATTGAATTTTTATTTTACAAAGAAATCTACAAAAATATTTGATTATTATTTACCCATTATGCATGAAAAAATATTTGATTTAAAATAATAAAAACGGCGTATCATAATAACTTTATAAGATGGCATTGTAAACTGTTCGGTGATTAAAGTACATGTAAATCGTACAGTCCTGACCACAGACCACACCGGAGATTACAGTCTTCACCTCAAACCCTAATGTCTTTCTGAGTCATAATTGTTCAGGTAATCAGTGTGTTTTCTCTTTGTATTCTCCCTAGATAGCTGCTGTTACAGGTAGTTCAAACTAATGTAAAGCACTCACACAAGGTTACGTGTCACTCGGTGCAGTACAATTTGATATGCGACAGAGAAATGTATGACATAATAGATTCATCTGGATATATATATACACACACACACACATGTAATGTTGGGTAATATGAATATGTAAACAAATTAAGGACACATCTTTGAATTAATTGGCACTGAATAATATACTTGCATATACATTTTCATGTTTATGTAAGAGTCTTAAGAAAACTAATTTTCATGCTGGATATTGAGAAAAAAAAACCAGAAGAAAGTGAACCCCGGAGCTTTATATTTATCTTCTTACTCAAGGAATACTCGTATGCTTACACAGATTTAATTTTCCACATAAAGTTGCCTGTAAGTGAACAAATATACAGCTACTTTCTTAGTACTGTAACTTTTAACTAAACTAAACAGTATTGAAAATGAACTTCAATAATATAGTTCTGATGTAGACTAAGTATTTTAGAAGAATTTTACGGTAATAGATTTGTACTAAATGACGTACCAGTTATATGCCACCGGTCGATACTTTGATTTTTAAAAGGGAGATGTTATTCCTTAAACGTGAAGAAAAACTGCAGAGCGTAGCGAGTCGAAATTTGTTTGGACGATTTTATGGTAAAAATTGATATATTTTCTATTCAAAACGGGCGTAACCTTCTACTCCCCCTGAATCCGCCACTGTCCGTAGTGTAGTAAAATAGTTTTAATAAGAACCTCTTGACAATCTAGGTCGCGAATTTAATTTTGTTTTTGGTGATGACCTGTCAAGAGGTTCTCATTAAAAATAATCATTTGCTATTTTTTTTATGAATAAAGTATTTTTGAAATTCAAGCAAATACATATATGAAGGGATTATAGTCAAATTGAAAAGCATATAAAACATGGATTGTAGAGTTGATAATTATGACAAAAGATATATTTACAAGATATAGTAACTTAATAATGTATTAATCTCACTTGGTACATCAAATTTCTATCTGGGATTTGATTGATAGTCTCGATTTGATGATATTTTGATTTTATGTTATACATTTGATTTTTATTGGATTTTTTTTTAATAAAAACTGGAAATTAATTTACGTCAATAGACACTATGATTGGATTCTTTAGAAATACAAAATTCTCATGATGAGTACATATATATATAAATTTATCGTTTCCTGTGAGTCATTTAATTTTCGTTTTGATATTACAGATCCCTATGATCTGATTATTGGAAACAGAAACGGTTAATGTTACTTCAGGTGTTAATCGTTTTACCTTGTTTAAGAATACAGAATAGGAAGTGTCTATTTATATACCGATTCATTGAAAAATGTCATTGATAGGGAAATTACCTTTTTGATATAAGAGGCTTAAATTTCAACCCAAAACGCACACGGAGTGTAAGAATCTACAATTCATATATAAAATGTATTATGTAATTATATGAATTAAGAACTCATTGAACTGCATTTGAATTTATGTAGATTGTATTCTTCCAGAAATACAGTTAACTAAAACTTATAAAATGGCTCGTTGAACATAAGGTGTGTAAAATACGGTGAAAAATATACATTTATTCACTTTAAATTGCTTTTTCTCGAAAATCCAACCACAGATTGTTATGTTATTACTGTTTACATTTCCGTTTTATTGATATGAAAATAAGAGTGGTCGCCGTATTCCGTTTTTCAGTAGAAATCAATAAGTCTTGATATGAAGCGTAAATAAAGGTCCAAACGACAAAATAATTGTTTTAACATCGTGACGGAGTCATGCTGCAAAATTTTACTGTTATATTATCATATTTTTTTTACCAAAAAACAATCATATATTTCGCCGCCTTTTACACACATTCTATCGAATTATAGACCTATTTCACAAATGTTTAATTGACTATATTTCTGGAAGTATAAAAGCTAAATATATCATTTTTCGATATTCAGATGCATGAGATGTGGGGTATCATGGGGGACATACTACTAATGGACTAAAACAATCGACATAAGATCTAGAGGTAAACAAACTGTAGTCAGCAATAAACAAGTTTTTATTCATATACAGGATACATTAGTACATGTGTCATGCACTATATCACAAGTACCTTCACATAAATAAGAAATCACTGTTTACTCTTTAATACAACACAAAGAAAGCAAACAAAAATAAGTTACAAGTAAAACGACTAAATATCAATAATACTGTATCAAAAAATGCTGACAGTTACCGAATCGAGCCAAAAATACTTTACCTGCTGATATTATCATACCGTCCTATGCTCGGTATATATGTAGCTGCAGCTGTATTGCAACAATAAAAAATACCCCACCCTCTTTCTCTTTCCCAAATAAAACCACAATGTTCTAACTGTTATGCCTTTGCGCAAATTTAGGATACACGATATTTTCATGTTGTTGCGATTAAAAAACGAAGAATGCGACGTATATTTACAGCCATAATTTATTGTTACTTTCATGATCGTTTGTAGCATTTACTTTGTGTCAATAGCCTGGAAAACCTTTAAATATATATGCCACCAGATAATGATTATATCATATTTCTTATTTGTAATAATAATAATTTCACTTGTTTCAAACTATTTCATCAAACATTCAACAAAACGTGAAAAGAAAGTTTATGCGAGAAAGGCAGCGATTAAAATAAAATTTTGGTTATAGTATTCTAATCACAGGACCTAAAGGGTTCACTAAGGAATACACATATGCTTATCCGTTAGACGTGACCGGTTCCAGCAGTAAAAACCTTGCTAAAGTGGGGCGTCAGTTTGTCTGTGTGGAATGTATATATAAATAAGCAGACACGACCGGACCGAATGTGGACGCTAATTCCGATGCTTCGTGCAGAAAGTCTGCCACATCCTCTGGACGTTTACAGGAATCCTTTTGCAAAGGCAAAATTATTGATCCAACCGAACATACACTCATTTTCCAGTGGCAGTCCAAATTTCCCGCCTTTCATCTCGGTCGAACCCAACCATGCACATCCCATCTGTTTTATGCATTATTAGATTGTTCTCGTTCAGAACACACATGAACTATTTGCGTCTGGACATTTTAAAGCAAAGAACCATCATCAAACAACTTAGATACAGTATTCCTACCGATCATTATGTCTTCTAAAAAACTGTTTTGGAAAGCGGTAATTAACAAAAATGTCAATTGTGATGTCACTATGACGTAAGATATGAGTTAATGCTTTACCCAAAAATGATATTTCATCCATGAATGCATATTTTTATGATATATCTATAAGAAAAATATCTTTTTGTCAAGGCCTTGTCTCAAATCTTAATATGAAGCGGGACAAAATCTCAAAATCAGATCATATTGGTAGTTGTTATAGTATTATAAAACTTTTTTTCGAATTCAAGGGGCAATATAGGGGCTTAATCAAACATTCACCTCTCTGTTAAACAGTTTCAAAGTTTAAACATTCCAAAAGCACCTGAATTAACAGAGGGTTGCATGACAACGTCTTTTGGAAAGTCTAAAGCTACTTTAATTTGACTGCCTTGCTGAAGGTACTGTATCTTCTCAATGTAACTGATATGGTTCATTGTATTTTTTATGACACCACATTTAACCATACTTGTATCTAAGTTCGAGAAATGGTGTCCTGTATTACTATATCGGATTGAATGGGTGATTGTTTCCATCTCACTCAGATGACTGTTTACTTTGGCATTAATGACAACACGACTGTACAAGAAATAAGGCCCGCTGGAAGGTACTTCTATACTTTCATCTTTCACTGAGATTTTTGTTGTGTTCATTGATAGTTTCCAATTCTTCAAGCAATGTAATATTTCTGTAAAACGTAGAAAGTAAAAGGTCCATACATAAACTCATACTGAGATGTCGTTCACGAAATCTTACAAATACAGACTGAAATGTTCTACTTCGAGCTTGTAAATATTTCAATATAGACAAGAATGTATGGCTTTTTTTAATTAATTACATTTATACTTACTTAGACCTATAATTGCATCATTTGGTCTGTGGTGGATATTTGTCTCATTGGCAATCATACTACATTTCCTTATTTTTATATGATCGTCGTCTATAATACCAGCAACTTTATGGTTTTTGGAAATATATGATGTACATTATCATGTGAACAAATTACAGAAATCAAGCACAAAACACTTACTGCTGTCTTGGCATCTGTCCGTATATGTGTTATTTGTCACTAAATGGAATGCAGCAGAATCTGTAACAGATAAAAACAATTTGTAAATTGCAGTTTAGAAAAAAAATTGTTGTGTATGAGATTATTAGGTGTAATACCACCATTGATTTTCCCCTATTATTCTTTGTTAAATTTGCACTTTTCAAAAAATTGTGCAGAATTTATCTTTGTTTCAAATAAAGAAATACTTGGCAAGAGTAAAGTTTTACCCTATCCATTACTATAGAAAACAATTCACATGACATTTCATTGCATATAAGAAAATAATCATCACTGGAAGTTAACCAATCAAATTTTCACCTCTTTTTAACCTGTGTACAAGCTATAGTAACCATGTAACCTCGAGTTTCCAAAATATTCTATAGAAAACCCAAATAAAAAAGTAATGGCGCTTTGAAATATCCAAGATATATGTTTATGACCCAGAAATGTTTTACTGCAATGAAATGAAAGATTAATTACCTACAACTGTCAAATTCAAGGGAATATTTTTTTTCGACCTATTTTCGTATGCAACCGGATGTGACGTATGTGACGGATGTGGTATTACATCTAAAGAAGACTTTTTTCTTTTGTAATACTTGTTATTTCAAGCATTCCTGTCAAGTTTTGTCATAATCAGTTCAATAGTTTGAGAAAAATCTAGTATAATGTAAGGCGACATCTACAGCGATTCGAGCAAAATTTCTTCGAAAAATCCAAACCAAGCCGCATCATGATAGAATATAGTGTGGACCAATAAATGATCAAATATTTGTCTCATCTGCCTACAAACAGTTGAATATGATACAAGAGATGACTAAAGGGTGATAAATACCACTAATGGACCTCATTGTCTTCCTTATAAGGTCTCTTTTGGTACATTTATACCTCTCATTTCCGCAAAATTTCACCTTTTTAGGCCAATAAATAAAAATTATTTTGGGGTAAATTTCACTCATTTATGATAGAAATGTTATAATAAATGAGTAATTGAAGTATTCAAGCTGAATGAACTATCCATATAAAAGTTTAGTGTCTCCAAGGAGGTTTCAATAAGTCCTTACGTAAAACTTAAATTTACACCGCGTTCCAGAGAGGGACATAAAAAGCTTCTCTTTTAGTCAATAATTTGTTGTAACTGCTTTAAAAATAATTTCATTTACTTATAACTATATATTTATTAAAGTATTTCTTAGGAAACATTTTGTATTATAGCAGAATATAAGAAATAAGGAGAAAAAGCTCCCAAAACACTAAGTATGGCTTGTTCTGTCTACTAATATTCATGGTAGAGTCCTATTTCAAGGACATTTTCTCATAAAATGTGTTTTAGAGACTCAATCCACTCAGAATATTTCATTTTTTGTTATATTTCACTTAAATAGCAAGAATTTTAACAAATGAAAGTACTCACAAGGTCAAAGGTGCATGTACAGCTTCCCATATTAGGTGTAATACCACCATTGATTTTCCCCTATTAGTCTTTGTTGAATTTGCACTTTTCAAAAAATTGTGCAGAATTTATTTGTTTCAAATAAAGAAATACTTTGCATGAGTAAAGTTTTATCCTATCCATTATTATAGAAAACAATTCACATGACATTTCATTGCATATAAGAAAATAACCATCACTGGAAGTTAACCAATCAAATTTTCACCTCTTTTTAACCTGTGTACAAGCTATAGTAACCATGTAACCTCAAGTTTCCAAAATATTCTATAGAAACCCAAATAAAAAGTAATGGCGCTTTGAAATATCCAAGATATATGTTTATGACCCAGAAATGTTTTACTGCAATGAAATGAAAGATTAATTACCTACAACTGTCAAATTCAAGGGAATATTTTTTCGACCTATTTTCGTATGCAACCGGATGTGACGTATGTGACGGATGTGGTATTACATCTAAAGAAGACTTTTTCTTTGTAATACTTGTTATTTCAAGCATTCCTGTCAAGTTTTGTCATAATCAGTTCAATAGTTTGAGAAAATCTAGTATAATGTAAGGCGACATCTACAGCGATTCGAGCAAAATTTCTTCGAAAATCCAAACCAAGCCGCATCATGATAGAATATAGTGTGGACCAATAAATGATCAAATATTTGTCTCATCTGCCTACAAACAGTTGAATATGATACAAGAGATGACTAAAGGGTGATAAATACCACTAATGGACCTCATTGTCTTCCTTATAAGGTCTCTTTTGGTACATTTATACCTCTCATTTCCGCAAAATTTCACCTTTTTAGGCCAATAAATAAAAATTATTTTGGGGTAAATTTCACTCATTTATGATAGAAATGTTATAATAAATGAGTAATTGAAGTATTCAAGCTGAATGAACTATCCATATAAAAGTTTAGTGTCTCCAAGGAGGTTTCAATAAGTCCTTACGTAAAACTTAAATTTACACCGCGTTCCAGAGAGGACATAAAAGCTTCTCTTTTAGTCAATAATTTGTTGTAACTGCTTTAAAAATAATTTCATTTACTTATAACTATATATTTATTAAAGTATTTCTTAGGAAACATTTTGTATTATAGCAGAATATAAGAAATAAGGAGAAAAAGCTCCCCAAAACACTAAGTATGGCTTGTTCTGTCTACTAATATTCATGGTAGAGTCCTATTTCAAGGACATTTTCTCATAAAATGTGTTTTAGAGACTCAATCCACTCAGAATATTTCATTTTTTGTTATATTTCACTTAAATAGCAAGAATTTTTAACAAATGAAAGTACTCACAAGGTCAAAGGTGCATGTACAGCTTCCCATATTAGGTGTACTACCACCATTGATTTTCCCCTATTAGTCTTTGTTGAATTTGCACTTTTCAAAAAATTGTGCAGAATTTATTTGTTTCAAATAAAGAAATACTTTGCATGAGTAAAGTTTTATCCTATCCATTATTATAGAAAACAATTCACATGACATTTCATTGCATATAAGAAAATAACCATCACTGGAAGTTAACCAATCAAATTTTCACCTCTTTTTAACCTGTGTACAAGCTATAGTAACCATGTAACCTCAAGTTTCCAAAATATTCTATAGAAAACCCAAATAAAAAAGTAATGGCGCTTTGAAATATCCAAGATATATGTTTATGACCCAGAAATGTTTTACTGCAATGAAATGAAAGATTAATTACCTACAACTGTCAAATTCAAGGGAATATTTTTTTTCGACCTATTTTCGTATGCAACCGGATGTGACGTACTATGATTTGGTGGTATTACACCTATAACTGTATTAATTGCAGTCTCGTCTTCTTTATTGGATTTTAGGGTTTTTTTATTTGTACTCTCTTTCTTTAATATAGAATAGGTAAAATAGCCTTTTTTACAACCAATATAATGTTCCTCTTATTTCAGGGACCAGATGTTGAATTGATTCCCTAGTCTGTTTTACATTACTAGTGTTGATGTGGTGATATGTTTTCAGATAATCCAGTGCTAACAACCAATGTATGTATTCTACTCTTCACTCTAATGACCCTTTTTAAGTGTATTGTGTGTTTAGTGTGGTTTTTTTTTCTGATCGTGGTAAAGCCATACAACGTAATACAGTGTTTCATTTACGATGATTAACCTAGATGACAGCCTGGCAGTTCTTAAAGAAGCCGTAAAAACTTCACATAATATCGAACAGAGTCATTGCGCGGCTAAGTCATTGTGTTGAACTTACCGTTTGATTTTTCCTTTTGCATTTCATCTTCAACATGCTAAAAAAGAAATAAAAGTATCGCTAGATTTAGGGTAACTTATTGTAATACGATAGTCTCTGTGCCTGTAGTAAAGGTTAGAAGATACCATGACGAAGAGCAATCAAAAATTGTAGGACAACAACATGGCTGAACGTACAGACAGAAAGTCAAAAACAGTCCAAAATACACTACAAGGAAATTAAAGATGAGAAATACCACCCTAAAACTAAAATGGCGAACTATTAATGATGTATGAACATTTTCCTTCTATGTTTTATATGACATAAAACATCGAAACCTTATATATAAGACTTATATATAAGGTTTCGATTTTTTATAGTTATAAAGAAAATTATAAATAAATTTTATTCTTATCATTATGAGAGTATATTAGATCTTAGTTATTTGAAAAATAAAAAGGTGTGGTATAATTGCGAATAAGACAACTGTCCACCAGGGACCAAATGATGTAGATATTAACAATTGAACACTTGTTATAAAGTAGTCTAGTTGAAATTACATAGGACATTAATACAATTAATAGCATACTAACTTGGACGAAGGTGTGGTGTAGACATTTATACAAATCATGTCTTCGTACTTTTTTCCATTAAGCATATTTACAATCACTGGCATACTTACTTGGATGAAGGAGTCCATGAAATCTTCCAAAGAACATTTATCGCCATCTTTCACATTCTCTACCATTTGACCGTTTCTGTAGAGTCTGGTTAGTTTATTCTTGATTGATAAACATGTCAAGTGATCCTTATCCTGGAACTTATCTGGACTCTGTGGCGGTGTATTATTGTCCATTGTTGAGATGTTTGGTACAATCATCAGCATACAGATTATCACAACCACTAACAGTAAGGCATTCAGGATCAACATGCACATAAAACTTATCTTCAGTTTGTGATAGGATAGGACGGTTTTATGATGATCTTTGGTTGAGAACGGTAATGGTAAAAGCTTGTCTTCAGCATATTCTTTTGTATCCATATTTGTTTTACAATTTACAACTGTACAATAAGCAGAACTGATATTCTCTGAATATTGATTAGAGCAATTTTCTTCACGTGAGGACATAATGAATCCACAGGGAAGAATTTAATCAAATGATTCAAATACGAATAGAATAGAATAGAAGACCGACTTTTATTTTTCCTTCTTCCTGTGATGAATAAAAATAGAGTTATAGCATTATTTTTAGATATGAGAACAGCACATATAGGAAATATTTTACAGAGCAGTATATTGATTAACAAAGGAAAATCTTTGTTTTTAATTCTATACTTTTTAGTTATATTGCCTTGCATGCATGCAACAAATATGTTATACAATTTGTATTTAAATTGAAAGGTTATAAATAAATACAAACAATCGTGCAACTATTTCCATCATGCATGATAAAATGTTTAGTCTTTATTTTAATTCTTTACTTAACAGAAAAATAAATGCTTTGTTTTATAAAACTTCATTGTGGTAGAAATAAAATCATTCAACCGGATTACTAAGTATATTTTTTCATTTATTTAATTGTTCTGTTGATAATAGAATGAGTAATAACGCTATATATGTACAGGTTAATATGATTTTATACGTGTATTATATGTTAGTCCCTCCAAAAAAAAAATAATGAGTAAATCATCGTATTGAAGTAACACAATGTACGGTTGGTCATTAAAACAAACATTAAGAAGAGAACCGTCACATTAAAAAGTAAACCTTGGTTCCTAGATAAAATTAGTATTCCACTATATCAAAAGAATCGACAGCAAACATGTCATAAGAAACGGTCTGAAATATTTATTTATAATTATCCTAAAATTATTCTTATCACTTTGGACAACACATCGGTGGATATTTTATCAAAAATGAAAGTTTGTGAAATAATGACCAACTGAAAATCCTCAAACAAAGAAATATGCAGTAGCCTATACAAAGAGTAAACGATTTTTGTGGTTATGACATGTTTTAATTACTATTATAATAATTTGTATTATTATTATTATTATGATAATATGATATAGTATAATGATAATTTGATTAAAAGTTTACTTACAGATCCTTTTCTTTCTAACAGTATTACATTTGTACTATTTCAAATTTTGCCGGATGAATGAAATGACATACATCTAAAAATAGCTATCAATATGGATATTCCACCGATTTAAATTTGTCATACTTAACATTATATATTATAAGAGGCGAAAAATTTATCTAAACATTTGTAACACGTGTAGATAATAGGAATTCTTTATTTTACTTTTAATATTAAACTTGCTAATTATTCAACTAAACAAACAGTTATAAGTGGTAGATGTATTCAAACTATTTGATAACATTCAACGGTTGGGAAAAATGAACATAATCCGCAATTGAAGGGAATTTCCTTCAAACGAATGATAAAAAAAATCTGGAGTGTATTATTTGTTCGTTTATTTGTTGTTCGTTCGTTCAAGGAACTAGTATTACCCTTACGCTTAATCGATTGGATATGGAAAAACATAATAATAATAAAATGTGATATGCTGGATTTAAATTAATAAATAACAATAAATCTAAACAAACAGAGTAAAAAAAATATAACTAGGTTATCTATATTACATCGAATGTATTACTAGGAAATTCGGATTCTCTAACCCTGTACATCAAATTTACGAAAAAAATAACATAACGCCTTTTCGAGAATTCTCAAAAAAATATTCCCGTGTGTTTCAAAATTTATATTGTAAATATGCAATCTGCAGTTTATCATACACAATAAAACATATACACTAATATAAAGCTTAAGTATAATCCTGTCATATATATAGGTATAGATATAGACAGACAAAAGGGAAACATTCTGCCAGGAAAATGAAATGATACTATTTTCCTTATAAGTCACAACACTAGGAAACTAATCATATAAACTAACTTTTGTTAAGGAAAAATATAATATATATCGCATACAACTAACAGCAATAACAAGCGCGAGTCAAAGCAGAGTCAAAGGGGCCTTCTAAGGATATATTTAAACCAGATTTCAGACTTCAATACATATTAGTGCCGCCATGCATGCAACAACACAATGCATGGCGGCACTTATATGTATTGAAGTCTGAAATCTGGTTTAAATATATCCTTAGAAGGCCCCTTTGACTCTGCTTTGCAATGCGAATTTTCAGTATAATGTATTAAAGAACTATTAATAGGAAAGTAGTTTAAATCTTACTTAACATACATCTATTTTATTTCTGTTGATATGACACATGGATGTATTTATAATTTTCGGAATAACCAGATAAATACTTAGAACTACTTATGATTTACATTTTTGTTTCCAAAAATAGAAAAGATATGAAACAGGATTATACTTAAGCTTTACATTAGTATTTGACAACAATGTTTTAGTTTTCTGCTGTTTCATTGTCTCTTTATTTTTTCTATTTTGGTTATTATGGTTTGATTTCCTAGGTCTCTTTTGGTTTGGTTAGTTTTTACCTTCATTTTAAACATGGAGTACATGATCCTCAGACATACTATTGATAGAATACATTAACTCCGAATAAACTATAGAATATACAGTTTTATATACATGTGAAGCAGACATACGGTAAACTTATAGGAATGTAAAGACTCGCGTAAATGAACTAGACAGGCAAATAAACTATAACTATGATATATATAAATGGCCATTATAATAATGAGAAATTAATCGTCACTGATTTTGTTGGTAAATGTTGGCAAAACGAGAGGAATAATCAAACTAAGACAGATATAGATTAGTATAAGGACCATTCAATTGAGAAAAAAATGTACAATATCAAAATCTTTCTACGATAACTTTCGAACGATGGTTTGAAACCTAAATGATACGAAATGACCTAATTATCATTGTTTGATCAAACAAGGTTATAATTATAAATAGGTTATCTAGATGCGTTATTATTTAATTCTTCTCTCGATACGTATAGATCAACATAATTTTGGCATTAAACAAATCATGTTTTCTTCTGACTGTTGAAGACGTCTTTACACTAAATCCATTGGAAGTTGAATATGTAACTGATTAGTGTTTTAGTCTTAGATACATGTTTTTTTTTAATTTATTATTGACTCAATGTGTGACAACGATGTTGTTACTGGAATGTTTGATACAGTGCAACAGGTTCTGTTGCTGAAACTGGCGAAGATGCCGAAACGAAAGACAGTGACCGACGACTGGTCCCGTGCCTATTAAACATAAACCCACTGGCGGAACTAACTCACAGACTGGTAGAGCGAATACAAACGATGACTTTCAGTATGGATTTTTATTTTCACTTTAATGAACGGATGGTGTCAGTTCAGACTGAAGACTTAACCTCGGTCGACAAATTATAAAGATAGACAATGTTTACAGGTTGACAAAGAATTAAGATTACATAATAATAAAGTTGACAAATTTTACAAACATAAAATTAACACTTTAAAGTAACAATAGACCGTAATTGAAAAACGGATTAATGTCATTGTTATCATACATGTCCTGGACAAGAACTGATAAAATAGATATTGATAAAAATTATCTATGTACGCTATAAACATTAACGGATTAAAAAAATAATGGAAATGAAATAGTTGTGAAGCAAACATTAACATAATCCTTCATAGAGTTTTTTTTTACACAAGTTTAGATTAAATAGTGACACACATGAATGATATTTAAGAACGCAAATCAAAATACATTGTCTGTTGTATTAAGAATGAAATTGTCCGAAAAGATTAAACAGAAACTGTAAATAATTTAAGAAACAAGTCCAAATGTCCGAAATAAGAAATACATAATTTGGTTCGACTTTTTCCACGTTCACAAATGTCTCATTCGGTCGTGTCGCTATCGAGAAAAGAATGACAAGAAAATGGTTTCTACAACTGGAACGTATCTGTGCGAATCTGTGACGCAGATATTCCATGGCCGTCAACCCATGCACGACAGCACCCGTAAAACTTCCAAAGGGATGAATTGATCTTTTTTCGCTAGGAATCATTTTTTTCAAAATCTTCTCCATAAGCAGCAACCCTCTTTAAAGGAAATCATGAAACGCAAGACCTGGATTGTCGTATCAACGGAAACATAAAATTTGCTACATAGAAATGAAAAGTTCACAATTGAAAGGCAGCAATCATTTCCTTTGTCTTTCACTGTCAATTTCTAGATGTAAGTCAAGATATAAAGCAGACTTCTGTATATGTAGTATCCTTTTTTAAAGCCTCGTTTCTATTCAAGTGTAGCTATAACACGCCATTTTAGATAACTATTTTTCAATATCATAGTCTGCTTAATTGTTTAAACTCTTTAAAATAAAGCGACATATCATTGAAACGGTCATTTGTTTTAAAATCACTGTATATAAAATGTTAAATTATTCGAAACATCTAGATTTTGCTTTCGCCAGGCATAGATGACCGTATCCAGATGGGAAACACCTTTCGGGAATTTTTGGTTTTCAATTCTCTTCAATCTCGTTTTTTATTCAATTTTGACTAAAAAGTTTAATAACGCCATATACAGTCAAATCGAAAGCTTATATTGATTTTATTTGAGTATAATCTGAACAGCTATATATATTAATTTGTCACATATCATAGTTGCTCAAGTATAGTAAAATAAATACCCTGACATCTCGGTCTGATAGTAATGTCTTGTGAATTCATCAGTTGCCATCCAACGTAGAGTCTGTGGACAGTCTGTAACATCCTACCGTGTTTAAGAAGCAATTTCAAATTTAAGGACCAATAACAATTTCTATATTAAGTGTAAGTAACATGTTCGGTATGCTATTTCAATAGACCAATGAAGTGCTTAATAGACATTGTAAATGATATTTAAATATAAATTGTTTTAAACGATGGAAAATTAAAATTTTTTATCTAACTAACTTCATCAGCGTCATGTGTTAAAAACAAATCAAAGTCCAAAACTGTTTATTTATTTACAAACATTGCATGATCGAAAT
The DNA here is from genome assembly GCA_017311375.1 of Mytilus coruscus. Taxonomy (NCBI): domain Eukaryota; kingdom Metazoa; phylum Mollusca; class Bivalvia; order Mytilida; family Mytilidae; genus Mytilus; species Mytilus coruscus. The sequence continues at coordinate 113,637,212 of CM029599.1, forward strand.
GTCACAAAATTATATAGTCCAAAAGTGTTTAGTGTTATTTACAAACACTGTATTATCTATAAATGGGTCACAAATACAAACTTGACTGATAATGTAATTTGACATCAAGTCTATTTTTAGTTTTATCTAAAAGGTTACTTTTTGTAAAATCTTTAACTAAAACAAATATGTCTCAATCAAAAATTGATGGATAAAGACATTACTTATTGGTAATCATAATCATAAGAAACTTATTTTTATATCACTACAATCAGAGCACAAGAAGATGAAATGACCAACAATTGTCAAACAACCAATCAAACACATGGAAATAAAGACTTTACCTTACTTGATAAAATATAAGGAATTGTTCTTCACAGTTAAATCTAGTGAGACAGAATCTGCTCACACCTTTCGGACCACATGAGTTCACTTATAGTGTTTGTTTGGTTTCGTGTTACTCAATCTTTAATTGTCTGTGTAAACTGTTGGTTTTTTTTTTCGTATTTTTTCTTTTGGTCATGACATTCTTCGATCTCTTGTTTTTTATTGTCCACTTAGTAACTTCTTCATCCTTGACCTCTGGTGTATAGTTGTCTCATTTGCATTTATACAACATTTTCCCATCCTTAATATAAGGAGAAACAATTTATTTGGTTAAATTAATTGACCCTTTTGCATGAGGCAAAAACATTTCATAATCAGTTCTTGATAAAGTTTTTATACAAAAGAATTTCTCAGTTAAAAGAATCTTTTTTATTAAGAAACTTATCAAATATATAAGATATTTATGCTACATGTGAAGGATTTGTCATAAGACAGCAATAATGATGAAATGTTACAGACGGTAAAGTTGTCTCCGGTAAATCCGTCTAAAAACCCGGTCCCTAGTGAACTGAGTGAAGAAAAAAAAAACCCAATTAATTCTGAAATAGTATATTAAATCACTTAAAAAAATACTTACTTGTTACATGCATTCCGATGAAGTTTATAATTTGTCTTGGCACTCACACTGAATTACTGTTTAGTTGTTTCATATTTATCTTTGAAAAAAAAACAAATGTTTATCACCACGGTCAACCATATATTAAATGGTCTAAATCAACTGTCATAAATAGAACCATTGCACATTGTAACTGATTTCCTTATGAATTTTATTTTATTGACAAATATATGTATATTTGCAATTTATGTAATACAAATGAATCAAACTTTTTAATAACTTATAACAGAAAAAATAGATTTTATGTTCGATGTTCTGACTTAAGACAAATGACTGGCGCTTCGAAAGCAACACGTTTGGTTGCGGCCCGTCATTCCTTATTCTGACCAGACTGCTGGTGGACTATGTCTTTGGAAAAAAAATCTATGAGTAAGTCATTTATTATATTAATGATTCATATAAGAAATTCAAACGTGTAATTTTGTCTTAAGTATTCAGATCTTATTTTTTTTTTTTTTCTTTCCTATATCTCATTTCCATCTTAGATATGGATAATACACCATTTGATTTATATCAGTATGCAATATGCATTATTCCACTGACGGAGCACTGTTTTAAGCTTGTGATTCTTAGTTTCTGACAAAGAGTTATTCATATCTTTATATATATTTGGTGTTATTGGATTAAAATTCGTGTCAAGGCAATCGGACTTAGACGTTTACAATTATTCAGTTCATTTAAAATTACGCAGGGTAACAAAAGGTGAGTGTCGTTACTAAAACTACGCAGGGTAACAAAGGTGACTGTCGTTACTAAAACAAATCGGGAACTAGGTTAATTTGTTCACTTTTTTAATCTAAAACAAACTTTGGTCTTAATTTCATGGAGTTTTATGTTCCTCTCGTCAATGATATTTACGAACAGGATCCGACAAACGATCCATGCTATGATTCTTCTGATATGACATAAACTTTGCCAATTACATAAACTGTGTCTTGTAATGAATCATCATGTAAAACATATACATTTCAGGATTTAAATTCTGTTTGAGGAAGTTTGAAAATTTTGATGAATCACATATCCTTTGAACCAAAAATACTTTTTGTACGATACATTTTCGTTTAAGATATTATGTAACTTCATTGTTATGATACAATCCATATGCTCAAAATAGTCGATGAATAAGAATGTAAGATATACGTTACTGCTGCAATTCATATTTTTGTTATGAAAGAGTTTGGCCTGGTCTATATATAGCATCAGGTCTATATATAGCATTTCACCTACATTTTAAAAATATTTCTTACACTTTAGTTTTATAATATACATGTAAATATATATATTTTAACTTTTTTCAAAGTTTGTTGAACCTAATATCTAGTTCAAATGTGAATAGATACAGAGAATTGTCAACATACATGCAGTAAATGCGTAAAACATGTATTGCGTTAATATATACACAAAGAAAAAAGTAAAGCTACCCCAAGTTTTATTGAAATGACAAATAATACCATTAGTGTCATGAGAACAAAATTTCAAAAATACATATATGGCCTGTTAGGACATTACTTTTCTTTAAGAAACACACAAGTATAAACAGAAATGATGATTTAATGAATAGATTATAACCAAATCACAAACCCAGTTAATACACTAAAACATGTCCATTCTGAGTTCATTGTGCCCGATAAGAATCACTTTGAATGTCGTTAAGTGGAGAACATTAACGACATTAATCAAAGTGAAATATCGAGTGAAACCACCACGGGCTTGAATGACGGCCTCAACCCTGCCTCTTACATGTATCCCTACATCCAGTCGTCGGGTTTCCTGCTATCGTAGCTGTCGAAATTCCCGGTGCAATGCTGCTTCCAACTGGCATAAGTTTTGAAGAGGAGTAGAGGAGGTTCGACTGCCTGTAGACGACGGCCTCACATGTCCCAAACATTTTGTATCGATCTGATGAGTTAAGCCCTTTTCAACTGATTTTTATAGTTTTTTCTTATGTTGTGCTGTTACACCACTGTCCCGGGTTAGGGGAGGGTTGAGCGCTCACAAACATGTTTAACACCGCCACATTCTTTATGTGCCTGTCCAAAGTCAGGAGCCTGTAGTTCATTGGTTGTGGTTGGTTCATGTCTGTCGTATTTGTTTTTCGTAATTTGTTTTGTTATAAATTAGGCTATTAGTTTTCTCAATTGAATTGTTTATTATTTTTTATGTCGGGACCTTTTTATAGCCGACTATACGTTAGGGGAGGATTGGGCGCTCACAAACATGTCTAACCCCGCCACATTCTGTATGTGCCTGTCCCAAGTCAGGAGCCTCTAGTTCAGTGGTTGTCGTTGGTTCATGTCTGTCATATTTGTTTTCCGTAAATTGTTTAGTTATAAATTAGGCCGTAAGTTTTCTCAATTAAATTGTTTCCTATTTTTCATGTCGGGGCCTTTTATAGCCGACTATACGGTATGGGTTTTTGTCATTGTTGAATGCCGTACGGTTGCCTATGATTGCTTACATCCACTTCTTTTGAACTTTGGTGGATAGTTGTCTCATTGGCAATCATACCACATCTCCTTATTTTTATATAAAGCGCGAGCTAGATGAACCAAAACTGGACACTCTTGCATATGGAGTATATATCTTCCAGTTGATACGATATTCCATGAGATTTTATATTGTTTTTTGCATTTTGTTTACCTTTGTAGTATTTATTATTCTTAATTTGTACTTTATCAGAAAAGTGTATATGCCATTATGTTCGACTATATTATACTATCAACCACAAAAAACGTTTTTTTTTTTTTGTTAGCGTCTTTGTCTGAATTCTTTGTATGTTTGTTTGGAATGTTTTAAGTCAGTTGTGTTGTATATCTATGATATATGCTTACACAATTTTGGCTTCTGGATCTTAATTGTTGTAAATCAATTATGTCTGTTTGGGTTGCTTACACAATTTTGTCAATATGACGGAACTATAAACAACTATCATACAAGTGAGAGGTTTAGCTAGCTTTAAAACTAGCTTTAACCCACAATTTTCTGCGGTAAATGCCCATACCCAGTCGGGAATATGACATTTGTTTTCCGTTTGTTCCGTTTGTTGATATAGTCTAGCATTTAGTTGATTTTGTCATGTTTTATAGACAAAAATGTTGTTCAGCAGACAACAATGTTGTTATTTATGCAAAAAATTTACATGGAATGTCTATCTAAAGAAGCAGAACTGGGTACATTGCATACAGCCTTGCATCATTCATGAAAGAGGAGATTTAAAAAAATCTCAAATCTGCCCTTCTCTTTCTTGGTTTCAACTTAAAAGAGGACGACGAATATATAAGCTTCACAAAAATATGTATAAAGAACAATAAATAATCATTTTTCCTTAATATAAAAATAAGGAGATGATGTATGATAGCCAATGAGACAACTAGCCACCAAAGTTCAAATAGAGTGGATGTGAGCAATTATAGGCAACCGTACGGCCTTCAACAATGAGAAAAACCCATACTGTATAGTCGGCTATAAAAGGCCCGACATGAAAAATAGGAAACAATTCAATTGAGAAAACTAACGGCCTAATTTATAACAAAACAATTAACGAAAAACAAATATGATAGACATGAACCTTAAGTTCTTTCTGAAGTAAAAGATGGCCTGTAGAAATATTGTGATGAAGTATATTCAACCAGCGGTGTCATCAGGGGTCAATCATATCACTTGTTTTATTTTTTTACGCTTTACTTTACCATTCCCGATACTCAATTGAAAGTTCGACTGCATCGTCTCATTAAACAAAGCTTTTCTGCAACAACGGGAATCGTGGATACATATTCCTTGTTTTAAGTCATTGAAAATATTACTTTGTGAAGAACCACTCTGATTCCAACAACAAATACATCGAAAATGTTATCGTCAAAATGCTGGTCTTTTTGACCAACAACATATTTGTTGAGTTTAGGGGATACATGTATATATTTCAACAGACAGTTGGTATATCAGTGGGTACTAGTTGTGTATCCGTACTGGCCGACTTGTTTTCGTACTCAAATGAAGCAGAATTCATACAGAACCGTCTAAAAAACAGACAAAAGAAAAGCATTTTGTAAGGTTGTTTGATTTTACTTTCAGATATATTGATGATGTAGAATCTGTGACAAACGTGATGATAACAAATTTCCAACCTCCCATTTCTCAGCAGTAACATACCCTCTGCTCCATCGTATGACCTTCGCATATATTAATTAATACGTTACGTTCGTGCATGTTCACAATGCATAAGTTCCATTAATATCGATGTTAAAGACATTGTCAACCTTGACTTCGCCTCAGTTGATAATGTTTTCTCGGGGTAACAATCTGCTCTATCACCCTCTCAGCTATGTGTTATTTATATAGTGTCCTATTTCAGATAGTGACAATCACTGCTATGCATGACGAGTGACGCATGCACAGCAGGAGACGTTAATATGTCGACGCACTTGGTCGCGCTTTTTGAGTTCATGCTATTCCCTCAGTTTGTGTTTGTTAGATGATTTGAATCTTTGTAATCTATTTATGATATTTGTAATCTATTTATGATATTTGTAATCTATCTATGATATTTGTAATCTATCTATGATATTTGTAATCTATTTATGATATTTGAGCAGTAGTAAACTAATGTTGCCATAATTTATTGCTGTAACAAAGAGGCCATTTCGATTCGCTATTTAATCCATGTGTTTGATATATAATATTGCATAATAAGGACTTTTAGTGAACGTGTTTTCTTACTTTTTTTTGCATTTTAAGAATTCCGCCCCTAGAGGAGGTAACGTAATCAGTATTAATTTCTGATAAAAAAAAAAAGATGTTTAACCAATTTGAAAAGAGGGGCATAATACATAGCTAACATTATTTTCAACTTCACGTAACGCTATATAGGTGATATTCTCTCACTATTTAATTCTATAATAAGTGACTATGATGAACATAATTATCAAACTGAAATTAAGGATACCATAGAAACAGTTTAGTTTGCCTGATAACTTCACTTATATGTATAAAGCTACAAAAGCAGTCGGTGGAGAACAAAACTTTACACAAAAATAAGATGATTTCATCTTTCCTACTGTGAACTTTCCAGGTGGGTTATTCGTGTAGATGAGCCTTCTGTGTAGTGTTTTATTAATGTGCGTGTGAATGCGCATGGCAGGTGATGCCAGCGAAATATATGATTTAGTTTTGTCTAAAAAAAAATATCGTGATTTGAGAAAGGTTCTTGGTTTATGGGTAATTGTGGAATACAGTTTTTCCCTCTCCATCTATTATCGCAGAGTCACACATGCATCTCTCTGACTTAATATCTCGACCGTTTGTGTTGTTACCTGGTAATACGTACAACTGATTTATAATTCTATAGGGAAAGAAAGCCCTTAGTATATGATAGTACGGCGTTATATGATTACCAGTTATAAAGAAAACAATAAGGAATAAAAGTAAGGTACTGATTTCAAGTTTTTGACCTATTCGAGACAAACTACGGAGATGGAGAACAAACAAAAAACATGAATCATTTATTTATTTTTTACAAACTTGCAGCAAACAGAAAAAAAATGAAAATACATATATTAAAAGCGAAATGTGTCTTACAGTAATAAAGAACAGATACATTTTATGATATTGTGCTATTTCACGTTTCCCTTTAAAAAAAAACACTTCTTACTGATACATCAAAGCAGCCCCGAAAAACGACGCTTGTCCATCTCTCGAAATCAATCTTATTTGAGATACCTTTACAAAAATCTGATCACCCGCATTGAGCTTAAAGACACCAGCAGTATAACTGGTGTAATCACCAAAGATTTTATTTTCCGCCCAACATTGTGTACGAACACTTTTTAAGAGTAGCTCCTGACCATCGTTTGGATAAATATAGTTGAACCTGTAAACATAATGGTACAGAGCATGTGATATATTTGATTGTGCTTGACCTCTATAAAGGTCACTGAAAAATATCTGACTGTATACAAAATAAAGACCAGATGTGTTGATGATAATTCGGCTGTCGTCGACATGTATGTCATTTGCGTGAAATGTTGGTCCCTTCGAAATCCAATTACTAACTGTAAATGGAGGTTCACCTGTAAACAAATTATACATTAAATTCATTAATGGTCATAGTCCATTTTATGTCAAATAAGTTCCATCTGGAGAGAAGGGACATTTAAAAATTCAATAACAAGTGATACAGTCATGTTCTAAAAATGGAATCCTCAAAATGTGTAATTTAGAATTCTGTTTAAAGGGGCATTAGCTGCCAAATTCATGTTCACCGATTTGACTCAAATTCTCATATTTGATTCCTAACATACTAAAACGTATATTTACAAATTACAAAAAGTCTAAAATAAACAATAAACAATACATGGACTCGAAAATATGTATCAACATTTCGTGTGTATTTTTGTCTAGACGTCATATCTAATTAACCATCGAGATGAACTCCGAAGACTGCCGACGGTCATATAACCCGATATAAACATAAATATAAATATGAATAGATAGCGACCACGTGCAATTGGATTTTTCTTGGTCTGTTTGATTTCATTTTGTAGGTTTCAAAGTATGTTTATTATCGTTTTTACCTGTATAAGAATGCTTTTTGTGGATCGAATCAGTCAACCAAATGATTCATCCTTGTTTCATTTTCAATGTTGACATTCTTTTCCTTTGCCCAGCTAAGGGGTTAAATAAAAGGTCACATGAATACGGATTCAATGAGGTCGAATTATTCACTTGCAAGTGAATAATTCATCAGCGATGTTTCTTAGCTTATTATGACAAAATTGAACCAAATTGGCTGCTAAAATCGAATTATCATTTCACTATTTCACTTTCATTAATGATTTAACAAACAAACAAAATCATATTTTATTTTTTTATATCTCGTAGCTAATGCCCCTTTAATACATTATACCTATCAATCTATTTTTTCCCATTTTATTGTTTTGTTTTCCCAAATTACCGATTAGTATCTAACCATATCGTCAGTTTGATATTTTGATTTATCATTTAAAAAAAATGCATGTTTTAATGAAATATATTTTGTTGGCAAAAAGTTAACCTTAGACAGGGTTTTCAATGACTTTTTAGATCTTCTAGTGTATTCATGCATATTACACCTTTGATAATTCCCCTGATCAGTATGACAGAAACGCGATTTGAAAATTCGGAATGTTTTTGGTCTTTCTTTTTATTCATAAATTTATCTTATGATTTAAAGTTCCTAGCTACAACAAAGTTCACGATTATTCAAAAGTTTGCTCTTTAGCCCTGTTTTAAAATAACTAATACTTACGATTATCTGTTATTGGTTGTACGCCTGCAGTCAGATGAGCAGAAGGTCTCTTTAATCTGGTAATGTTACGTGTATCGCTGGAACTGTTGCATTTACATTCGGATTCAGAAAGAATTCGATCTACAAAGAACAAGTAAAACAAACCATAAGAACTAAAACGGGGTGATGTTTAGACATAACTACATTCTTAGGTTTAATATTTACATTTGCTTAAATCAGATTGAATAAGATACAGGGAAAAGGAATTACCTTTAGTTTTCTTCAATCGTTCTTGCCTTTCAAACATCTACAATGAAAAGGAAATGTTTGTCTTTATTAAAATACAGGGGTATAAATAGAAATAGAAAAAAATACAGGCGTGTTATTTTCATTCATGAACGAACTGGTACGCATTTTTAACTGTCCCACTGACATTCATGTAAACTTGTAAACAATCTGAATATAATGCAGTGTCATTTAACCTCAATATTTCAGCCTTGTGTTGGATAGTCATTGCTGTCTTTGATAGCAAGGTCCTTAATAAAGGTATTTTTTGTTTCGATATTACATTATATAAACTGCCTGAATCACCGTCCATTTAATGGTTTCTCGTCTGATATTTATTTTTCACTGAACTTCTTAAAATAAGTAACATCTTTTTTATCAACAATCAGAACCGACCTTAAAAATCACGGGCCAATTACCTATTATAACATGTCAATCAAATTCCTCCCAAAAACAATTAATCAATTGAAATCTGTCTCCTAGTGCAATAGAAATACTATGGGTCAATGTTGTTATATAAAATAGAATGGCTCACGTAGATATGAATATCTTGTTTATGAAGGTACAACACTGATTCTAAGGACATCCTTTAAAACTGGCATTATTAAGATGTTTGATTTTTTTTTATTGACAATACGTTTATTTTAGTGGACGCATTTTACTGTAGGATATGGAAACCAATCGTTTCTGTTCTTGTCGACTTGTCCCTTTATTCGAATGAGAAAGACTTCATACAGGGGCTTATAAAAAATAAGATGGTACAAGCTTTTAAATTTCACTTTCGGATTTCCGCTATATATGGTGTCAAGCGACTAATTGATTAAAATTTAAGTGACCATGTAAATCACCTTGATAAAACTTAATCTGAAATACAGATTCTACTGAAATATTTTTTTCATTATTTGGTATACACATATAAATCAACAATGAAAGATATTGAGAGTTTATTTTTTTCTTATTCATGTGGCAAAAACTTACCAAAGATATAAGGCTTATAAAAGAGGGACGAAAGATACCAGTGGGACAGTCAAACTCATAGATCGAAACCAAACTGACAACGCCATGGCCAAAAATAAAAAGACAAACAGACAAATAATAGTACAGATGACACAACATAGAAAACTAAAGACTAAGCAACACGAACCCCACCAAAACTGGGGTGATCTCAGGTACTCCGGAAGGGTAAGCAGATCCTGCTCCACATGTGGCACCCGTCGTGTTGCTTATGTTATTACAAATCCGGTAAATAGTCTAATTCGGTAAGTCACATTCGTGAAAAGGGAAGGGTATTGTAGTTACGACATAAGGAACATATCCGATATCATCTGTGAAACGGTTATTCCATAACGGTCAACCAACTCGTGATGGCGTCCGTAAAATTTTCGAAGGGATGATTTCAACTTCACCATTTGGAACTCTTGGTTTAATAGCTTCCTTGTGAGCACCAATCCTCTATCAAGGAAATCATGACAGGAAACACAAGCCCTGGAATATCGTATCAATTGGGAGATATATACTCCGTATGCAGGCGCTGCTGGAATGTTGCTACATAGAAATGGAAAGTTCACAATTGGGAAGCTGAAATCATCTCTTTTGTCGTAAAGTTTTGTTTTCAACCGACCCTCATTGTCAATTTCTAGATGTAAGTCAAGATATGACTTGTATAACTTGTACGCTAAGACTCGTTAGTTAACTTGTACGCTAAGACTCGTTAGTTACGCTCGAATTAAAAAGTTAAAAGGACAAATCAAATAAGTTATATATCTTTAAAACTTGTGCTACATTCCTACAGAACCTCTATATCCAGGGCATAGATCTTTAAAACTTGTGCTACATTCCTACAGAACCTCTATATCCAGGGCATAGATCTTTAAAACTTGTGCTACATTCCTACAGAACCTCTATATCCAGGGCATAGATCTTTAAAACGTGTGCTACATTCCTACAGAACCTCTATATCCAGGGCATAGATCTTTAAAACGTGTGCTACATTCCTACAGAACCTCTATATCCAGGGCATAGATCTTTAAAACGTGTGCTACATTCCTACAGAACCTCTATATCAAGGGCATAGATCTTTAAAACTTGTGCTACATTCCTACAGAACCTCTATATCAAGGAGAGTTGTCTCATTGGCACTCATACCACATCTTCTTATATCTGTTTAGTATCAAAATTCCATTAGTAGATGGTTTATTATATGTGTTTAAAATGAAAAGTCTGCGTTTTTACTGTTATAGAGTTTTTGCATCACAGTTGAAACGTTGATATTTCCCACCTGTTGTAGCCCCAATACGTTGTCTTTCTTCATTTATGACTTAGAATCGGAGTTGTCTCATGAGCATCACGAAATGTATTAATAAAGGAGCAGAAAAATATAAAGAATGAACTTACCAAGCTAAGAAGAATTGATGTTTGATTCGATCCTTTAGCACAACAAATTTCTATATCATTTTCCATTGTTCTTTTCAATAAGTGAAGTTTTGCATTGTCTTTTTCCAATGGTCCGAGTATCAAATCATAGCACGGCACACACATAGTATTTTCTCTGTTTCTCCTCTCTAACTTTACATTGTAAAGATCATGTCTTAAATGATTTAGAGAGGTAAACATTGCTACTATTAATGAAGCAAAGAGTATTATTATTCCAATTACAATCATCCAAATAAGAACGTGACATCGTTCCACAGATAATTTTGTTTTATTTTTTCTTTGCATTACTGTCCTTTCAGAGCTCCCAGTTAGACACATACAGTAAACAGTATGTTTGTAGGCATCACACAAATTAGTATTCATATCTCTTATTCCGTAATAAGTTTCAGGCCTTGTGACTCAGATTGACGACAAATTGTCTCAAAAGTTGACCATCATCATCATTGTCACAGACACTGTCTGAAAATGGTCTTCATGATTGACACCTTAATAAAAAACAAAACAAACAAAAATCAAATATAGACCACATCATTCTTAATGTATGCATGTTACTACAATGTAGATATATATAAAGGCCTAATAATTTAACCAACCAATGTCATAGTAATTTCCACCCTCAAAATCATCTTCTGGAGAGAAGAACTTACAACAATTTTATACATCCTTCGACGACCATGCGCCTAGCATCTAGAGAAAGAGGTTTTAACCACTACACCCGATCCAATACCCATGTATAAATATAAATGTTTAACACGCTTATTAGGTGTTATAAGTATTCTTGTTATTTTTCATATAAATTCATGCAATATTTCGTTAAGCAAACTCGCTTCATTAGGCAAAAGCATTTATCCAGATGTAATCAGAGACTGATATGAATTTTTGTAGTTTATTGTACAGTTCGTACGTACAGATCTGTGTGCTGTGTAAATTGTATGACATTCAAGATTTATTCACTTCCTTTCTTATAAAATTGTTGCTTATCTCTCTTATTGGATCAATGAGGTTCAAGAGTACGTATCTGGTACATTCGAAATACATTTTTCTTTGTTTTCTACCTTTTGTGTTCCAATTTTGGTTATCTCCGTAATTTGACAGGAGATATTTTCAAAAGAATGCCTTGTTCTTAAGGGGTGTCTCGTGATTTTTCTTGGGTATACAAGTTTCAGAGGTAAGAACATAAATACAATTTTTCCGTATAACAGTTGGATGTTGTCTAGATTTGTATTGCTTCTTTGTTACTGTGCTGACGAAAAAATTCAGCTTTACAGCACCTACAATTGCTACATTCGCATGGTTTGTAACCCCCGATAGTCCAAGTCTCTTGTTGTTGTTGTTGTTGTTGTTGTTGTTGTTGTTGTTGTTGTTGTTGTTGTTGTTGTTGTTGTTGTTGTTTTTTTTTTTTTATTAAAGAAAGTATACTTTTCAATTAGACAAAATTGCTTGTGAATATTTGTCAGATCGAGATTAAAGGTAGCATCAGACGGAATTTTATATGTATGGGTCGTCTAATCTTTAGATTCTAGGAACATCTTCCTTTCTTTTCCAGGGCTCACCGAAAACTTGTTCATTTTTTGTTCTTTTGGCTCAAGTTGTAATTTCATTTGTTTTAAATGACAGGAGCAATTTCGCTTACGGCTGGTGACTTGACTGTACGGAATGCTCCAGGAGCAGTGTTTCGGATGGCAACTCTTCAGAAGGAGAAATTCGTGTTTGTCAGTTTTCTTTGTGTAAAGATCAGTTGGCATGACTCTGTTTTTAAAACTATGGTGGTGTCGAGCAAATCAATTTTCTTGTTTGATTTTTTTTTAGATAAAATTTTAATTTATTATAATAATCTTGAAAACTATGTAGATGTTCTACCGTATCGTTCCACTTTAGGCCGACATCATCAATAAAACGGAGCCACAACAAGGGTTTGTATGACACGGTCGACAGGATGTGTTCTTTGTTATACCTCATGTACATATTGGCAAATAAGGTGCCATTTTGTTCCCATGCTGGTACCGCCAAGAAGTGCTGGTTGTTCAAAACAAAGTTGTTATTATCGAGCACTTCAAATGTAGCTTAAGTAACTGAATCAGACATTCGGTTGGGGATCCTAAACATTACGAGTGTTCTATACCTTTCCACAACCGGCTGTTCCTTCGTTTTTCGAAATATTAGTGCATAAGGAACATACATACATCGAAACCAAAATTGTGCTGTTAGGTAAGGATTTGATGAATTCATTTTAATCAAATGATCCCTTGTATCTTTAATGTAGGATTGTATTTTTCTAACATGTAGTCTAAGAGGGTGATCAGCGAATTCAGTATTTGTTTTCCCGGTAGGATGACCATTGGCTGATACTGATAGGTCTTTCCTCTTCTGTATGGAGTTTTTGAAATCTATAAAAACGACCAGCTGTGCAAGTTTCATTTGGACGTAAGAAATAGAAAGTAATCTTTATGAAATATAACAAAAAAGTGTATAACACCTAATTAGCGTGGTAAAGTTATATTCTTAGTTACCGCATAAAACTCAAAAAAAAAAAAAAAAAACTGATTCACGCCTAGATAGGTTGAATGTTGATTGTTGCTATATTTAAACATTATATATATATATATGTTACAGGCATTTTCTAAATTTAGGCATTTTGTAAAATGACTGAATTTTCAGGCAATTTATAGAATGCCTAACCTTGGTAGGCATTATATAAAATGACTAAAAATACCTAGTCATTTTTTAAAATGACTGAAATTCTGAAACAAAGTTCAACAGATTGCCTGTTCAGTTTCAGGCAATTTGTAGAAAAATGATATTATTGAGATGCATATGACAAAAAGTGGACAAAAACACAACATCTTGCAAAGAAAATAACTAATGGTTCGGTAGAATTAATTTATTTTTCAAAAACCAGCTGGGAAAGTGTGTATGTCATATGATACATGTGATATGTTCTTTTTAGTGAAAATACGTTAAGTATGTACTCACTCTGTATTTTTAGATAGTAAATTTATGATTATTTTGTCAAAATGGCAGAAGGACAAATTGTTCTTTCAATAGATGAAAATTTACAAACGATTTTTTAGAAAATCCAGATTCAAAACAGTGAAGTGAAACATATGAAGCAGAGAAAAAGAAGTTTTTTTGAATAGGCTGATTGGTTTGTTTGCTTTCAGTAGTAGGTCCGAGGACACAGTTATCGTCCTTAGATTTTCGTTGTCTACAAATATAGTCCCTAGTGTGGACAGTGTATACCTTGCAAATTTTGTTCATACACTTTCCAAATTTATTTCTTTATATTTTATGCATGAAATATTAAGTAAAGGGATGAAATTACATGTTAAAAAATTTGGGTGCTGAATCTTTATGTTAAGTAGTGATTTGGTCCAGTTCAAAAGGTCAAAACTAGTATGTCTGAAGCTGTCAAACTGAATTTTAGACCCCTTAACATAGAATTGTCAATATTTTGAGTTAGAGCTGGTAGACTTTTCTATAATTTTGATATTATTTGTCCCAATAGTAGTACACTACACTGTAAAAATCATTTTGAAATAGAGCAGGTGCGATTTTTTAATTTGAATTTATTGTCTAAAAGAAATGCACTACAAAATAACTGTGTTCTCGGGACTTTGAATCTTTTGGGAATATATAAGAAGAAGATATTCATGTGTGACGTGTGTGCTTATTGCGAAACGCAATGTTGTCGAACGTTAAGTGTTTTATCAGAAAAGGTAATGAAAGAGCTAAATATGTCATGATCCAGGTTTCTCCAAATGTGGTCAAAGTGCTAAAACCAGATTTAACGCCAAACAATGTATTTGCAAAAAATTAGGACAAATATCATGAATATTGTATAACAGTTCTGTCATCCAAACATTTTAAGAATTAACAAATAATTGTCCAGTTCTGTGCTTGTGTGAATTTGGAATAATTCAGTAAAACTTATTTTTGATTATTAAAACTCTCAAATTACAAGCTTTAACATTCAGTAATTATCGTAAATAAAACTGCTCTGTTGTTCAAAGCTTTCAATTTGTTTTTTTAACATTTTATTCTATAAAATGATTTCAGGCATTTTGTAAAATGCCTTTCAATTTTACAGGCATTTTGTAAATGGCTAGAAAAATTAGTCATTATGTAAAATGCCTGATCTTGCAGGCATTTTAAAAATGCCTAAATTTAGAAAATGCCTGTAACACATATATATATATATATATATATAACAAGTCTAAAAGGTTACAACATCACCAAAAATAACAATAAAATAAACAAATATTAAATATTTCGGATAACAGATATCCTTCATCAGTATGCATATGATGTAAAATGAATCTATTCTGATTATAAAACTATAACAATCTTGAAATTTATACAATAAAACAGTTAAACCCGAACATCATACAGACGCTTGTACAATTCTAATTTTTTTTTTGGTTATATATATATATATATATATATACAAAATTGCGGTTTTTATCCAACGCAATCATAGGTTTGAACGTTGTTTTCAATTTAGACTTGTTTATATTTTTTCGTTTGGGCTTGTATTATAATTTCCTTCGGGTTTATATAATCCGTTCATTCTATTTCGACTCTTCAAAATTCAAGAGTCAATCCTAAATTGAGGTTTATTATATGGCCTTCCAAATACCGTTTCGATTCCTCACATCACTTGTCGAAATCCGGATATGGTGTTCAAATGTTTGAACCTCATGTTTGCGGTATAACATCTTTTCCGCAAGTTTATTGTTTTCTGTTTGGTATTAAATTTATAATTAAGATCCATTTTGTTACATCTGGTGATCCGTTATTTTGGCAATCGCCATGGCAGTCACCAGGGTTTAAGAACATCCGTTGTTCGACCTGCTAGTCAAATGCGTTTTGTTAAAATATACTTTTTCACTTTTTTGGTCTTTTGAAAATGTTGTTTGTGCTGTAATTAGACCCCTCTACTAAGAAATTTGTTTAGCATGCACACGTAGAAAATTGCGGTTTTTATCCAACGCAATCATAGGTTTGAACGTTGTTTTCAATTTAGACTTGTATATACTCGTCTAAATTGAAAACAACGTTCAAACCTATGATTGCGTTGGATAAAAACCGCAATTTTTATACGTGTGCATGCAAAACAAATTTCTTAGTAGAGGGGTCTTAATACAGCACAAACATATATATACTGATATATTTATTCATCTCTTTTATTGAAGAAGATTATTGTTTCTCTACAAAAAAAAATCCACATACCATATTGTTTTTCTACGAAAATTCCGAAATGCAAACAATCATGTATACATCCAGATAAACATACGCAAAATTCTTGTTTCTTGTTTCCATTGGTAGATAAGGAACCCAAATTTAAAATGGTAAATATGTAAAGTTTCACGCGAATCAATAAATATTTGATACTATCGCGTTGAAAATTCCACCGATAACAATATTTAAAAAGCCCTTAAATTAGAACAATGTAAATGAACTAAATTTAAAAAGAAATAATTCCAAATGTGTTATAACCCGGTAGACTTCCTGTTCTCATCAAGCCTTTAAATGCCGTTTGTACTATGACCTCGGTTTCTTAGGTATCCTTTAGAATTTCTAAGTATTAACCACTATTATCGGTAATATTCAATTGGCACTATACTATTTTACAGATGTATCATTCTATATTATTAGTTTTACCAATATTTACTAGTACAAATATAGGTGCAGTTAGTTTCTTTTGCAACGTAGCCATTACAACAAAGGATTTTCATATTAAAATATACTCTTGTCATTAACTATAAATGTAATAATATTCACATTTTGAAGTTTAAGTTATAGAAAAATAAACAGTTCCTATCAACAGATTTGCTTCTTTCAATAACGGAAAGCTAATAGCATATATAATCAACATGATCAACTTAACAGCAAGTTTACTTTTTTTTTTTTTAGTATAAAAATATCAAATATTTTTATTATTCCAATCAAGGTCCCACAGGGGGCATTTACTTTTTTTTTTAATAACAACAATTGCTAATTATGCGAAACATGACATATACATCTGCTATTTGCAGTGTTTAACCAGGAATATACACAACTCTTTTAATACAGTTGAGTTCTCACAAAACAGCAGCCATAGCAATTTTTCTTGGTATTTTAAGTTAATGAAATTGGGGCATGATTCCGAAATAATGTGATATAAATGGTGTCTGTCTTCGTTATATTTTTTGCAATAAAAGAAAAAATGAACTTCATCTTCAATATTACCAGAGTTACACTGCTGACATAGTCTAAGGAGTGGAGGAGTACCCTGGTATCGTCCTATTTCAATCTGCAAATGGTGAGATGACACCCTAAATTTTGTTAATGATCTCCTAAGTTCAAAATTGGACACGATATTTAGATATTTTTCGAAACCATAATTATTCTTAAATTTTACATAAGTGCGCAGCTTCCCTTCTGAATTCTTGGTCAGTTGATCCTTCCAAATTTTTATACACGTCTCTTTCAATATTTGCCTGATGGTATTTTTTGAAATATTTTTCCCATCATTTAGGTTTGCAAACCCAGGAAGAGTTTTAAAAATGTGTTGGAGAGAGCCATAACATGACGATTTATGCTGAGAAAATAAAGTTTTTGAATGCTGGTATGCATCTCACTAGTCTCACACGTTATTCATGTCTGCTTCACATGTTATGAAAGCTCACATTGTACATGTGCATTATAAAACAAATTTAAATACTTTGGTCAATTATCTTTTTCTTTTAAAATATGTAATTTTGGTAGAAATGACCACGATGTGACAATTTTTACACAGACGACATCATCCGGCCAGTATCAACACTTCACGAATTTAAGAAGATCCGAACAAATACCGCCTCAGGCTCAAACGTCGCCAATTATCACGGACACGGGGTCTTCTGATATAAGAGGTGTCCCAGACATGACAAAAGCTCGGATGTCACAGTCATATCATCATCTTAATGACAATTAAAATAATCTCTGCACACCACCATGTACAATTCAGCTACAAGACATGATTCCAAACATTACTATGTAATTTCGAAAAGTGCAACCAAAACCTTCAAAACATTTAAAATTTTATTAAAAGATCCTTAATTCTATCTTTTTTGATATGAAATTCTAGAGTTTGCGTTTCCTATCAGAAATTCCACGAAAGAGGGTTGTTGCTTACAATGTAGCTATAGAATCTTGGTGGTAAAGTTGCAATCATTGTTTGTCTTTTCTTCCTTTCTATTTATTTGTCATGGTACTGTCATTTTTCTTCATTTTATGGTATTTTATTGTCCCTTCGACTTATGGTATCATATTGTCCCTTCGACTTATGGTATCATATTGTCCCTTCGACTTATGGTATCTTATTGTCCCTTCGACTTATGGTATTATATTGTCCCTTCGACTTATGGTATTATATTGTCCCTTCGACTTATGGTATTATATTGTTCCTTCGACTTATGGTATTATATTGTCCCTTCGACTTATGGTATTTTATTGTCCCTTCGACTTATGGTATTATATTGTCCCTTCGACTTATGGTATTTTATTGTCCCTTCGACTTATGGTATTTTATTGTCCCTTCGACTTATGGTATTTTATTGTTCCTTCGACTTATGGTATTATATTGTCCCTTCGACTTATGGTATTATATTGTCCCTTCGACTTATGGTATTATATTGTTCCTTCGACTTATGGTATTATATTGTTCCTTCGACTTATGGTATTATATTGTCCCTTCGACTTATGGTATTTTATTGTCCTTTCGACTTATGGTATTATATTGTTCCTTCGACTTATGGTATTATATTGTTCCTTCGACTTATGGTATTATATTGTTCCTTCGACTTATGGTATTATATTGTCCCTTCGACTTATGGTATTATATTGTCCCTTCGACTTATGGTATTATATTGTTCCGTCGACTTATGTTATTATATTGTTCCGTCGACTTATGGTATTATATTGTTCCTTCGACTTATGGTATTATATTGTCCCTTCGACTTATGGTATTTTATTGTCCCTTCGACTAACGGTATTATATTGTCCCTTCGACTTATGGTATTTTATTGTCCCTTCGACTTACGGTATTATATTGTCCCTTCGACTTATGGTATTTTATTGTTCCTTTGGTTCATGCATATATTTGTCTCTTTTTGCAATAAAACATATAATTTTCATTGAGAGGTATGATGTTCTGTTTTGCTGTCGGATTAATTAATTGTGTGTAATGTTTCTGTTTTGCTGTCGGATTAATTAATTGTGTGTAATGTTTCTGTTTAGCTGTCGGATTAATTAATTGTGTGTAATGTTATGTAGAGTTTTTCTGTTTGTAACTGGAAAGAAAAACAAAAGATTATTCGAAATATTTTCCAAAGCTTGTGTTTCCCATCATATATAATTTCCATGATAATGTTAATGACAATACCATGGCAAAAAATGAAAAAAAAAACGAAAAGAAAAACAATGTCTGCAACTTTACCAACAGCCTCCTTTGGTTCTAAAGCTCACTTGTGATAGATTGATTAATTTTTTCGTGTTTAAGGCCACTTTCAGTACTATTGCCCTTATTGTGGCGGCCAGTTTTTATTGGTGGAGAAAGCCAGATTGCTGGAGAGAACCGTCGCCCTTCCACACCTGTCACGTGAGCCCGGTGTTGAGTTAAGTATTTTAGCCTCGAGCATCACTGAAGAGACATTGATTGTCGAAACGCGCATATGGTGCCGTTAATGGTATTGATATGTTTCATAACAAGTGAGAGTTGAATATATTTGCGATATTTTATCATAACTAAATATTCAAATTAAATAACGAGAGTTGATATCAAGCAATATCCAGTTTTCACAAGTTGTTAAACAGATTTTTCTTATGGTAAACATTCTCTTTGTTTTAAATAGAATAGTCAGCAAATCGTTGATCTAGTCTTTTGCACGTACCAATTTTATAGTTTAAGGATTTACATATAATATTAGGAATTGAAGGCAATTTGGTGGTTTTATAGGCTCGAAAAAGCGATGCCGGATTCCGCCAATTAATAAAATCTGATCGCAAAAAAAAAACAATCAATAGGTAACGAAATGTGTTTTAGTGAAAAATTAATTAAATATGCACTAATGCATTTATTGTCTTTAGTAAAATTATCTAGTTTAAGGGTGTTCTTGATAAGAATCTTCCATACAGTGGTTCAAAATGGTTTCCATCAACTCTTCTTGTCATTTTTACATCTAGACAAAAAAGATTTCAATTATAAAAACTCTCTTTTGTAAGCTGACGAGTAACTGAAATATCATTTCACCTCATTTACACTGTTACACATTCAATGTTGCATGTGTTATGTCAGGTGTAAGGATCTGCCTTCTACACTGTTACACATTTAATGTTGCATGTGTTATGTCAGGTGTAAGGATCTGACTTTTATCCCAAATAATTATAAGGTGCGCTTGACTCTCTGTGTCTAGTTCATTAAATACTCGTAACTCAATATATCAGCACCCAATTTATTCTTCTTCGTCCTCATAAAAGAAATCATAATATTTTACATCACTTTAAATGTTTATTAATTTGTAAATTACGTTTGTACCAAAGAACATATTACCAAAACAGAGGAGGAATACACTAAATGGATATTCAAACTCATAAGTCCCAAACGAACTGACAGAGCCATGACAAAAAAACGACCACAAGACAAACAACAATCATCAAAACACAACAAAGACTGAGCATCCTGAAGCCTACCAATAACCGGGGGTGCTCCGGAAGGGTAGGCAGATGCTTATATCAAAACCATCATAATCAAAATTCACCTGTATTTTATAATCCAACAGTAAATATCACAACCATTAAAATCGACCGGTATTATCTGGTCCATGGACTCTTCATTGAGGTTAACCTTGTACGCGCAATACAAAATAGGGTCAATGTTTCAAGTATTCAATCTTTTTTGTACGTTTGTTTCTTTGAATATTTGCTGCGACGTTCATGTATATATTATGAGGATTTTTAGAACTGATTATACAACGATGTGATGTACTATTGAATTAATACAAGGAATTATTAAATTACTAGTATAGTAAGACTGATATTTATTCATTTTAATGGATAATTAAGCAAATTGTATAGTACTTGTATTGACACCAATAATTGCAATATTTCACAACAAATTTGTTTTATTTCACCTCCAACTTTGTAATACATGAATCGTTTGTCCTAAATAAACAATGATAATGGGTATTTCGGGCTGTTAACCCTCTGGTTTGATAAGGAAAAGGCTATGTATTAATCTGTATGTGTTTATTGCTTTTCTTCATATTATCAATTGCTGGAGATCTACAACAATGAACTTAAAGAGCTAATAGCAAAATCCACATCTAGTGTCAATAGTTGTTGGTCTTAACAGTAAACCCATCTTTTATAACATTCTGCCTTCGGATCAATGGCTCGGATGATGTTGTCTATCAACTAGACAACTAAAAAAAAATCACAATTCAAGTTAGATAAAAACAGATATCCGCAGAAAACACAACCACATCGCAGATATATAGACGAAAAAAAAGACTTTCACTTTAAGTTTAAGACGATAAAAACTAACAAATATATATAAAAAAAAAAAACCAACGCAAATTACAACTACAAATAAGACAACAGAACCGTCAATTGACGGACGCATTTTTGTTAGTTTAAAGTAAATGCTTCCTTTCAGCCGTACACAGAATACTGAAATCTTGCATTACTAGTTGCAAATAACAATAAATAAAAAATCAGCAAATGAAGAAATAAACAAACCGAATTCATGAAAAGATTAATTTAACTTGCTCAAGCATAAAGATAACAGGAAGACAGTAACAACTTGCTAAGAAGACATGCAGGTTTTACACAATATCAAGATTAAATGATTGGTAGGGGTTTAAATAATATACACAAATTCTTTCATTTTTATTCACTTCTATGACATATGTTTGTCAATTATTTGTTTCATGATATATATTAACATGTACACTGTATGACAAAGCTTATATTATAGATTATAATTATAAAAGTATATATTATCAAAAATAACAAGAAAGATTATAACAAATAATTAAAAATTAACAAATACATATATTTTGGCACAATAGAGAAAAATTAATGGCACGCTTTTAAAATGTATATTTCGATATTTAATTCCTGTCAGTACCAGTATTTATCAGTGATGTGTGCTCGAGCAATACTTTTTTTTATGGATATTACATAGTGTAACTGTTGCATATCTATAGAGCTAATAGATAAGTTCCTTGCTAGAAAAATTACATGCAGGGGCGATAACTCACGGTCTACCTTAACACCACTTTTATGTTAAAATTGACCGTTGCCGGACTGGAACTTAATTTTTTTGGTGTCTTTACTTTATTATCCGTTAATATAAACTATGTGTCGTTTTCTAACTCTAGTGAATTATATTTTTAATATAAACTATGTTTTCTAGCTCTAGTGAATTATATTTTTAATATGATATATCTAAAAGGGACACATTTTCAAGGATGGAATTACAGCTTCGCAATGCCAAAAAAAGATGCTTTAGGATCTCTTGATATTAAATCAAGTTTTGATGCCTTTACATACAGGTTATCACCAGCACTGAGCTTAAACACACCACTGGTATAACTAGTGTAATCACCATACACTCTGTTTTCTGCCCAGCACTGTGTCCGGACACTCTTCAGTAACAACTCGTTTCCATCGTTTGGATAAAAGACGTTCCATCGATAGACATAATGGTACAAGGCTTGTGACGTGTTTGATGTTGTTTGCCCTTTGTAAAGATTACTGAAGAATATCTGGCTATATACAAAATATAAACCGGAAGTGTTTACAATTATACGACTGTTTTCCACACGAACACCACTTGAATATGCAGTTGGTCCAGAGTCATCCCAGTTTTGTATTATGTATGGAGGTGCTCCTGTAAGAAACCATTTACAAGTTATTTAGATAAAAAAAGCTTTGAATTTTAAAAAGTTTCATGAGATTCTAGTCGCCTTAATATAAATAATATCAAAGTAAAATTATCTATGAATCTTTAATTATAAATACAAACCATTTGTCATCGGTTGTACTCCTGCCAAAAGATGAGCTGCTATTCTTCCATGATCTTTTCCATGGTTACCATCTTCGTCAACTGTACAGTTATGTTTACTATTGGTTTCTGAGTCAATAATATCTAAAAAAAAAAAAATCAAAACATGCACTTTTATAAATTAACGATTCAAAAATGTATTAAACTGACAAATTAAAATGCACTTTAAAGCGAAAAAAGAGGAGAAATATCGTATTGCACGATATACGGTGGTGGAATGTGTTTTTCTTCAACAGTCTGGAAAAAAAGAATATATTCTTCTATATAGATATAAGAAGATGTGGTATGAGTGCCAATGAGACAACTCTCCATCCAAGTCAAAATTTATAAATGTAAACCATTATAGGTCAAAGTACGGTCTTCAACACGGAGCCTAGGCTCACACCGAACAGTAAGCTATAAAGGGCCCCAAAAATTACTAGTGTAAAACCATTCAAACGGGAAAACCAACGGTCTAATCTATATAAAAATCTATATATGACTATATGACGACTCATGTCTTTCACAGGAAAAGATCGTAAATTTCGCACGCCTTTATGACGTCATTTACCAGATGGAAGGCGCGCCTGTATCCCTGCTCTATTAAAGTTTCAATCACTTTCAGAATCGTCATTCTGAAGGGTAGTCTAGAAATAATTTATGTTCCGTTCGTACGTAATCTTAATTCCCGTACGACTGAAGGGAGGCTGGCCAACTTATTAGATTTTAATTTTCCAAATATTTTGTGCAGTATAAGATCTAACTTTTTCACCCGTTCGCTCAACATGTGTTGGAAGTGACGATGCCTACATTTTGGTCACGTGGTAATGGAAGTCACATGACAGATTCAACTAACTACCGTATCCCGGAACTGGCGTATAGCGGAGTCTGTGGAAATCGTTATTGAAATAGACTAGAATGAATGAAGATATGAGAACACAAATTAGTTATTAAAAAAATAATCAACCATTCGGGAAAAAACATAAATTGAATAAAAACTAAAGAAACGAATGTATGGCCGACTTATATCTATTAAATGTATGAAAGTTTGAAAGTGTGCCAAGTTTATGTGAATATGTATTTTAAGAAAAGTCTAAATATATGTGTAATCTTTTAATAATGTTAAAGATATCGCAATGCACTTTTATGGTTTCTTTTATTAATTTTTATAATGTTTATTGTCAAAATGGGATTTTAAAAGAAATACTTTTACGATTATATTGACATTTTAATTTATAGTGATGTTTTTTTCCCCGTACACTGTATATATTGTATGTATAGTTTGTATGACGCAAACACTAATACCTCGCTGGTGTTTGCCCCGATGTAAAGTGGTAGTTTCTCTCTCTCTCTCTCTCTCTCTCTCTCTCTCTCTCTCTCTCTCTCTCTCTCTCTCTCTCTCTCTCTATATATATATATATATATTCGTCTAAACATCAGCCCAACAATGTTAGATCTGTAAATTTGCTTTCGCAAATTTTATATATATATACTGATCTATTGATAGTTACCTTGTGCATGGTGTAATTTTCTCTTCTTTTAAATAACTACAATAGAGAAAAGGTAAAATATAAATGAAATTTAAATATATAGTACTATACATATAAGATATACTTTTAAATGTATATGCCGTAACGTTATCAAGGATTTATATAGTAAGATCTTATTATATAAGTCCTTGGCCGTTATCCTGTACTGCATGTTACTGTAAAGTAAGGCAATGAATCGATAAGAAGAAAAATCAAGGTAATAAACAAAAACTGAGGGAATCAAATGAACTCCAAAAGGAACGAGAAACATTTAATGGCAAATGAGATATTTAAGGTCAAAGCCTTAACAATATTATAAGATATATGTATTTGTATAGTACGACACCTGCCTGGCTTGAATAATGAAACTGACAGCAAGTAAAAATTACTAAATAATCGAAATAGTACGGGAAGGAACAGCCAAATCAGTAGATGGCCGAAATTATACAGGAAACTGGCATCATACTTGAAGGAAAACATGGAATACAACCAAATTTGATCTATAATGTATCAGTACCGAATCCTTTTTAATGGCCGAATTATGCCAAGCGATTTTTATAAATTTTATGAAGGGCCGCGTTATGAAGGTGCATGTTGGAAGACTTAACCAAATAAAGTAAATGAACAGGTTGTCAATACATTAAATCTGTACGTTTGATTCTTATTATAATTAAGAGATGAGTTCATTAAATTTCAGAATAGAATTTTAGCAAATTTATGGTTGATATACTAGTATAAAACATTAAATAAATTGACATAGTAAAAAGACCATCATGGTGGGGTTTTTTTTTTCTTTTTCACTTACACAAGCAAATTTTGCTTATTGTGTTTGGGTTATCGTTCACGTGAAATTCACGAGAAAAAATTCACGTGAGATTCATATAAATCTCAAATCACGTTAAAATTTTCACATAAGTTTCACGTATAAGGTCGTTTCAGGTGAATTTCACGTTGGTATTATTCATGATTTTAATTAAATTTGAAAATTTAGATGTTATCTGAATAACTTTATTTTGAAAATTCACGTTTTTAACGTGAAATAAAATCATGTGATTTTCATGTGAAATTCACGTGAGTATCTTATGAGATTCATGTGAGTTTCACTTATATGCTAGTCTGACGTGAATCTCAATATGAGTGAAATTTTTTGACAATTTTAACTTTTATCAACAACTCGCATAAGAATTATTACAATGTATAGTTACCAAATCCATTAAAATCGACGTTTGATTGAATCCTTTAGCACAGCAGACTTGAATTCCATCCTCCTGTTTTCTATTCAGCAGTTTTATATTTTCATTATCATGTTCTAATGGACCAAGAATCAAATCATTGCAAGGTAAACATAGTGTGTTTGATTTGTCTTTTCTTTCTGCTTTCTCTTCCTCCAATTTACCTTGTAGTTTGTTAAGCATCGCAAATTGAACAATTATCAGTGAAAAAACAACAGCAAAAATTGTAATATTCACGCACACAATGATGCAACGTTTGTCCTGAAATTTGTCCTGTGTTGACCCTGACAGTAAACTGCTACTGCTTGTTGTACTGCCGTTTCTATGCATGTCACCGTTTGCACTTTTAGTACATTGTCTAATTTCATGATATTTGTTACACTCTGTATTTGCCTCATTTGAGTTAGGTTGCTGTGTTATTGAAACTGCATAAGCACTACATGCATCTGGCTGTGGTCGATGGAAGACTGGGTTTTCGTTGCCGCTACCATTACATACGTCATCTGATGTATTTTGAATCGCATTGAAGTATGATGTTGGTCTGTATGCAATTCCATCCTATTGAAAAAAAAAAGAAAAATAAGGTTAATACAATGATAAGAAATAAAACAAAATTCATTATTAATCATATTTATATTAGAAATGTACCATTAAATCTGAAACAAAGTCCGGTGAAAAATTCGGCGGCCTCCTGTTCATTGTGGTAATATGAAATCAAGAGTATAAAACATTTAATATACTACAGTGTGTTTATACTTCCTGGTTCAGTAGATCATTAATATACCTGGGTATTTTCCAACAAGGTACATTAGTTCTTAAAAAATATATGAAACCAGATACCGTTATAAATTAAAGTTTATCTATCATCATTTATAAAGTAACACAAATTTGCATATCTTTTAAATGTGAAATAAAGTATAGCTTGTTAGAAGTACATTTGTATGTGTACTATCAATCAGTTTTTATTTGCCAAAGATAGCTAAGCGCAAAAGAAGGTTACTTTTGTATATAGAATTAAAATCTATTTCGTTATTATAAAAAAATTGTTTTGCTTCTAATCGGTCCGATTACATTACATATTTAAACTGCTAAATTTATTTATTATTTGAATATTGACCAATGTAATGATTTCATGAATATATGACAAATCAGGCTTCCGATGTTGGTGCATAAGATTAATATATTTGTTATATATAATTATGTATGTATAAACTATCTATAATTAAACCGAGGAAGTTTAAGTTCGATTCCACGAAATGGGAATGAATTATATGTATTACCTGTTGGCAGCACTACGCTCTTCCTGACTGGAAACAAAATTCGTAATTGATTTTTGCACTTATCAATAATGAAAGTATATGAATCAGATACAGCTCAAAAGGAAATGGTATAGGGAAAAATATTCTTGAACTGCTGATGTGTTAAGTTTTCCATAAACTTGAAACTCAAAACGATGACATTCATGTAACATAGATTTCCAAGATTCTCAATTAAAAAATAAAATAAAATATGAAAAATGGTTGTGATTATTGTACGTTCAAAGAAATAATAAAAAAAAATAATAGATACGTCAAGGTAATAATAATATGGTTAAGATTTGACAGAAGAGTCGACCCTCTAGACCCGATTATTTTTAGATGTTATTATTATCATTTTAGAGCATATCAAATATTCATCAGAGGATACTTTGTATGGAATAGAGCAAGACTTCTTTTAAAAAAAATGTCCTAACTATATATCTTTTAGGCGATCTAAATGGCTGGATCGTTTGCGACGATGGTTTTGTATTATAAATTGCTGAAAGAGGCGAAAGTAACATTAAAGAATTTGTAAATAAAACTACAAATCTTGACTTCTTAAATTATTGACTCACAGAGCATGCAGTTTCACAGTAAGTCTGAAATATGCTTATTATACTAACTAGCCTGGTTTGTTTGCTGATAAAAATAGAGCATAATAACCTGGAAAGAGTTAAGCATTGGAAAACCCAAAAATTTAACGTTGTTTGAAACCTGCATTAAAAGGTGCATAGGTCTGTGAACATTTATATTACATCTGTCTTCAAAGATCCGGATAATGCAACAATGCAAGCTCATATTCGTACCAAAGGGGGTACTGTTCCCGCAGACAAAACCCTTACAATATCATTTGAGCTTGTAAAACAGAGGCGGAAGATATCAAGAACACATTCAAAACACAAACAATGTAGAAACTATAACAAGATGTGGTATGGTTGGGACAACTCTCCACCAGAGACCAAATGACTCAGAAGTTAACATCTATAGATCACCACACGACCTCCAACAATGAGCAAAAATCGTTAAGCACAGCAAGCTATAAATGCCCCGGAAAGACAAATGTAAAATAATTCATACGAAAAAACTGACGGCCAGATTTATGTACAAAACAATAAACGAAAAACAAATATGATATACAGCAACAAATGACGGGCTACTGACTTGAGACAGGCTCATACAGAATATGGCGGGGATAGAAATGTTTGCGAGCGCCCAACTCAACCAAGTCCACTAAACACAACTTAAGACCTAGCAACATGATTAAAGAAAATCTTGCGTTCACACCAATGAATTTGGACGAAATAAACAATAATGATGAATTTTGTGTATCACTTGAAAGATCACATTAAAACTCAAACAGCCAAAGGTCTTTTTACAGGCATGGTCTTATTAGACCTACAGAAGGCGTTTGACACAGTAGATCACAAGATATTATGTGACAAATTAGAAGTAATTGGGGTAAGATCTATACCTTGGTTTGAGTCATATTTGACAAACAGAAAACAGGTTGTAAGTGTAAATGGGTGATTTCAGAAGTATGTAATATTACATGTAATTACACCTTATGTAAGAATCCTGGGTTTTGATTGGTTGATAGCCAGTGTATTTTTCACCAATTTACTTTTATCAAATGAATATCGTTCATTTTTAAACAGCGCCGGGGTATATGCAAAAAGGATATGCCTTTTTTACCCTCTCTGCCGTGGTATTTGCCAAAAAATACTCTATCCGACTGGACGCTTGTAATGTCACGATCATCAATGCGTTTTGTACGTTAACATTCGGTGTAATTAAACAGATATAGCATGTTCTTGAGGGGTATTTGCGAAAAATACCAGTCTTGAGAATGAATTTCCTTGCCTTACGGCTCGCGAAATTTAACATTCTCTCGACTGGTATTTTTCGCAAATACCCTCCTTAACATGATATATCTGTTCATAATGTCCTCAAGGTAGATTACTGGGTCCACTATTGTTTTTGATATATGTCAATGATATTCAAACTAGCATTGACTCAGATTGTAAAGTTTTGATATATGCAGATGGTACTGCAATTTTATTTTCCCATATGGACCCTGGGGTCATCTCGCATTAATTATCCAGAATGCTGGAATCATGCCATGATTGGTTAACTGACAATAAATTGTCCCTACATTTTGGAAAGACGGAGAGTATAATTTTTGGTCCTGGTCGTGGAAAACTTCTGTCTTTAATACCGGGTGATTTTGCTATCTCCTGTAATGGTATTAATATTGAATCCAAAACTTTTGTAAAATATTTGGGAATAATAATTGATCAGTTTGTAACTGGTGATTTTATTGTCAACTCCATAGTGAAAAAGTCAACCAAAGGCTTAAATTTTCATATAGAAACAAAGAGTGTCTAAATTTTCAATCTAGGAAAACATTGTGCTCTTCTCTAATTCAATGTCATTTTGACTATGCATGTGCATGCTGGTATGAAGGTATATCAAAACATATGAAGAATAAACTTCAAGTGGTACAAAATAAGATAGTGAGATTTATTCTGCAATTACATCCCAGAAAGAGTGTGACTTATATTGAATTTAAGAAATTAGGCTTTTAAATATTAGTAATAGAGTCAAACAACTAAGACTCAATCATGTTTTCAACATTTTAATAATATATGCCCAAATTATTTACATACTAATTTTGTCAGAAATTAAACATCTTTTAATACAAGATCTAGTAGTAAAACTTTTATTTCTTATGCAGCAAAAATACTGCAATCTGATTGGTTAATTACCCCGGTGTAAATAACACCCCACCCTTGTTCACCCAGGATAAATAAAATTTTGCCAAAAATTTTTAAAATAAAATTGCCAAAAAAAAAAAAAAAAAAAATGTCCCAAAAAAAAAAAAATAAAAATGAATAAATTTGAGGACAAAATTTATAAAAAATTTTTTTAAATTTAATTTTTTTCCGAAAATTCGAAAGAACACAAAAAATTCAGAATTTCCCAAAACAAAGAAAAAAGTATTTAACAATGCGCAGCAACATCGAAGTTGAAAAATGTTACACTGGAAATTTTTCATTAGCATTTTTAATTTTACATCCCGGTTTTCAAATGGGTAAAGGAATTGTTCATAAGAATAAATTCGTTATCTTGGTGTAATCAGGGTGTACGGAATTTTACACCGTTGTTGAAAATTCATACACCCATTCGGCTGCGCCTCAGTGTGTATGAATTTTCAACAACGGTGTAAAATTCTATACACCCTGATTACACCAAGATAACTAATATTATATACCAGGAATTAAAGGATGTAAATCCACCACTTTCTTTTATAATGGAATAAAAGACTGGAATTCGTTACCAGACATGATTAAAAGTTGCTCTAAAAATATAATTTTAAAGTACAAGTGAAAAGTTTTGATGGATAAATTTAAATCCATCTTTAATAGTCAATTTGTTTTTATTAATTATACTGGGGCTTTGACCATTTATCTGTGATAAACTGAAGTCTAAATGATTTGTGTTTGTATTTTCTATGTGTCAACCCTTGGTGTAAACTGAAGTCACGTCATAAAAGGACCCCACTGGAAATAAGTTTTAATAACTTTTGTGGGTCATCCTAAGGTATTAGGCTACAGTGAAAATCTAGTCAATTTAAATTTAAATTTCACTCATTATTTAATCTAGTCTATTCATACTATCAAAATATCATGAAAATTTTCATAATTTTATATTTTAAATTAAAATTTTTAGTAAACATGCAAATCTTTTAGTGTCTACAAACCATGTCTAGTGCTATATCTGTGTATTGTAATATATTGTATCTGTCAAATTCATGCCTTTTATCTTGAATAAATATATATATGAATAAAAGAACTTGGGGAAATATCTTGGGTGCTCCAGGAAGAATAAGCAGATTCTGTTCCACTAATGGCACCCGTCATGTTGCCTATTGTAAGGTACACATTCGGGGATGTCATTATCGAAGAAAGAGGACGGGATTGTGTATACAACAATTGGAAAATATATGTAGTCATCTGTGAAACAGATATTCCATAACGGTCAAGCAACTCGTGAGGTCGACCTTTTGAGATAAATACTTAAAGTCTTCAAAATTTACCAAAATCTGTCAATATTGCGGTTTTGGTCTGTTCGTGCGTTATACTTTGGCGATCTATTTAGAACGCTATTGCCTCGTTAAACTTCAAAGTACACAAACGGAATCGCTTTTCCGTAAATTTCAGTAAGTATTTAGATACTTTTCGGTAATGGCCCTGGTTGGAAATAAATTCAGGGGAAATTAGCCTTACCTTTTAAAGTAATGCGCTATTTTTTTCTAACATTCTTGGTGTTTACCAAAATTTTACTTTTTCCCATACTTAATATTACAAAATATAACAGTTTTGGACAACATTTACTATGCAACATACTTGTTGGTATATATTTCATTATTGTTTAGGGATATCATTGTTATAATCTACAGTGGGCCACTGCTAATGTTTGTATTACTATGGTTTCAAATATATGAACTTCTTTATGAATGTTTTCGCCATCTCATTGGTATTTATATTTCTTAAACCATAAAAACCATATATATATAATATATATCATTATTTTAAATTTTCTATAGCTTCAACTGCTCTAACCACATAAATATAGTATATCTGTCCTGAACATGATAGTTATATATATGCATCTTAGTTCAGTTTATTTTTGAACAAAATGTTTAGAAGATACAATAAGGAAGTCTATATGTTTAATCCCCATTGGATTTCTATTCAGTTTTCATATATTTTTCTTTTATGTATTTCACTATCTGTTGAAATCTTCGATGTTAAATATACACACTTTAAGAAATATTATCTTCTTTGTGGGATTCTAAGGTATTTAAAAGTCTTAGTGCAAACAAGAATGATAGAAGAGAAAGATTTAACATTTTTATATTCAGAGGCATACAAATTAAATAAGTTTGCTCTCAATAACTCTCCGCCTAGGTCCGTTTAGATATTGACTTCACTAAGTATGGATCGTTTATTTACACAGATCATAATAGTACTGCATTTAAATCTTTTTTATCCCAAATCTATATATGTGTAATTTGGTCATTTTAGGTGAAATATATTAATTTCGACATGTTTTCCTTGAAAACATAAGGATGTTGCAAGGGTCTTTATACGAGGCATCGCATTTAACGTCCCTATTCTGGCCGGACGTGGCTGCGTTTCTAAACAGAAAAACAGACGACTGAATTTGGCATAGCTTTTATTGTCGGATAGGAGAGTTCCAGGTGATCATGTTGCTATATCCTAAAGTCAACATTTGGGATTCATTGATTATCAGAATTAGTATTATATTCTCTTGAATACCTTACACAACACTAATATATTGCAAATTAAAGAAAGAAATGGGCATCGAATATAAATTTACTACGTGACACACGTGCTACATTGGTAAAAGGTATTTTTTATTGTGAAATTATAAGTTTGGAATTGTATTCTGACATCTTGTTATGTTTTCTTCTTTTTCCATGTTAACTGTTTTGGCAATTTATGCAAGATATTTGATTTTCTATGAATATATATTCTTAATTGTACATTGACATTTATTTACAATGTGAAACTTTATCTAAAGTAAATCGTGTTAGGACTGTTTCAACGTGCTTTCTATGCAATGTATCATAATTCAATTAAATGTGATTGGATATTCTGCTGTTATCATGATTTATCCTTAAATGATATTAAATTCCTGAAAGACCCCTCTAAATTATCGAAAGTTATCATTCTGCATAAACCATAGTATCATGGGGTAAATTAGAGGCAACAGTGATTTGCATATACCGATCAATCCATTAATTTTCAAAGATACAATGCAAGATAAACAGACAAAAACTGAGGGAATCGTAATGACAGAACATCACCAGCCATGCAATTTAAAATGAATCCAAATATCATAATCGGGAATAGGTAAGATTACAGATCAGACGACTATTTAGTACAAGAATAGTGGTAGTGTCATCATCTTATGGGAAAGCCATTATCGACATGAAATGAAAGAGTAATAAATTAATAAATCCCTATGTTTCCCATTATCCGCGAGGAATTCAATTCAGAACCTAATTTGAACCTTATTTGATGATTACCGAACATTAAAAATGGTTAAGGAATGAACAAAACTGTTTCCTGCCTCAATACCTCTAGACGATCCTACTGATGACGCATGCAATAAGTAAGATCACATCTAGGCATACGATCTTTGATGTATTTTCTGGCTCCCCTTCATGTCAATTGTCTTGTCATATGGTTTAGATTTATTGTTGAACTTTAAGGGTCTTTTCTGGTTATGTTGTTTTGATTGCGTGCTGTCTCATTTACCATTATCTATAATTTCTTTTGATTTTTGTAAATATATCAAATAGGTTGATTCAGATGTTTTCAATATTAATATTTGTCGCATGTGAATTTTTTTTTTCTCGTAAAGAAAGAGTAAAATCTCGATTCATCTAGAAAACAGTGATATGATTTACGTGTAAAGATTATTTTTTCAACTAATAATCGCATTTAAACTTTTACATAAAAATAAATATTTAAACTTTTTATTTACATTTGGATCATTAAACATCTGCTTACAGATTGACATACTTGGCAAGATATATGTATATATATCCATGATTATAATGGGTTTTCCTTTAATGCAATCAACGACGATTTACATATCTTGCCATTTTTTTTATTATATATATAGCTGTACTCATCTTTAAATGGATTTCCAGAAGTAAGTGCGGAAGCACAATTCTCGTTTTCATAATGTCAATTTCCCTTATATCCACACACCAACACATACATAGCCCCCTATTGTATCGGCGCAGCAGGCGTTTGTTGAATTAACTAACCTTTTCATCTTTATTTCTGCACCCAAGATTTTCAGGTTGAATGCTGATAGTTTCTTTCGAGTTAACCATGTTTAGTAGCCTTTGTAAGAAAATGCGTAGCATATTAGTTTGAGAAAATGTTTATTTTTCTTGAAACAAAATAGCCTACGGGATATTTTTTTTGAATTTAATATTATTACGGATTCAAGAATGGTGTTCTACTTTATGTCAAGTTTTCCTATGTAGTATATTTCAATTTATATTTCCACTAGGCGTATATTTTCTAAGATGTAAAAGAGTCGTGCAGTTAAACAAAAATTAGAGATAGCATCCCATTGTCATACTCTATATGTTAAAGTAGTATTGGAGTCTTCCGCCATCTTGGATTGTAAAATAGCAGAATACAATAAAGATATTATATTTTCATTTAAGTCAGTAAATTTCGACAAAAAAGATACACTTCCTGCATATAATATCAAGGACTTTTTAATAGATGTACAGTTTTTAATGCTAAAAACGCATGATTATATGCGAAGTTCTTTTCATTCAATATTTCGAAATTCGGTACTATCACTAGTACCTACCTGTTCAGTGAGTACTTTTAAGATATTTTGTATTCATTATTACATAAATTTTCGATACGTGATGAACTTGTACAATATTTTCGGCCAAAAATAAAAGTTTTCTATTCTGAGCCAGAGATGATTAGTGAGAAAGATATGACTTCTCTTGTATGACATTTTTTGTAAACTAACTTATAGTAATGAAATATGTTTCTTGGATTGGTCAGCATGCTATTTCACAGTAACAAAGTTAGTATGAATGTAATATAGCAAAAACTAATAGCAGTCCGAGTCCTTCTTTCTTTGTTTTTATGACATCGCTGAATTGGACTCATCAACAGTTTTGCACTTGACATTGACAACCACGACTGGTTCTAGTGGATCGTCATCTCCTTCAAATAAAATACCCTTATTTTGTTTCCTTCTATTATTCTTTGTTAAGTGATGTATTATTTTTTTAAATTGCCACCAGATTAGCTATATTTCAAATAAAGTCACATTCTACATGCATGAATTCCAACCTCTTCTGGTACTCCAGTCCTGCAAAAATTTCCACTAACATGTATACGATAATATTTTACTTCCCCGGAAATAGATTTGACGAAATTCCTTCTTTTTCTTTGAGTTTTGAGCAAAAGAAGACGGTTTACCTCAAGTGTCATATATTGATTGATACTGTAACTGTTATTTGGCTAGTCAAAATGAATTGACCGTGTTTATGTGAATAAAAACGTTGGCTTGTTACAGTCTGCAGACACTGAAGATTATGCAAATTTTTACTTTGTTCACTTCATATTCAAAATTCTTGATTTTTACCACATTTTTCATTTAGAATAGTTTACTTATGACTTGTGTATAGTTTACTTATGACTTGTGTATAGTTTACTTATGACTTGTGTATAGTTTACTTATGACTTGTGTATAAAGAGAACAACCATACTTTGTCTCAAAACAGAAATTGTATCTGCATTCGGCTCGAAATAGGATAGAAATGCTTTGCAGATTTACGTATTATACCTGCTTCTAAGCCCTGTACAAATAAATTATATATTTTGGAACAATGTATAGTTTATAAAACACGATGGCTAACTATTCCTGAACACAAAAATTTGTTCGACAACGAAATGTAAAATAGACTTAACAAAGCACTGCAAGATTAGTGTACTGTTTTCACATGCCACTGCTGGTAACGCGTTTGTGAATGTGGTATTAAAGCACCATAACCCCTGAACATCCGGGTTATTGATGAGGTGTGTGGTGTTTAATCTATAGTTTGCTATAAAGTGTTTTATGGGCTGTTTTTCGCCCAATTTTATTTTCTCTTTTTGGAAATGATGCTATCCGTCTGAATTTGACTTTCGGTTTTTATGGCTTGATTGATTTGTCAACAAAACAAAAGTAATTTAAACAACACCCAATCTAGAACCGGAGATACCGAAGTTGCTCCTGCAGGGTTAGGATCTCCTGCTTAACTAGTGACATCTGTCGAGTTACTCGTACTAAAATCTGGAACATGTTAGCGTTATTCAGTTTAAGGCATCATATCATAGAGAGGGTATTCCTTGTTAAACTAAAATAAAACATGAAAACATTGAAAAGGCATATAAATCAATTTGTCCGTTTTCAAAGTTAACTTTTAAGTTTAAGGTCAAGTAACAGTAAATGAGTTATGTCACAGATTTTGCTAAACTTTTGCACACAATTTTGGCTCGTTTAACGTTAACTGAAAATCGGAAAAAAAAATAATGTTATTATCTCTTTTATTTCCTGAAATATTAGTGATTGAATTTTTTCAAAGCAAGTGAACATTTGTATAAAAAGCAAATAAACTCGGCGAAAACGTTCCTAAATTTGTCTAAAAATCATCAAATCTCCAATTTCAAATTCATAGTTTTTTTCTTAAAAAACTGTATGTTGTTGGTACATAAATTTCCGTTTTAATCATGTAAAAAAATCATATGGTCACAGACTTCGTTTTAACGGTATACATCATTCAAAGTGGTGTTCTATGTGAAAAGATACCACAAAACGTCGAAATAATCGTAACGTCATCGCGGTGTAGTCCGTAAAACTGCCAATTAGGTAATAGGTTGGTTATTACACCAAAAAAAAAAAAAAAAAAAAAAAAAAAGAGATAAATGCATTATTTTTTCGATATTTTTTTAATGGTCTAATATCCAAAATCTATTTCCATGTTTAGATTAAGCATTTAAAAAAACCCATGCATTCAAACAAAGTTTAATTTTGGACCCTTTGGACCTGAATATGGACTAATTTGAAAACAGGGCCCAAATTTAAAATCTGAATGCTGAGTTAGATTCAGCATATCATAGACCCACAAGAATTCAGTTTTTGATGAAATCAAACAAAGTCTAATTTTGGACCCTTTGGACCTCAATGTAGACCTATTTAAAAATGTCCAAATATCCAATATAGTAATTCATGGTAAAAACCTCAAACAATTCAAGACTTTAAATTAATCCTCATTGAAATTTATTAAAAGATTTGTATTTATTTTCAATTGAAGATTTCTTGCTGTTGTGCAGTACTTTTCTATTGCGCAATACTTAGAAAATCTGTTTACAAACTAAATATAATAATTTACACACCCTGTTTGGTGTGTATATCCTGTCATATCAGTATTTGTTGTTTCTTTATATAGATCAGAAATAATTTGTGTTAGAAACAGCTTAGCCAGTATTAGAAGTCTTGTTTTTGGCCCCTATTTGGCCTCTAGTTTCTTAACGATTAAAGCCACAACCCACAAAATCGATCCCATCCTTCAGTGTGTGGTATGGAACCTTGTGGTACAATTTCATAGAGATCCATTGACTAATACTTACAGTAAGTATTTGTCCGGAAACCAGAAAAACCTTGTTCCTCTCCCCCCCCTCTTTCATCCCTTTTTCCTGAACAGTTTGAGCCATAACCCCCAAAGTCAAAGACAACCGTCCCGTTGTGGTATAGAACCTTGTATTTCAATTTCATAGAGATTCATAATAGAATTAGCGGAAACTGTCGAAGTAAAAAAAAAACAATAACGACTCCCTGTTGTTACCAGGAGACGGAAAATGGGCGGCATAACAATGTTAAACCTCCGTAAAGATCAGAAAGTGGGCGGTACATGATGATCAACGGAGCGGTTAGTAAATAAATCATGTTTAATTGAATTGATGGACAGTTATCGAATGTAATTTCTAGGTCAAATTATTTAAATCACAGCGATAAAAAAAGTTGTATTGTTTTTTAGGCGGACAGGACCCATTGCGCCAGACTATAGTGATCGCTGATGGAGAAATTGTTCCCCAGATTATCTTATTGTGGATTAGACACTACCTACAAAGTCTTCTCGACTCACTACATATAATATAAAAATAAGAAGATGTGGTATAATTGCGAATGAGACAACTCTCCACCAGAGACCAAATGACATAGAAGTTAACAACTATAGGTCATCGTACGGCCTTCAACAATGAGCAAATCCCATACCGCATGGCCAGCTTTAAAAGGCCCCGAAATGACAAATGTAAAACAATTCAAACGAGAAAACTAACGGCCTTATTTGTGTAAGAAAACAATGAACGAAATACAAATATGATATACAGCAACAGCAACAAACGACAAACACTACACATAAGTATATTTCTACGTTTGCATTCACCAACAGTTACACGTATTTATTAAAGATATATTTCGTAAAACTAAATAAATACATAAAAGTTTAGCACAGCTTATAGTATTTAAGGATATGGAAAATAGAACAATATAAAAATAAGAAGATGTGGCATGATTGCCAGTGAGACAACTATACATAGACCAAAGGACAAAGATGTTTTTAATAAATATGGGTACCGTATGGCCTTCAACAAACCAGGCTCAAGCTAGCAGCCACTCGCTAGCAGCCACTACGCTAGCAGCCAGTTTTCGGATATGTCTATGAACCCAAAAGTGACATAAGATTCAAACGTACTCAAAATGTTTTTATTGATATATAACCAATATATTATCAGTGTTTAATATATAATAAAGCAGTCGGAGAACTATTCGATGATTTAAAAAATATCTAGTCCTGTTCATTAATTTAAGACAATAGTAATCGATGTCAATATACCAAACAGCGTCCTCCCCGCTTTTACTTTTAATAGTCAACAGTTTTGAGTGTACATAGAATCGTAAATATGTAATACAATTATTGAAATGCTTACAAAATTGCTTGTAACAGGAATTGACATTGAAATCATAAATTAATTTTGTGATATTGTGTCAAATAGGCGTTCCATATTCTCGGCATCCTGTCAAATAGTTCCTGAAAAGTTATTATTGTTCTGCATGACAAGAAAAGAAAGTTGCACTCGTGCATTAATATTTTTTTAATGAGACAAATCTGTTTTAACGAAACATTCTATTTCTGAAGCAGTGGATATCGCTTACTTTTGATTAGACGAAAGGTTTATTTTTTGTACACAAAGTATGGTGGGCAAGGAAATTATTTATTATCTATTAAAAAAAAAAAAAATCCGTGTTATACACAGACGTGGAATTTTGGTCAAGTAGGCACTAGGTCCAAAGCTTCTCTTTGCACCAAGTATGAGTAAACGTATTGCCGTAGAACATTTTTTATTAACATTTCCGTAAGGGTGGGGTAGGGTGTCCGACCCCAACTTTGGACCTAATTTTAAAAAACTAAGCCGAACCACACCCTGGATTTTTTCTCAAGTAGACCTTAGCTATTCAGCTTTACATTGCACCTAGTGGCGAAAAAAGTATTGCCGTAGAACATTTTTTATTAACATTTCCGTAAGGGTGGGGTAGGGTGTCCGATCCCAACTTTGGACCTAATTTAAAAAAAACTAAGCCGAACCACACCCTGGATTTTTTCTCAAGTAAACCCCAGCTACTCAGCTTTGCTCTGCACCTAGTGGCGAAAAAAGTATTGCCGTACGGAATTTTTTATTAATTGTTCCGTATGGATTGGGTAGACTTAAACTAGCATTATAAGACTCAAATGTTTTAAACTATATATATATAGCTTTTTATTTTAACATTCGAAAGCGTCAAGGGCATAAATACTTTGAGACGTTTTAGAGGCAATATCTACTTTTACCTCAAGTACCATGACCAATGTTGAGAATCTCTTTGTTTTGTCTGTCAGCAATAGTGAAATTGGACTATGTGACATACCAGGTCCACCCTGTTCATCATATGCTGACACATTATCTCGGGTCTAGGACACAAGTGCTATGTGCCATTTTAATGGCAATATCTTCTACCTCCGGTACCTATGCCAACAAAGAGAATCTCACAGTTTGGCCAGCCGACAATAGTTAAGATGGACTATGTGACATGCCAAGTACACTGAACCATATACTGACAAAGTCATGCGGATAAGGGCATAAGTGATGTAGACCATCTTAGAGGCACTATCTCCTTCTACCTCAGGTAGTATTGAATTTTAGGAACAAAGTATCATATGTTACAATGGTCAACTTTGAGATCTGATTTTTTGTCCAGCCGGCTAAACTGAAGTTGCACTATGTTGACACAGATGGACGACTTCACACTAAAATTTATGACAACGTGACGATTTCAACGTCCCTATTATCAATTTCCCATTTCTCAGCAGTAACATACCCTCTGCACCATCGTATAGCGTTTACGTATCTCCGTAAATACGTTATGCTCGTTCATGTTAACACTATACGGACTTCATTAACAGGGGTGTGCTCCTTGCACAGAAACTGCTTCAACAAAGTTATGAGGAGGAAAGATTAAAATGACACCTGTAAATTCTATGGACACCATCACGAATTGGTAGATCTATACGATGTGTCGGTGTCTAAACTAACTAACGACATTTTTACCACGTCTTAGATTGTGGTTTATCATCTACGTCTGATAAGTACCGAACATGACCTATCCCCGAATATGACTGTTTTGTCGAGTGTGAATTCGCAATGCTATAAGACGTGTCTCGGTATATCCACATTCGTGTATTTAATGATGTTCACTCCTCTTGTTTTTGAATTTTGCCAGATATTCGGAATCCTCTGGTAGTGCCATTAAAAAATTTTCTCCGCTATCTCCTACTTTTCTTTTTATAATTTTATTATATATATTTAAATAGCAATATTTGAAAATCGATAAAATCCTTGTTATTTTTTTCATATTTTTTGAAAGAAAAAGGGTCCAATGTTAAATGTATGAAAAGTCTAGAGAATTATTTCCGCCAAATTTTCAAAGGCTTATATTTCCAAAACAAGCACACGGACCCTTCATTTTCTTCTGCTATTTTAGTTCCTTTATTTATATACTTTCAGTTTATTACAGTCTTTTAAAGAGCTTGTTATTTTGAAACAAAGTAGAGAGCATCCTTAATTCTGATGTTTCTTTTGTAAGTCTAGTTGGATATTGTGTTATGTCTTATCGTTTATGGTTTGAATTCTATTTTTATTTTCTATATATATGAAAAAGTTCAGATAATTAATTAGCTAGTTCATTTATATGATTTTTAGCTTAAAACAACTATATGCACAGGATTTATATGTTTTTACACAGTTTTGATATAGGTTGCATTTCTGTAAATATCAACAATGCAATTTCCCATAGGAACTCCTTTCACGGCTAAAACTGTACCACTTTTACTATGAAGTTTTGAAAAAAAATATATCCTAGAATGGAAAGTTCATATGCACTACTATTTTTTTCAAAGGTCAAAATATAGGGCTGTGCGGCATATTTTCAACGTTTATATGCCCCGAACTTCTAAGAGTTTAAACTTACATTAAATTTCTATACTACCCCAACCTTGACTTAAGGATTTCCACAGACTTCAACTTGATCACTATGAATATGTATATTTACTGGTAACATTCCCAAGTTATGTCTCTATGAGATGAAACATAGAGATCATATCCGAGAACCAGTACGTAAACAAAATTAATTGGCTATGAATATTCTATATCTCCCCAAAAGAGGCGTGGTTTGAAAAACAGCTGTATTTACAAAGTGCAACCTATACTAACATTTATTCCAATAGAAAACTTTCTAAAACACTTTACAACAATACTTATATCTCAGAATTATAGCCTGAAAGAAATCACTGCATATACTCTAAGTTTTCTTTTACAGTACATTTTATACCCCACCCTGTATCAATT
Source organism: Mytilus coruscus (assembly GCA_017311375.1). NCBI lineage: Eukaryota > Metazoa > Mollusca > Bivalvia > Mytilida > Mytilidae > Mytilus > Mytilus coruscus. The sequence goes on from CM029599.1 coordinate 113,678,863, forward strand.
TTTACAGAATTTGAAAACAAGACTTTACTTATTGCCAGCTTACCCTATGAGCATGTTTTCTGACATGAAATATCTAAAACCTGTTTGAAACTATTCTGATAACAAATTGAAAGCATTTCAGAACACTATAAATGTAATGTTTAGCAGTTAATCATTCCAACATTCAAGATTATATAAAGTGTCCAATCCTGCCTCTGTCTCCAGTCCACATCTTACTGTATGCCTATTTGTCAATGAAAGTTGACAATTACTGCCTCAAATTGTCAGTTAAGAAATTTTGTCACAACAGTATCATCTCTTACCATATATCTAACATGATTTAGCTAATATATGAACTAAAAGTGTTTAAACAAAGCCATATTTGCAAAAGTTGTATGAATGAAGATATCAGTCTGATGTATGAATTCTCTAAAAGTTTTATAGAAATGATCAAAGGTCAAAATATAGGGCTGTGCGGCATATTTTCAACGTTTATATGCCCCGAACTTCTAAGAGTTTAAACTTACATTAAATTTCTATACTACCCCAACCTTGACTTAAGGATTTCCACAGACTTCAACTTGATCACTATGAATATGTATATTTACTGGTAACATTCCCAAGTTATGTCTCTATGAGATGAAACGTAGAGATCATATCCGGGAACCAGTACGTAAACAAAATTAATTGGCTATGAATATTCTATATCTCCCCAAAAGAGGCGTGGTTTGAAAAACAGCTGTATTTACAAAGTGCAACCTTTAGGTAGCAATATACAGTTAGGATTAAAATTAACTCTTCTAAGTTTTACCATCCCTTTTTCCTTGTTTTCTTACAAATTAAGCTACTGTTTGTGTCATATATGTGCATATTTATGTAATCAGTATCTTTCATAGATTTGATATCCAGTAGTTGAAATGGTTAAGGATAATTTCTCTTTGGTGTATCCATGGCAACAACCTGCATGTATTTGCTATAAAATATTGCAAAAAGGGGGGTAAAGATGTCACATTTTTCCCCAAAATTTAGACACAAGTAGAATTTCAATCCCTTGGAGTGATACCTTTTCAGCAATTGTTTACATGTATCTATCAAGAGATCAAATAAAATCATATGTCTTTCGTCTCATTTCAAACAGTTCGTGTGAAAAAAGTGTTTGAAAACAGTTCACAAATTTCTGGACCTGTGGTTGGTCTGGCTATGAAAATAGGGACAGTCAAACAGATAATAGCCCATAAAACATGTAAATAAATCTTGATGTTCTTAAAAACCCACTTTGAAGGCTAAATTAGTCATCAGCTGTCTAAAAAAGAATTTTATTGCAGGATATAAGCGGAAGGTTTGGCTAGGCATAAAACCAGGATCAACCCACCATTTTTTTCTTAAAAAGTCCTGTACCAAGTCAGGAATATGGCAGTTATTATCAAATTGTCGTTTCAATGTATGTTAGTGTTTGTTTTGGTAGCAGTTCAGTGTTTTTGTTGTTCCGTTGTTTTCCTCTTATAGTTTACGTGTTTCACTCGGTTTTGGTTTGTGACCCGGATTTGTTTTCGCTTAATCGATTTATGGTAGCAATAAGCAGTTACGAAAAAAACTTAAAAATGACACCCAATATTTTAAAACACCCTCTTTCCATTGCTTTCTAACAAATAAGGCTTAATGTGTGGGTTATGCATGTGCATATATATGGAAACAGCATTTGCCATAGATTTAATTTCCAAGTTAAAATGTTGAAACATAATATCTTTTTGGTGTAACCATGGCAACAATCTGTATTTGATACAAAATATTACAAAAAGGGGGTGAAAAAGTCACAAAAGTCCCCAAAATTTGGTTCAAAGGAAAATTTCAATCCATTAGAGTGATACTTTTTCTGAAACCATAAACATTTATCTACCAAGGTGTCAAAAATAAATCATATGCATTTCGGCTCATTTTCCCATAAAATTGAATTGAAAAGTTCGACGGTCAAATCTTTGTTGAAAAACACTGCAATAATTTCTATGGGCTGTATGAATGTAAAAATACGGACTGTCAAACCATAAAAATGGCATTTAAAACATGCAAAAAATAACCTTTATATTCATATAAACCCACTTGGAAGGCTATATTATTCTTCAGCAAAAACTTTCAAATTTAAAAAATTCTCTATGGCCAAAATGCGAAACTAAACTTCTAACGGTCTGTGTATTGCAACCTATGTCTATTGAACAGCGGTACTACTGTTGCCTTTATTTACATACCAAATACCCCCCCCCCCATTCCTCACAACTCGTACGGGTTTAGGCATTACCGCTATGAGCAATTTTAGTTGCAATGTCTCGCTCTACCTCTGGTCAATTGGTCAATGTGGAGAATCTCTTAGTTAGGCCAGTCGCCAATAGTTACTAGATTATATGACATAACAGGTACCCATCACCCTATACCGAAAAACTCGTACGGGCCTATAACATAAGTAGTATTGGCCATTTTAGTGAAAATGTCTACCTCTACGTCAGGTACCAAGATAAAGGTGGAAAATGTCTTAGTTTAGCCAGGCGGATCATTTTTCAAGATTTTGAAACTTTAATCTAAATGAAATAGGATACAAGTTTTGTGCAATCAACTCCTACTGCAGTTTTTAATCCAGATCTCATACACTTTACAAAAAGATCGAACTTATGTTAAGGTTGCGCACCTCCTATAACTCGTTGAGTGATTTTTTCAACTTTTTCTAGACTTTGGATCTTAGTCATTTTCAGCAATATTTATGAAACTTTTGTGTAATCAACTCCTCCTTAAGTTTTCCACCTAAATCCTATAAACTTCACTGGACGATTGTACATATTTTTGAATTGTGCAAAATTTATGAACAGCATTGTCGTGTGGATTTTATACGAATTAAATATAACGGTGGAAGGGAATCAGTTATTTTAAACTTCGATATTGGACCTATGTATGGTTGTCTGGACATTTTGGTCCAGGAAATAAAAGGTTACTGCCTTTGATTTGCATCAGGTGCGTATAAAATTACTCTACAGATATTTCTTTTTTCTTATTAAATTTACAACGAGTGACTTTTTTAGTTTTCTCACCTGGGCCTTTTATCCAGGAAACATTATGCCACTCGTTTGCATTTAAAGCTTATGCAGATCAAATTAAAAGCATGGCCAATAGGATTTGTTTATGTGTTAGATTTAAGTTGCATACTTCAGTACCGATATTGGACTCATGATATAGACCTTCCGTGAAATGTCCACTTGAGGCTTTTGGTCCAGGACATATTGGCTCTCCGATTTTCATATACACCTAGTACAGATAAAATTTTCGACGCAGGAATTTTTTTACAAATTAATTTCAGGCTGTATAAATAAACTCATCATAGATACCAGGATTAAAATTGTGTACGCCAGATGCGCTTTTTGTCTACAAAAGACTCTTCAGTGATGCTTGAATCATCAAGTTTAAAAATACCAAATAAAGTTGAAGAGCATTGAGGACCAAAAAATTCCGAAATGGTTTATCAATACAGCTAAAGTAGGCTAAATGTGGTTTAGACCTTTCTAAGAGTAGTCATAAACTGGGCATTTTGACTTAAAAAACCCGTAGGCCACAGGTTTGATTTTTTACTAGTGCGAATAAAAGCATTGACGTATGGAGTTAAATTTAGAGTGGATAAGGGTTCAGTTATATCAGATCCCTATATTTAATCTATAATGTAGACCTTCCGTGAGTCTTCCCACCTGGATCTTTTGGTCCAAGAGATATGAGGTCATTGTCTTAAATTTGCATCATGTGTGGATCGAAATGTTGTCGAAGACTACTTTTTAATTAAGTGATGGTAAGGGGTAGGTAATCTCAGACCCCGATTTGGATCCTATGATGTAGATCTTCTGTTGTTTAACCCATCTGGGCCTTTTTGTCGATGAAACCTTATAGTCTACCTTTTATATGCATGTAGTCCGGATACAAGTATTGCCATTGGAAATATTTTCGAATTAAATTTACGCAGTAGGAAGGAGATGAGTATTATCAGACCTCGATATTGGATATGTGGTGAGATCTATCTTAGGTTTCCCCCTGTGTCTTTTGGTCAAGAAAACTTTAGGCCTGTAGTATAGAATTGACAGTTCGGCCGCACAAAAACATAGCACCGGTTTTGAAAACATAAACCAGTAACCCTCACCTAAACCCTTAAAATAACAGCCCAGTTCGAAAAAAACCAAAAACAACTGACCTGACAGGAGAATGATAAAATGAAAAATACAATATGGAAATGACATCAACATATAAAGTTGAAAGTGAGGAAGATTGTAATATACAGATGATCTGAACGGAAAGGTCTCATGAGGCTATGAAATAAGCACTGTGATATCACAGAAATTACAGAAGTGGATGGAAAATTTTGAAATAGTAAATTGTTAATTCTTAGAAATAGAAGAAATGGAAACCACTAAAGTCTCAGCTTACAATATACTATACAAAAAAATAAAATAAATTGGTGGGAACTTGTGTCAAAAGTAACGGTTTACAAATAGACCTACATTTTGATCTGTAAATAGTATCAGGGTTGGTTTAAAACTTTAAATAAACTTTAAAATGATAAAAAAACTTTTTTAAGAGGGGGATAAAAGATATACAATTATGACATGGCATTAACAAATAGAATGATGTTTGCTGTTGAAACAAAAAAACCGTTGAAAGCTTTTGCTAGGAATCAACTTTTAAAAAAAATTAAAATATAGGGAAAGCTCAGACGATTGAATCAATTCAATCTAAAACTGACATAATGCTGGCGGAAAGAAACAGACATTTGTGGAACATTTTTTAAGTAGTCAAACCTAGAAAAAAGCCTTGGTGGATAATTTACCACAAGGACCATCAAACCCAGAGTCTAGATGGATCCAGAGACATTTTAAAATACCACATGTTTCAAAAGAATGGAAATTATAAATGGGGGTACAACGAAAATTGGCAAAAATATATGTGATTTTAAATTGCATGTTTGAAAAGATGGTTGGTGATAAGAAGGAAGAAGAAGAAACTTATATTCATTGCTGAACAAACATGACAAAGGTGATCAACTTTGAAGATATGTTGAAAATGATGTAAAATAGCTTTGGAGAGAAATTTGCAAGTTGGACATCAGACAAAAGTGGTTACACTGAATGAGAAGATTAGAATAAAATTTGATATCGATAGATAAAGATCAATTGTCGGATGTCAATACTAGGTCTTATCTAAGTGGCTGGCACACAAGAAAGCCATCATTGATGTGAAGAACCAGGACGAGCAATGTTTTATTTGGGCGATTTTGGTGTCGATACATTACGAATGGGTAGAACATAAAAGTGCTGACCGGGTAAACCAGTACTATCGATGGGCAGAAGAGTTCACGTTTGAAGGGATTGACTTCCCAGTGAATCTCATGTTTGAGAAAACAATCCAATATATCAACCAGCGTGTATGGTTTAGAAAGAAAAGACCTACCCACTCAGGATATCTGATACTAACAAAAGAGAACTGAATGTGGACTTGTTGGAGATTGAGAAAGAAGGATTGACACACTGCTATTATCTGATGCCTTATCACTTGATCTAAAGTATCAGCATATTTTATAGATCACCCCCGGTTTTTTGTCATAAATATCCCTTTGGTTTCTTTCGCCTCTCTTTTAATCACTTCCAAAGTGAGCAGACCCTATCCCAGCAAAAAGAGAACAGTAATAACAAGATGATTGCTAAGTTACGATGACGGATCAAGGGGCCTACGAAGATTTTGAAAACCATTTGAAATCAATGAAGGTTCCATTAATTCGATGTGTACGCAGGATTTGAGTGCTTTACTGATGACATCAAGTCGAAAATATTGTGAGGGATTGTAGGGAAAACAATGCAATTTTTTTTTTCAAAAATCAAGGAACAGAATATGATCCCAGCTAAAACAATCATTAGTCGCTGGTGCCGAATGGATAACTGCAAACCCTACCAGAAGCACACATCGTCCAGAATTTGCTATAGCATTAAGGGCTATGACGACAGGGTGTAATCTAGAGAACCAATTTGTTATACAACATGTTCAATGTAGAAAGAAAGGGACGATGTTACCAAGAACTTTGTGATTACTTGAATATGTACCAGAAAGAGAATTATTGAATGTTCAAGGAGATGTCGGAGAAGAAAAAATAAGTATTCGTTAGAGTAGGCAACGATGTAACGGATCTGTTGAAAAAAACTAGGAGATGACAAAGTGAGACATAACTATCAATATACCGGGGATTCAGAGCGCAGCTCACAAGTGAAACCTAAAGAACAAGATACCTTAATTAATCCCGTTGATCTTCTATAACCAGGCCGGGTACGTCAGCCATTACATCATTACAAACATGAGTGGAGCACAGATTACTTACATACCCAAAAACGAAGAATTATACATTCCCTTTACAAACATTGTTGCGGTTGGTGAGTTTAAAGGGGAGGAGGGGAAGATGTTGACAATGTACCGGAACTCACGCTTAATTGGCAGCCTGACATTTATAAAAGCAATTGTTCAGGTACTTGTAGAGAATAACACAGCCGTCGAATTTCCAAACATACAGAAAGTGTTTGGAGAAATCAGGAATTCTAATGCAATTTTTATGTAACATTTTTTTTCATTGGCTAAAAGTTACCATCAAATCCACAGTTGACATGGCGTAACTAAGGAGGGACCCGCCTTTTGAATTGCTTGGATCAAAACTATCAATAACTACAATATTATCGAAAATAAAACAACATCTACCTAAAAATCGCCGTTTTGATGTGATTTTATCCAAATTTGAATAGTAGAAGTAACTTAATAACCTTCAGTTTGTAAGTTTTCATTTTTATGACGTCACGTTTAGCGATGACTTCTTTGGGCCAAAATCATTCATGAAGTTTCGCGGAATTTTATTTTATTTCAAATTTATACATTTTTCAAGCTCTAACGTATTTCTTTTGTAATGCATTAGAATCGGAATAAGAGTACTGTAGTTGCCACCGTCAATTTTGATTTGATGGTCGCAAATTGAGATAACAGTATTGTATTTTAAGTTGGCCTTCGTAAAACGTAGATTTTACTGTCGCAATTGATTGAGTTTACCTAGCGACGCGTAGCGGAGCTAGGTAAACGGATATTTGCGACAGTAAAATCAAGTTTTCCGAAGGCCAAGCTTAAAATACAATACAGTTATCTCCATTCTAATGCAGAATATTAAAATAAATTCCATTTTATCAATATTTTGGCTTAAAATTACATAAATGAAAAAGTCCGCGAAACTGTTGCATCGTCTGTAGCATCTAAACAATGTGACGTCATATGTATACTCACGATGTCAAACATAAAGACTAGACGTATTTATACCTTTCGTACGCTTCAGAATTGTTTCAATGTTGACAAAAAGAAGATTTTGAGGGTCAAAATGTGACTTTCTTGTTTATTTTGTGAGAAATCACGTACCAAAAAAATCGGAATTCAAAATGGTGGCTTTTTAGCTACGGACTGGTAGAACGTGGAATCTAACCCTTTAAAATATTTGTCAACATCCAATGAAAATTATCGTTACAAACGAATTGCATTAGAATTTCCATTTTACTGTCTCGCTACGCGTCGCCAGTAAAACTGCATTTGCGACCATCAAATCGCCAATTGACGGTGGCGACTCTTCAACTACAGTACTGTTATTCTTTAATTGTATAAAATAAAACAACACAATTCTAGGGATGGTAGAAACATAGCCATAAGAGAGATAGCGTACAGTCAAAAATAAGAGTACATTGTGAATCATCTGGATGATTTCCAGTTTAGAACTCGGTGCATTGAAGGAGTTAAAGCAGACAAGAATACCCAACTAACATGAATTCGCGACTACAAAGCCAGTACCTTTGGAATCTTTCACCTCTCTTTTATAAAAGTTATGGGTCAAAATTTGAAGCCTGGATACTATTTCTGATCAGTTTGCAACATATGTGGAAGGTCGTAGGTTAGAAGTTGATTTTAGTAAGTTCATCATCATGATCTACAATCTATGAGATAAATCTCTGTAATGTGTCTCCAATTTTGCAGTGTTTCTGTCCAATCGATAATGTCTATTCCTTGTCGTCTGCTGAAAGAGCTTTATTGTTTTGTGTTGTACTATGTCGATGGTAGCATTTGCTCAGAATCGTTTTCGTTGTGTTGTAGGAATCATAGCCCGAGTTGAGATATTGTTTGAAGTCGCTTAATGCAAGCTCATCCTTGATAACATTTTTTCACACGTTTAACTCTCCTGATTTCATACCTTTCTGTTTTAATGGCATACCGTTTCCGTCTTAGATCGACACATGCAACCATTGGTATTCTACCATACTCGATAGTGTAACATATAAATTTTCTTGTTTACCTTAGTGTTGACTTGGAATGTATGGTCAGTCGGATAGTTGGACATCTCATGCCATTGATGCACATTTTTATATATGTTTTTGTAAATGTCAGTAGTCTGAATATCGCAAACGAGACTGTCAGTGTTGCGTATGTAGCAGATCGTGGCTCGCGGTCCGTATTGGGGTTTGAAGTAGTCTTATACAAAGTCAGTCATCAATGCTTTGGACTAGACCAAAATTGCAAAACCTTGAACGATTGGTTTCTGAAATCCCAACTTGTTTCGTGTCCTGTGGATTGCAGGCAAAAAATCGTTATATATATTCCGTTTCTTGAAATTCAGGTTGATTGCTTGTTTTCAAGCTTTCGTTTTGTTACGGATACCAGCACGGTTCCAGATATTTTTCATGCTTTTTGCAAACACTTTCATACTTTTTACTTTTTTTACATGTAACCCTAGATTCGGCTCGGAGTTTATTTATTTATTTTTTTTTGTTAATGTAAGTTGGATATGATACATGTAGCTTTATGGATATTCCTCAGTTTCAACTTCCGGGTCACACACTCTTTAAATTCACTTATATAACGCACCACATGTGTTGAAATAGCTTGAAAATTTTATCTTAAATGTATCTATAAATTATTTGTTTCCTTAATATTATCTGGCCAGTAAGGTCGCGGGTGATCATTCCTCGTGTCAGTCTAATGCATGTAGTCTTCGCAAATTTAAGTGTTTGTCTATTTCTTCAGGCTTGTATTTTGAAATCCGAGTTTTACCGAGGTCCCAATATCCTCAAAAAACCGTTCCACTGGAAGTAACGTATTATACTTTCACCTTTAACATTGGTGCTGGCTTGGTAATCGTGCATTCATGTTAGCTAGGTATTCGTGTTAACTTTAACTCCTTTGATCTATCGAGCCTTAAGTTGGCAATCATCCAGATGATTCGCAATGTACTCTTACTTTCGCCTGTCTACTATTTCTCTCATGGTTATATTCCTGCCATTTTCCGGATTTAGTTTTATTGTGAATTCCGGGTAAAGGGAAATTTCTCCAAGCACTTTCTGTGTGTTTGGAAATACGACGGTTGTGTTTTCTCTGTAGACTTGCTTTCATAAATGGCTGGCTGTTAATAAAGCGTAATGCCGGTACACTGTCTGCATCTTCCCCTCCTCATCCCCTTTTTGCTCTGCGACACTATTGTAAAACGAAATATATTTTTGTTTGTTTTTGGGTATGTAAGTAATCTGTGATCTACTAACTCACATGTTTTTAATGAAGAGGTAGCTGTCGTACCCAGCCATGTTGTGGAAGATCCCAGAATGAATTCAGGTGCCTTGTATTTTAAGTTTCACTTGTGAACTGTGTCCGGTATGTTGACAGTTATCTTTCACTATGTCATCTCCTAGTTTTTTCTCAACATTCTTTGCCTGGTCGAACGCTTGTTTATTCTCTTTCGACATCTCCTTGGTCATAATCATTATTTTTCTGGTACAGAGCTCAAATGTCTTCTTTAAGTTTATTCATATAGGATCTCGGCCACATCATCCTCTATTTCTACATTGTACATGTTGAATAACAAACTGGTATCTAGTGAACACCCTATCGTCACAGTAATTAATACAATAGAAATAGGACGGTGTATGCTTTTGGTAGGGTTTGGTGTCTGGTTTGCAGTCATTCATTCGGCACCAGTAACTCATGATTTCTTCGGCCGGGATTTTATTCTTTTATTGATTTTTTTACAAAGTCTTGAATCCTCCCAATGTTTTCGACTTGACGTCATCAGTAAAGCACTCAAATTCTACGTACACTACGAATTAATGGAACCTTCATTGATCTCATATGGTTTTGAAAATCTGGGTAGGCTCCTTGATCCGGCATCGTTACTTTCGTAGTCATCTTTTTTATTTTTGCTGAGAAAGGGTCTGTTTACTTTGGAAGTGATTAAAAGAGAGGCGAAAAATACCAAAGGAATATATATACAAATAAGTTGAAAATAAACAGACAATGCCATGGCAAAAAATAAAATATAACGAAAAGACAAACAGCAGTACACAATACACAACATAGAAAACTAAAGACTGATCAAAACGAACCCGACCAAAAACCAAGGGAAATCTCGGGTGCTTTGGAAAGGTAAGCATCTCCTGCTCCACATGTAACACCCGTTGTGTTACTACTATAAAAAAATTTTCATTGGCTATATCAAGTGATTCTGAAGCACACGTTAGTGGATTGGTAATTAACAGTTATCTAACTCTAAGACAGCAACAAATTCATCAACCATAAACATTCATAAAGTGTTCTTTACATTTTTATACAGAGAACTGGGTTATTTAAGTAAGAATCACCTAGATTGTATGGCAGTGCAAAGTTTTTACAAACTTTACGGATATGCATATAGATAAGTTGGGATTTCAGAAACCAATCGTTCAAGGTTTTGCAATTTTGGTCTAGTCCAAAGCATTGATGACTGACTTTGTATAAGACTACTTCAACAAGAGTGCACACGCTGAAATGTCTCGACTTCTTTACTAACCATTGATTTTATGTTGATAGTCCTAAATATAACGCTTTACTACAAGTAACACATAAACTTAACATGATCCAATAAATATGAAATTTTCTAACTCACTTTTTCCCTTTAAGATACTCTTGTATGGTATTTGGCTGAAGTAGATTTTACGCAACCACATGAGCATACAACTACTAGATACCTCACTTCTTCACGAGAATGAAGAGTAGAACAAGAGTGCACACGCTGAAATGTCTCGACTTCTTTACTAACCATTGATTTTATGTTGATAGTCCTAAATATAACGCTTTACTACAAGTAACACATAAACTTAACATGATCCAAGAAAATGAGGTCAAGGTCAGATAAACCAAACGAGAAATACATGTACACCTTACAATCATTCAATAAACCAAACATAGTTGACCTATTGCTTATAGTTTTAAGAAACAGTCTTAAACAAGAAAACTTAACATTGACCAATGAAAATGAGGTCAAGGTCAGGTGAATCATGCCAGACGGACATGTACAGCTTACAATCAATTTATGCATTAAATATAGTTGACCTATTGCTTATAGTATCTAAGAAACAAACTTAACCATGAAAACTTAACATTGACCAATGAACCATGAAAATGAGGTCAAGGTCAGATGATACCTGCCAGACAGACATATACACTTTACAATCCTTCAATACAACAAATATTGTTGATCTATTGCTTATAGTTGAAGAAAACAGACCAAAACACAAAAACTTAACACTGAGAAATGAACCGTGAAAATGAGGTCAAGGTCAAATAAAACCTGCGAGACTGACATGTACATCATAAAATATTTCCATACACGAAATATAGTTGACCTATTACATATAGTATTAGAAAAAAAGACCAAAACTCAAAAACTTAACTTTGATCACTGAACCATGAAAATGAGGTCAAGGTCAGATGACACCTACCAGTTGGACATGTACACCTTACAATCATTCCATATACCAAATATAGTAGACCTACTGCTTATTGTATCTGATATATGGACTTGACCACGAAAACTTAACCTTGTTCACTGATCCATGAAATGAGGTCGAGCTCAAATGAAAATTGTCTGACGGGCATGAAGACCTTTCAAGGTACGCACATACTAAATATAGTCATCCTTTTACTCATAATAAGAAAGAAATTAACATTACAAAAAATGTTGACTTTTTTTTCAAGTAGTCACTGAACCATGAAAATGAGGTCAAGGACAATGGACATATGACAGACGGAAACTTCGTAACATAAGGCATCTATATACAAAGTATGAAGCATCCAGGTCTTCTAGCTTCTAAAATATAAAGCTTTTAACAAGTGAGCTAACGCCGCCGCCGCCGCTGCCGCCGGATCATTATCCCTATGTCGAGCTTTCTGCGACAAAAGTCGAAGGCTCGACAAAATGATCAGAAATATTAGATAAATGAGTGGAATATAGATATTTAATATAGTACTCCCCACAAATCAATGTCTTACATTCGAAAAGTGAACGAAAGACTTAAAAATTATACACGTCAGATAGGTCTTTTTGAGGAATAAGTTACTATATGAACCACAGGATATATAGTGTGGTATTTTAATCAAGATTCTTCCACGGAACTGGAACACACTGGACATGGTGATTTAAAACGGATTGAAATATATATATATAATGATTATTATGAACTTCAGCACCCGAAGAAATCGATTGAGTATTTACAACTATAAATTATCTAAAACATAGATGAACTACAAAAACTCGACACAGTAGTGTTTGAAAATATTTGTTTGAATGTTTTGAAAATGCTTTCAGATGGTCAACCGTTTGATGAAGTGACGTTTTGATTAAAATTATGAAAAGAAAGATGGTAGATTAATTTGTATTTGTAAAAGACAAGCGAGCATTGTTACTCTTTTCGTGAACCTCGATGGTAAAACGAATGCAGACCGGATTATGCAGAACCACTCAATTAGTAATCTCTCCGAGCAAAATAAGGAGATGAACCGATGGAGAAAGGCTGATATACAAAGAATTTGCTCAAATTGGTCGCAAACATGAAAAAATAAAAATAATAAAAAATTGTTAAAAGCATGTTATCGATGGTGCAGCAATCAAGGAATACCTCGATGTGATTGTTCAATCGAAACTTACGGATAAATCTAAACAATCACTTACAACCGCAGATGACAAGATAGAGGTTAAAAACCATCAAAGTCCTTTTTTACATACCAGGTGCAAACAGAAATTAGAGAACTAATTTCTACTTGAGAAAAAATCCAGCCTTAGTTTTTTTTTAAATCACCCTACCCAACCCATACGGGAAAGTTAATAAAAAATGTTCTACGGCAATACTTTTTTCGCCACTAGGTGCAATGTGAAGCTGAATAGCTAAGGTCTACTTGAGAAAAAATCCAGGGTGTGGTTCGGCTTAGTTTTTTTTTAAATTAGGTCCAAAGTTGGGGTCGGACACCCTACCCCACCCTTACGGAAATGTTAATAAAAAATGTTCTACGGCAATACTTTTTTCGCCACTAGGTGCAATGTGAAGCTGAATAGCTAAGGTCTACTTGAGAAAAAATCCAGGGTGTGGTTCGGCTTAGTTTTTTTTTAAATTAGGTCCAAAGTTGGGGTCGGACACCCTACCCCACCCTTACGGAAATGTTAATAAAAAATGTTCTACGGCAATACTTTTTTCGCCACTAGGTGCAATGTGAAGCTGAATAGCTAAGGTCTACTTGAGAAAAAATCCAGGGTGTGGTTCGGCTTAGTTTTTTTAAATTAGGTCCAAAGTTGGGGTCGGACACCCTACCCCACCCTTACGGAAATGTTAATAAAAATGTTCTACGGCAATACTTTTTCGCCACTAGGTGCAATGTGAAGCTGAATAGCTAAGGTCTACTTGAGAAAAATCCAGGGTGTGGTTCGGCTTAGTTTTTTTAAATTAGGTTCAAAGTTGGGGTCGGACACCCTACCCCACCCTTACGGAAATGTTAATAAAAATGTTCTACGGCAATACTTTTTCGCCACTAGGTGCAATGTGAAGCTGAATAGCTAAGGTCTACTTGAGAAAAATCCAGGGTGTGGTTCGGCTTAGTTTTTTTAAATTAGGTCCAAAGTTAGGGTCGGACACCCTACCCCACCCTTACGGAAATGTTAATAAAAATGTTCTACGGCAATACTTTTTCGCCACTAGGTGCAATGTGAAGCTGAATAGCTAAGGTCTACTTGAGAAAAATCCAGGGTGTGGTTCGGCTTAGTTTTTTTTAAATTAGGTCCAAAGTTGGGGTCGGACACCCTACCCCACCCTTACGGAAATGTTAATAAAAATGTTCTACGGCAATACTTTTTCGCCACTAGGTGCAATGTGAAGCTGAATAGCTAAGGTCTACTTGAGAAAAAATCCAGGGTGTGGTTCGGCTTAGTTTTTTTAAATTAGGTCCAAAGTTGGGGTCGGACACCCTACCCCACCCTTACGGAAATGTTAATAAAAATGTTCTACGGCAATACTTTTTCGCCACTAGGTGCAATGTGAAGCTGAATAGCTAAGGTCTACTTGAGAAAAATCCAGGGTGTGGTTCGGCTTAGTTTTTTTTTAAATTAGGTCCAAAGTTGGGGTCGGACACCCTACCCCACCCTTACGGAAATGTTAATAAAAATGTTCTACGGCAATACTTTTTCGCCACTAGGTGCAATGTGAAGCTGAATAGCTAAGGTCTACTTGAGAAAAATCCAGGGTGTGGTTCGGCTTAGTTTTTTTTAAATTAGGTCCAAAGTTGGGGTCGGACACCCTACCCCACCCTTACGGAAATGTTAATAAAAATGTTCTACGGCAATACTTTTTCGCCACTAGGTGCAATGTGAAGCTGAATAGCTAAGGTCTACTTGAGAAAAATCCAGGGTGTGGTTCGGCTTAGTTTTTTTTAAATTAGGTCCAAAGTTGGGGTCGGACACCCTACCCCACCCTTACGGAAATGTTAATAAAAATGTTCTACGGCAATACTTTTTCGCCACTAGGTGCAATGTGAAGCTGAATAGCTAAGGTCTACTTGAGAAAAATCCAGGGTGTGGTTCGGCTTAGTTTTTTTAAATTAGGTCCAAAGTTGGGGTCGGACACCCTACCCCACCCTTACGGAAATGTTAATAAAAATGTTCTACGGCAATACTTTTTCGCCACTAGGTGCAATGTGAAGCTGAATAGCTAAGGTCTACTTGAGAAAAATCCAGGGTGTGGTTCGGCTTAGTTTTTTTTAAATTAGGTCCAAAGTTGGGGTCGGACACCTACCCCACCCTTACGGAAATGTTAATAAAAATGTTCTACGGCAATACTTTTTCGCCACTAGGTGCAATGTGAAGCTGAATAGCTAAGGTCTACTTGAGAAAAATCCAGGGTGTGGTTCGGCTTAGTTTTTTTTAAATTAGGTCCAAAGTTGGGGTCGGACACCTACCCCACCCTTACGGGTCGGACACCCTACCCCACCAAAGTTAGGGTCGGACACCCACCCCACCCTTACGGAAATGTTAATAAAAATGTTCTACGGCAATACTTTTTCGCCACTAGGTGCAATGTGAAGCTGAATAGCTAAGGTCTACTTGAGAAAAATCCAGGGTGTGGTTCGGCTTAGTTTTTTTTAAATTAGGTCCAAAGTTGGGGTCGGACACCCTACCCCACCCTTACGGAAATGTTAATAAAAATGTTCTACGGCAATACTTTTTCGCCACTAGGTGCAATGTGAAGCTGAATAGCTAAGGTCTACTTGAGAAAAATCCAGGGTGTGGTTCGGCTTAGTTTTTTTTAAATTAGGTCCAAAGTTGGGGTCGGACACCCTACCCCACCCTTACGGAAATGTTAATAAAAATGTTCTACGGCAATACTTTTTCGCCACTAGGTGCAATGTGAAGCTGAATAGCTAAGGTCTACTTGAGAAAAATCCAGGGTGTGGTTCGGTTTAGTTTTTTTCAAATTAGGTCCAAAGTTGGGGTCGGACACCCTACCCCATCCTTACGGAAATGTTAATAAAAATGTTCTACGGCAATACTTTTTCGCCACTAGGTGCAATGTGAAGCTGAATAGCTAAGGTCTACTTGAGAAAAATCCAGGGTGTGGTTCGGCTTAGTTTTTTTAAATTAGGTCCAAAGTTAGGGTCGGACACCCTACCCCACCCTTACGGAAATGTTAATAAAAATGTTCTACGGCAATACTTTTTCGCCACTAGGTGCAATGTGAAGCTGAATAGCTAAGGTCTACTTGAGAAAAATCCAGGGTGTGGTTCGGCTTAGTTTTTTTAAATTAGGTCCAAAGTTGGGGTCGGACACCCTACCCCACCCTTACGGAAATGTTAATAAAAAATGTTCTACGGCAATACTTTTTTCGCCACTAGGTGCAATGTGAAGCTGAATAGCTAAGGTCTACTTGAGAAAAATCCAGGGTGTGGTTCGGCTTAGTTTTTTTTTAAATTAGGTCCAAAGTTGGGGTCGGACACCCTACCCCACCCTTACGGAAATGTTAATAAAAATGTTCTACGGCAATACTTTTTTCGCCACTAGGTGCAATGTGAAGCTGAATAGCTAAGGTCTACTTGAGAAAAATCCAGGGTGTGGTTCGGCTTAGTTTTTTTTTAAATTAGGTTCAAAGTTGGGGTCGGACACCCTACCCCACCCTTACGGAAATGTTAATAAAAAATGTTCTACGGCAATACTTTTTTCGCCACTAGGTGCAATGTGAAGCTGAATAGCTAAGGTCTACTTGAGAAAAAATCCAGGGTGTGGTTCGGCTTAGTTTTTTTTAAAAATTAGGTCCAAAGTTAGGGTCGGACACCCTACCCCACCCTTTCGGAAATGTTAATAAAAAATGTTCTACGGCAATACTTTATTCGCCACTAGGTGCAATGTGAAGCTGAATAGCTAAGGTCTACTTGAGAAAAATCCAGGGTGTGGTTCGGCTTAGTTTTTTTTTAAATTAGGTCCAAAGTTGGGGTCGGACACCCTACCCCACCCTTACGGAAATGTTAATAAAAATGTTCTACGGCAATACTTTTTCGCCACTAGGTGCAATGTGAAGCTGAATAGCTAAGGTCTACTTGAGAAAAATCCAGGGTGTGGTTCGGCTTAGTTTTTTTTAAATTAGGTCCAAAGTTGGGGTCGGACACCCTACCCCACCCTTACGGAAATGTTAATAAAAATGTTCTACGGCAATACTTTTTTCGCCACTAGGTGCAATGTGAAGCTGAATAGCTAAGGTCTACTTGAGAAAAATCCAGGGTGTGGTTCGGTTTAGTTTTTTTCAAATTAGGTCCAAAGTTGGGGTCGGACACCCTACCCCATCCTTACGGAAATGTTAATAAAAATGTTCTACGGCAATACTTTTTTCGCCACTAGGTGCAATGTGAAGCTGAATAGCTAAGGTCTACTTGAGAAAAATCCAGGGTGTGGTTCGGCTTAGTTTTTTTAAATTAGGTCCAAAGTTAGGGTCGGACACCCTACCCCACCCTTACGGAAATGTTAATAAAAATGTTCTACGGCAATACTTTTTCGCCACTAGGTGCAATGTGAAGCTGAATAGCTAAGGTCTACTTGAGAAAAATCCAGGGTGTGGTTCGGCTTAGTTTTTTTTAAATTAGGTCCAAAGTTGGGGTCGGACACCCTACCCCACCCTTACGGAAATGTTAATAAAAAATGTTCTACGGCAATACTTTTTTCGCCACTAGGTGCAATGTGAAGCTGAATAGCTAAGGTCTACTTGAGAAAAAATCCAGGGTGTGGTTCGGCTTAGTTTTTTTTTAAATTAGGTCCAAAGTTGGGGTCGGACACCCTACCCCACCCTTACGGAAATGTTAATAAAAAATGTTCTACGGCAATACGTTTACTCATACTTGGTGCAAAGAAAAGCTTTGGACCTAGTGCCTACTTGACCAAAATTCCACATCTGTGTATAACACGGATTTTGTTTTGTTTTTTTTTTAATAGATAATAAATAATTTCCTTGCCCACCATACTTTGTGTACAAAAAATAAACCTTTCGTCTAATCAAAAGTAAGCGATATCCACTGCTTCAGAAATAGAATGTTTCGTTAAAACAGATTTGTCTCATTAAAAAAATATTAATGCACGAGTGCAACTTTCTTTTCTTGTCATGCAGAACAATAATAACTTTTCAGGAACTATTTGACAGGATGCCGAGAATATGGAACGCCTATTTGACACAATATCACAAAATTAATTTATGATTTCAATGTCAATTCCTGTTACAAGCAATTTTGTAAGCATTTCAATAATTTTATTACATATTTACGATTCTATGTACACTCAAAACTGTTGACTATTAAAAGTAAAAGCGGGAGGACGCTGTTTGGTATATTGACATCGATTACTATTGTCTTAAATTAATGAACAGGACTAGATATTTTTAAATCATCGAATAGTTCTCCGACTGCTTTATTATATATTAAACACTGATAATATATTGGTTATATATCAATAAAACATTTTGAGTACGTTTGAATCTTATGCAACTTTTGGGTTCATAGACATATCCGAAAACTGGCTGCTAGCGTAGTGGCTGCTAGCGAGTGGCTGCTAGCTTGAGCCTGGTCTTCAACAATTATATTAAATGTCAAATCATTTTAATGATTATATATCTTTCTTAATATAAAAAACAAATATGACTTGCACATTTACTCTATGTTTATAACCTTGACCTTCTTACCTTAGAGATAGTAACCTTTAAACTGAACCCTATAATAGCAAAGATATCTAAACATATATCGTATTTAATTCCTTTTAGTCAACAATATATGGAATAAGTTCAACTTCGAGTTACACTTCAAACGTTCACAAACAATAGTTATAATAATGATATAATGAAAACAATATCGTGGTTTGATTTTTTTCTTCTTTGTTGGTTATATTACTCAATCAAATGTGACGCTGTTTTGAGACGTCTAGATACTCATCTCGTATAATATTACAACGCGTGTAGTTTTGATATGTCAAATTCAACAAACCCCCAAGGTTGACTTTGTTACAGAAATATGGTCATCCCTGGGTTTCCCCGTCCGGCAGTAAATCCCGTTGTGGTGTGTGAAATATGATACTTCACTCAAACAAGAGCATAACGAAACAGTATAATTCTAGATAAAGCATTTAGCACTTTACAAAAGAAAAATAATCATTGGAAAAAGGGAAGGAGAAGGGTCATTTAGGCCCGTTTTTGGCCCAAGAAAATAAAATGTTTGACAACTATTCCAAATATAACGTTTGGAAATGCAGAGTTAAGAAATATAAATGTAAACATAAGATTTTATATTTGATGACGTCACAATTATGTCAATATATACCTTTTTGCATTGAAACGATGAAAAATACAAAATTTATGCAGTTTTCCATCGTTATTTCCATTGTGGAAACCTCGTGCAGCCAAGAAACAACAAAATAATTTAAGAGAAGCTGTGTTATAACTATTGACATAATCTTACTAAATATAAAGTTGTTTCTTTGATGCGCACATACTTTGCCAATCTAAAGTATACTTATAGTTGACGGAAAACAAGGAAGGCTGATATACAAAGAATTTGCTCAAATTGGTCGCAAACATGAAAAAATAAAATAATAAAAAATTGTTAAAAGCATGTTATCGATGGTGCAGCAATCAAGGAATACCTCGATGTGATTGTTCAATCGAAACTTACGGATAAATCTAAACAATCACTTACAACCGCAGATGACAAGATAGAGGTTAAAAACCATCAAAGTCCTTTTTTACATACCAGGTGCAAACAGAAATTAGAGAACTAATTTCTACTTGAGAAAAAATCCAGCCTTAGTTTTTTTTTAAATCACCCTACCCAAACCATACGGGAAAGTTAATAAAAAATGTTCTACGGCAATACTTTTTTCGCCACTAGGTGCAAAGTGAAGCTGAATAGCTAAGGTCTACTTGAGAAAAATCCAGGGTGTGGTTCGGCTTAGTTTTTTTTAAATTAGGTCCAAAGTTGGGGTCGGACACCCTACCCCACCCTTACGGAAATGTTAATAAAAAATGTTCTACGGCAATACTTTTTTCGCCACTAGGTGCAATGTGAAGCTGAATAGCTAAGGTCTACTTGAGAAAAATCCAGGGTGTGGTTCGGCTTAGTTTTTTTTTAAATTAGGTCCAAAGTTGGGGTCGGACACCCTACCCCACCCTTACGGAAATGTTAATAAAAAATGTTCTACGGCAATACTTTTTTCGCCACTAGGTGCAATGTGAAGCTGAATAGCTAAGGTCTACTTGAGAAAAATCCAGGGTGTGGTTCGGCTTAGTTTTTTTAAATTAGGTCCAAAGTTGGGGTCGGACACCCTACCCCACCCTTACGGAAATGTTAATAAAAATGTTCTACGGCAATACTTTTTCGCCACTAGGTGCAATGTGAAGCTGAATAGCTAAGGTCTACTTGAGAAAAATCCAGGTGTGGTTCGGCTTAGTTTTTTTAAATTAGGTTCAAAGTTGGGGTCGGACACCCTACCCCACCCTTACGGAAATGTTAATAAAAATGTTCTACGGCAATACTTTTTCGCCACTAGGTGCAATGTGAAGCTGAATAGCTAAGGTCTACTTGAGAAAAATCCAGGGTGTGGTTCGGCTTAGTTTTTTTAAATTAGGTCCAAAGTTAGGTCGGACACCCTACCCCACCCTTACGGAAATGTTAATAAAAATGTTCTACGGCAATACTTTTTCGCCACTAGGTGCAATGTGAAGCTGAATAGCTAAGGTCTACTTGAGAAAAATCCAGGGTGTGGTTCGGCTTAGTTTTTTTTAAATTAGGTCCAAAGTTGGGGTCGGACACCCTACCCCACCCTTACGGAAATGTTAATAAAAATGTTCTACGGCAATACTTTTTTCGCCACTAGGTGCAATGTGAAGCTGAATAGCTAAGGTCTACTTGAGAAAAATCCAGGGTGTGGTTCGGCTTAGTTTTTTTTAAATTAGGTCCAAAGTTGGGGTCGGACACCCTACCCCACCCTTACGGAAATGTTAATAAAAATGTTCTACGGCAATACTTTTTCGCCACTAGGTGCAATGTGAAGCTGAATAGCTAAGGTCTACTTGAGAAAAATCCAGGGTGTGGTTCGGCTTAGTTTTTTTTAAATTAGGTCCAAAGTTGGGGTCGGACACCCTACCCCACCCTTACGGAAATGTTAATAAAAAATGTTCTACGGCAATACTTTTTTCGCCACTAGGTGCAATGTGAAGCTGAATAGCTAAGGTCTACTTGAGAACAAATCTAGGGTGTGGTTCGGCTTAGTTTTTTTTTAAATTAGGTCCAAAGTTGGGGTCGGACACCCTACCCCACCCTTACGGAAATGTTAATAAAAAATGTTCTACGGCAATACTTTTTTCGCCACTAGGTGCAATGTGAAGCTGAATAGCTAAGGTCTACTTGAGAAAAATCCAGGGTGTGGTTCGGCTTAGTTTTTTTTAAATTAGGTCCAAAGTTGGGGTCGGACACCCTACCCCACCCTTACGGAAATGTTAATAAAAAATGTTCTACGGCAATACTTTTTTCGCCACTAGGTGCAATGTGAAGCTGAATAGCTAAGGTCTATTTGAGAAGAAATCTAGGGTGTGGTTCGGCTTAGTTTTTTTTTAAATTAGGTCCAAAGTTAAGGTCGGACATCCTACCCCACCCTTACGGAAATGTTAATAAAAAATGTTCTACGGCAATACTTTTTTCGCCACTAGGTGCAATGTGAAGCTGAATAGCTAAGGTCTACTTGAGAAAAAATCTAGGGTGTGGTTCGGCTTAGTTTTTTTTAAATTAGGTCCAAAGTTGGGGTCGGACACCCTACCCCACCCTTACGGAAATGTTAATAAAAAATGTTCTACGGCAATACTTTTTTCGCCACTAGGTGCAATGTGAAGCTGAATAGCTAAGGTCTACTTGAGAAAAATCCAGGGTGTGGTTCGGCTTAGTTTTTTTTAAATTAGGTCCAAAGTTGGGGTCGGACACCCTACCCCACCCTTACGGAAATGTTAATAAAAATGTTCTACGGCAATACTTTTTCGCCACTAGGTGCAATGTGAAGCTGAATAGCTAAGGTCTACTTGAGAAAAATCCAGGGTGTGGTTCGGTTTAGTTTTTTTCAAATTAGGTCCAAAGTTGGGGTCGGACACCCTACCCCATCCTTACGGAAATGTTAATAAAAATGTTCTACGGCAATACTTTTTCGCCACTAGGTGCAATGTGAAGCTGAATAGCTAAGGTCTACTTGAGAAAAATCCAGGGTGTGGTTCGGCTTAGTTTTTTTAAATTAGGTCCAAAGTTAGGTCGGACACCCTACCCCACCCTTACGGAAATGTTAATAAAAATGTTCTACGGCAATACTTTTTCGCCACTAGGTGCAATGTGAAGCTGAATAGCTAAGGTCTACTTGAGAAAAATCCAGGGTGTGGTTCGGCTTAGTTTTTTTAAATTAGGTCCAAAGTTGGGGTCGGACACCCTACCCCACCCTTACGGAAATGTTAATAAAAAATGTTCTACGGCAATACTTTTTTCGCCACTAGGTGCAATGTGAAGCTGAATAGCTAAGGTCTACTTGAGAAAAAATCCAGGGTGTGGTTCGGCTTAGTTTTTTTTTAATTAGGTCCAAAGTTGGGGTCGGACACCCTACCCCACCCTTACGGAAATGTTAATAAAAAATGTTCTACGGCAATACTTTTTTCGCCACTAGGTGCAATGTGAAGCTGAATAGCTAAGGTCTACTTGAGAAAAAATCCAGGGTGTTGTTCGGCTGATTTTGTTTTAAAATTAGGTTCAAAGTTGGGGTCGGACACCCTACCCCACCCTTACGGAAATGTTAATAAAAAATGTTCTACGGCAATACTTTTTCGCCACTAGGTGCAATGTGAAGCTGAATAGCTAAGGTCTACTTGAGAAAAAATCCAGGGTGTGGTTCGGCTTAGTTTTTTTTAAATTAGGTCCAAAGTTAGGTCGGACACCCTACCCCACCCTTACGGAAATGTTAATAAAAATGTTCTACGGCAATACTTTTTCGCCACTAGGTGCAATGTGAAGCTGAATAGCTAAGGTCTACTTGAGAAAAAATCCAGGTGTGGTTCGGCTTAGTTTTTTTAAATTAGGTCCAAAGTTGGGGTCGGACACCCTACCCCACCCTTACGGAAATGTTAATAAAAATGTTCTACGGCAATACTTTTTTCGCCACTAGGTGCAATGTGAAGCTGAATAGCTAAGGTCTACTTGAGAAAAATCCAGGGTGTGGTTCGGCTTAGTTTTTTTAAATTAGGTCCAAAGTTGGGGTCGGACACCCTACCCCACCCTTACGGAAATGTTAATAAAAATGTTCTACGGCAATACTTTTTTCGCCACTAGGTGCAATGTGAAGCTGAATAGCTAAGGTCTACTTGAGAAAAATCCAGGGTGTGGTTCGGTTTAGTTTTTTTCAAATTAGGTCCAAAGTTGGGGTCGGACACCCTACCCCATCCTTACGGAAATGTTAATAAAAATGTTCTACGGCAATACTTTTTCGCCACTAGGTGCAATGTGAAGCTGAATAGCTAAGGTCTACTTGAGAAAAAATCCAGGGTGTGGTTCGGCTTAGTTTTTTTAAATTAGGTCCAAAGTTAGGGTCGGACACCCTACCCCACCCTTACGGAAATGTTAATAAAAATGTTCTACGGCAATACTTTTTCGCCACTAGGTGCAATGTGAAGCTGAATAGCTAAGGTCTACTTGAGAAAAATCCAGGGTGTGGTTCGGCTTAGTTTTTTTTTAAATTAGGTCCAAAGTTGGGGTCGGACACCCTACCCCACCCTTACGGAAATGTTAATAAAAATGTTCTACGGCAATACTTTTTCGCCACTAGGTGCAATGTGAAGCTGAATAGCTAAGGTCTACTTGAGAAAAAATCCAGGGTGTGGTTCGGCTTAGTTTTTTTAAATTAGGTCCAAAGTTGGGGTCGGACACCCTACCCCACCCTTACGGAAATGTTAATAAAAATGTTCTACGGCAATACGTTTACTCATACTTGGTGCAAAGAAAGCTTTGGACCTAGTGCCTACTTGACCAAAATTCCACATCTGTGATGGCCTTCAACAATTATATTAAATGTCAAATCATTTTAAATGATTATATCACTTTTCTAAACATAAAAACAAATATGACTTGCACATTTACTCTAGTATGTTTATAACCTTGACCTTCTTACCTTAGAGATAGTAACCTTTAAATCGAACCCAATACTGACACAGATAATATCTAACATATATCGTATTTAATTCCTTTTTGTCAACAATATATGGAATACGTCCAAATTTAAGTTACACTTCAAGTGTACAAAAACAATAGTTATAATAATGAAAATAATATCGTGGTTTGATTTCTTTCTTCTTTGTTATATCACTCAATCAAATGTGGTCTGTTTTGAGACGTCTAGATACTCATCTCATCTCATATAACAACGCGTGTAGTTTTGATATGTCAAATTCAACAAACCCCAAGGTTGACTTTGTTACAGAAATATGGTCATCCCTGGGTTTCCCGTCCGGCAGTAAATCCGTTGTGGTGTGTGAAATATGATACTTCACTCAAACAAGAGCACAACGAAACAGTATAATTCTATATAAAGCATTCAGCACTTTACAAAAGAAAAATAATCATTGGAAAAGGGAAGGAGAAGGGTCATTAAGGCCCGTTTTTGGCTCAAGAAAATAAATTGTTTGACAACTATTCCAAATTGGCACATAACGTTTGGAAATGCAGAGTTAAGAAATATAAATGTAAACATAAGATTTTATATTTGATGACGTCACAATTATGTCATAATATGTACCTTTTGCATTGAAACTATGAAAATACAAAATTTATGCAGTTTTCCATCGTTATTTCCATTGTGGAAACCTCGTGCGCAGCCAAGAAACAACAAAATAATTTAAGAGAAGCTGTGTTATAACTATTGACATAATCTTACTAAATATAAAGTTGTTTCTTTGATGCGCACATACTTTGCCAATCTAAAGTATACTTATAGTTGACGGAAAACAAGGAAAATCAAGAAATTTTACAAAATATACAAATTTCGTCATGGTTATTGCCATGGTTACTCGTTAAATGAAAAAAAAAAATTGTTTTTATTTTCTGGAAAGCTTGTACCTTAGTCTAGTTAGGACAAATTAAAGAATATGTAAGATAACTTTTAAATTTGCAGTAATATTTGAGTTAAATAAGGGCCTTATTGCCTCTACTCCTTTGTCCATTTTGTCAGAAGCTTTGGTATGAAGATTACAAAAATCTAACACAGATAACACAGATATAAGATAACTTTTAACAACAAATATAGTGTGTTAATTCAGACGGATAATTTCAATAGTATAGTTAAAATATATACTTGTATCATAATACACAATCTAACGGAGTGCTTTACTTTTCACTCGCCATCTAGTCCTGCATACTCATACAAATAATGCGTGTTCATTGTCTAAACTTAAAGTATCATTTTATATGGTTTTTTTTTTTTTTGTGTGTCATAAAAATGTTGTTTTCATTTGTTTATATAACAATAAAGATTATCACTTTATTTGCTTTTGAACAATGGAATTTTTAATTTTGTAAAAGAGGTAACAATACAGATATTATTTCCTTATTTCTTCTAGTTTTCTAAAAAGGTTTCTTGTAAACGAAATTCAATTTAATTTTCTATTAAACTGTCAAACATTTTAACCCTCTTGCTGACGGTATTTTTTTATGGTTGCATTTCGTGTGCCAGAAAATGCGAAAGCTCGACATCAATGACGTTATTCGATATATGAAGTCACACCCTAATGATGGTTACATTTGGGACCCATTAAAAAAAATACTACACTGTTTAATCTTCGGGATTTTATTTGAAAGAGATCCAGCAAGGATGAGAAGCTTGCGTAATTTAAAACATGGCCATATGTGTCCCTCCGGCACAGCCGATGTGGACACATGTGTCCCTCCGGCAGATTGAGGGTTAAGTCCTTACTTTTTGTCTGTAGTACACGTTACATGATACCTTATTTCATTTATTTACTTAATTTTTAATCAAAAATCGAAAATAGATATTTAAAAAGGGTACCTTTCAATTCAAGCCAACCAAAACATTATTGCACCCACCGATCCTTTACATATAATATCGTTCTTCCACACAAGTATGTAACCTTAAGGTATTGATTGAAATGAATTATGTCTTCAACTTTTTATATATTAAATTTCTGTAGGAGATATATGTTTTATATTGTACTAACGAAAACATACTTTGAACATATTATGCAGCTTACATAATTATTCAGAGTACTGAACATTATATATGTTTTTTATTGTTTGGTACTTATTTGAGGGAAACATTAAAAAGATTTGAAGTATCCACATCAAAAGCATATTGTAAAATATATACTATCAATAATTCAAAATCAATTCAAACAAATTATAACTTGAAATATAATTTTCAAAATGTATATCCTTTTAATTCTGATGTCGTTAGCTATATAGAGACACTTAAATGGTTATAAATTAAATATCACAAACTAAAGTACTTGTAACCTTCAATCTTTCACTAAAGAAGAAATGAATTTAAAGCAGCTTATGAGCAGTACAATGTATTTGTAATAGATTTATATCTACTGTCAGTCAATATAAACAAAATTTTCACAATTCTTTAGAAGTATTTATTCCATTACACAATGATTTGACAAATTAGTATTTTTGTTCATATCTACAAATAAAGCCTGATTATACCGACATTTTGGAGTCATATGCAAAAACGTTGCGCAATCTCAGTAGCCGTTTTGAGAATATCTATATTTCGAATTATTTATTTTGAACGTTTTGCGAGTATAGCGAGTATTGCTTTAGAATATGAATAAAAGAACTGCATTCATTAATTTGATTTGAATAAAATAAAATTCTTTCTCATTTTATTTACAATTTGATTGATATTCAAAATTAACTTATTTAATATAAAATTAGGTTCCGATACTTATCCATTCAAAGTATTTCATTTTGTTTCATATATATTAAAATAGTGATTGAACATGCATCACATCAATCATTAAGGCGTTATCCTTATACACTATACATAATATGAAACATATATAAATAACGATGATTCTTTCTTTTTTTATTTATTTATTTGCAGATTTGTTTACTTGCTTTCTATCGTTTCGTCACTTGCCAAATACCATTTTACATCCCTACGACTCATTTCACAAAAAAATCTTACGAGTAAGCAAAAATACTCGTAAGTCATGAAGATTTCAGTATAACTTACGATCAATCTTAGTCGTAAGACTGTTTTGTGAAAAGAGCCCATGACTTTCAACTGTTTACGTTTGAGTGTTACTAATGAAGGTTAATCCAGTAAAGCGCTTCGGACGCACGAAATATATAAAATGTAATTATCGTTGTCAAAGAAATAGACAAGGTCAACGAAGTTATAAAACTTTGAAACACAACACGATTAAAGTTAAAAGATTTTTTATCTATATGTTTCTGTCTCTCAGATTTTGTTGTTTTGTGTATCAAGTTTAAGCGTTTTACTTTTTACATGCAGTGGTTAACTTGTACCTTTGCCCATTTCTTTCTTTTTGTATTTTTGTATAATATGTCGTGGTAACCAATTCGTAACATTTCTTTTGGTAAATAAATATTACTGTTTCAGTCATTTAGCCAATAGTTTTCTCTGTCAAGTCATATGATAATAATGATTTTGATATCTTTGTCCGTTTCTGTTTCATCGTTTCGTGGCATAGTCTTTCATGATAAACTCTGACGGTAAAACAGTGGCCGTCTGATTCTATTTAATGTGATTTTTCTCTTTTGTTGTGTAGTATCGACTTCTATATACGCGTAGAAACATGCATATACATAATTGCATTCTGTTTCTCTACAGTGGCAGGTATATTTGTCTTTTAATGTCGTCTGCATTTCTTATATTCTTCTTTGTTTTCTGTTTCAATGGTTGTCACACAAGCTACATCTCTTTTATGTTCACATAAATAAAAAAAAAGGTGCAAAATATATCAAAAGAAATTTTCACTTAAGAGACAAAAATAAATGGACTGTGTGTTGGTCGTTGCTGTGATCTATTTGGAGGAGTTGTGTGTTGGTGGTTGCACCGACCCAATTTGTTTCCTTGTTAACCTTTTTTTTTTGTGATTTATGCGATAGCCAAAACCCTGAACAATTTTAGGCAATCGTATGACCTTCATCGATGGACAAGCGTACAAATCATAAGGAACCTATAAGTGAGCACTTTTCGATGATACATATAAGACCTTTCTAGTATTAAAACAAACAATATGTTTACGTAGTAACTGTTTGTTAAGAAATCTTAAAAATACCAAAGAAACTGGCCTTTGATTCTCTAGATAGGGTCGCAATATCAGATACCATGACATACAGTTTATCGCCAGCATTTAGTTGGAATGCAGCAGCAGTATAACTAGTGTAGTCAGTATAGAGTTTATCCTTAACCCAACAAAGAGTGCGCACACTTTAACAACAGTTCACTCCCGCCATTTGGATATATAACGTTGTATCTATAGACATAATGGTATAAAGCTTGTGAAGTATTCTGTCTGTAACTTTGACTGTTGATATTGCTGAAGTAGATCTGACTGTAGACGAAGTACAGTCCTGAATTGTTTATACTTATCATGTCCCTTGTTACTCTTAAACCTTGGACATGCGCAATAGGATCCGTTGACATCAAATTCGTGATGGGAAATGGTGCTTCATCTAAAAGGCAAATCCATGGTGTTATATAAAACAAAAACTAATTTTAAACCTTAGAAGCGAACATCCAGTAGAAATAAAGAGTATTACAAGATATACAAATAAAAATTCATTATAAAAATAAGAAAACGTGGTAGGATTGCGAATGAGACAACTATCCACCAGAGTCCAAATGATGTGGATACAAGCAACTATAGGTCACCGTACGACCTTAAGCAATAATCAAAACTCCTTTCGTAAAGTTCACTATTAACAAAAACGGCATGACAAAATGTGTAACAAGTCAAACGACAAAACCACGGAATTATTAATCACTATTCTCAACAAATTCCTAAAGTAAATGAACATGCATTACTGCCTGGTAATACGTAAATTGTAAATATGTATACCTAGAATGATTCACTGATGATAATTTTGTTTTTCAGTTCGAAAGTTTGTGACTATTAACGTCTGTTAAAACGTAACTGGAACATTTAGTTAGTAGTATGTGAAATACACAAAAATGCAATACCTTGTTTTGGAACCTGTTGAGTACCAACAAGTAAATGAGCTGCAACGGGTGCTTTCGTAATAGATGGCTGAAAGGAGGCATTCCTCTGTTGAATTTGTTTTTCCTTTTCCAGTATATCTATCAATTACAATAAGAGTTACTAAAATAAGGACAAATGTTTATTTGTATATCCTATAAAATATATATAGACCAGAATCTTACAGTTACCGATCTCATCCGGTTAATTATTAAGGGTAAATATGCACAAACCACCAGGATATGGAGTGAATTCTAGTTTGACAAAAATAACTTGGAAAAAACCATTTATTAAAGTCAATTATACTGAAATTGCTTAGATCTTTGATACTTTTCTTTTGACAATCATCATGGTAAGGGACATAACTGAATAAATATTCCTCGTCTGGACAGTTGTAAGGTTTTGTTTGAGAAGTTCAGTGAGTTACGAGGTACATAAACACATCAAAAATTCACATGTAAGCTACAATTGTGGTTGCGGACCTGAGTCAAGATAAGGACGGATTTTAATATACTAGACTTAAGTTCTTTACTGGTACATCTTAATATTCGATACAAATTACTTTTTGGTGAAAAACTTACCCTCTGTTTTGTGCTTTTGGCGATTTTTTTCCACAATCTGAAATAGAAGAAAACGTCTGAAGATGTGATCCCATTGCAAGGTATCAATTTTTATTTTAGTTCATTTGTGCTGCTTAGTCATTTTTTATCAATATTTACCAAAATGTTGCATTTAGTCATGAGCGCGCTAAGAATATTTATATACGTACCTGTATAAAAAAGTCATTATAATAGGCATTTAAAGGTCCCTAAACGGCCTTCGAAGATGAGGGTGATCGACGTAAAAACTAAATGGTAGGCTTGCATCACTCTAAATCTATAGAACTTGTGAATGATTTTCAACATGATTTGTTGATAAAATTGCTGCTTAGCGTCCGGTGACAAATACCAAATGTATATTAGGAAAGATAACATGTTAATAGAGCGATGGGTTTAATCATTTATGAAATTGATCAATAGTTGATAAAGTACATGATTACTCCATGATGTTTCATACTAGCAAACATTATTGAGAAGTAAATTTGTTTGACAATAAGAGTCTTATTTTATCTTTTGTATGATTAAGTACAGGTAATATACAAAAGAAATTACTTACAAGATTGGTCAAAACAATAGTTTGATTTGCTGTTTTTGCACAACAAATTTCAACTCTGTTGACAGTCTTCTTATCAAACAAGAGTAATTTTTCGTTGTTCTCTTCAAAAGGTCCAAGTCTGACATCGTCGCATGGGACACAAAAACCAGTCAGAAAGTTGTCCATGTTGTGTCTTTCTTTCTTTAATCCGTCTTCAATGGACTTCAGTTTCAACAGGAAGTACACAAATGATGCCAAAAAGAGTATTGCCAATGTTGAAACGACAACCAACAAAATTCGTGGTGCAGGTGATGTCGCTGTAGAACTTGATGACAACAAACTTACATCAGAGCTTGTTGAATCGGTGCTATGGTTACGTTTTATATGAGACTTTGGTATCAAGTCTTCTGGTTTGATGACTTTCGGAAAAGTTCGGTGAATGTTCGGCAAATCATATAAACCGTAATCGTCCGGATGGTTGTACATACTAAATGGTGAAGTTGGTTTCACATTAAGGGAAGACTTATTCACGCTTTGGTCGTTCAATGTACTGTTGTTGATGGCCTTCCGGAATGACGAAGGGCGATTCCTCGTTGGTTCTTCATACATGATGCTAGAAGTAAAATGTTATCGATTTGCAATTATTATAGACAAGAGCCGACATTCATTGAAAAACAACTAGGAAGAGCAAGATCTATGTTAATATACAAAGGTGTGTTTATCAGCAAGATACATTCATTTATATGTTTATATACATTTG
Source organism: Mytilus coruscus (assembly GCA_017311375.1). Classification (NCBI taxonomy): domain Eukaryota; kingdom Metazoa; phylum Mollusca; class Bivalvia; order Mytilida; family Mytilidae; genus Mytilus; species Mytilus coruscus. The sequence goes on from CM029599.1 coordinate 113,709,895, forward strand.
CACATTGTGGTCACATGTAATAAACCAGTACTTGTAAACCTTATTCAAATGAATTGTATAAGTGTTCGCTATTTAGTTCATAACGTATATAGGTTTATAGAACACAAGATAAAAACATAAGTTAATCACGCACTTTGCATTGATTTAAAAAGAAAAATAAGTATGAAGATACCAAAAGATTAACCGAAAACCATTAGTCCTAGAAAGACAAACAACATCAAGACAAAACGATTTAAAAAACCATGATAAACAACAGTCCACAAAGTAATGAATTAGAACCATAGTAAACATCTGAAGATCTCGCAGGTGCTATGTATTAGTTAGCAGTTCGTGCTCTTTAAGTGGTAATCATCGTGCTACACATGTTGCGTTAAAAACAGGTGATCAGAACGGTCACAGATTGATCGATTTCTAGTTTCGAAAAATGAAACGTATACATGGTCGTACTTGAAATAAATATTACGTAACAGTCAACAAATCATATTGGTGTCCGGAATACTTTCAAAGAGACGACTTCATGTTAACCATAAATAAACCTCCGGTCAATAGATTCATTATAAGCAGCAACCATTCGACCAAGGAAGTCATGAGAGTAAACACTAACACATGACTTTTGCATCAATCTTGAGATATAAAGTCAATATGTAGGTGCTGCTTGAATGTTGCTATTAGAACGGAAAGCTCATTAAAAAGAATAAAGTCATTCCTTTTTACTCTTACAGGGGCGTCAAAATGATGAGTACTCAATGCCGCCCAGAAGCTCTGGAGTAAATGATGCAAAATCCTGCATTCTCGCGATTTCCTGGGACTTAAAATGACCTCACAGAAATCTTATTTTAATGAGTAACAAACAATCAAACAGAGAGTAAATAAATGACATGTCTGCTGAAAATTTATTCATGATAAAAGTTTACCGAAATTAGATTTAAATTAAATTTGAAAAAAAAATTAATTAGGAAAGTAAACTTGGTAGAACTTGTTTATATATTAGGTACAATTAAAATATATAGTGCCACCACCATATATTTTAATTGTTACCTAATCATTCTCAACCCACTATACATTAGAAAATTCATTTCTAAGCCAACACCGTGCAACTTAAATGGATTTTTTTTATTGAGAAAATATATAAATAAATGGAATCACATTTCTCAATGTTTTATTTTATAAGAGAACAAACAGTCTTTCTTTTAGCTTTTAATTCTAAAGTTAATTCTGAAAGTCAGTGATCATTTCCTTTCCTTTCTTCTACTGAAGATGTCCAAAACCGTGTCTGTTGAAATTTGTTTTTCACGGTATATGTTCAATAGACCAAGCCCAGATAAACGATTAATTTTCATTATATTTCTCTAGTCTTCTCATGGTACCGAAAGATCGTTCTGTCGTTGCTGTCGAGACCGCATACATGCAGGAATCTGATGTTCAGTAGTTGTCGTCTGTTGATGTGGTTCATAAGTGTTTCTCGTTTCTCCCTCGTTTTTTATATAGATTAGACCGTTGGTTTTCCCGTTTGAATGGTTTTACACTAGTATTTTTGGGGCCCTTTACAGCTTGCTGTGCGGTGTGAGCCAAGGCTTCGTGTTGAAGACCGTACTTTGACCTATAATGGTTTACTTTTATAAATTGTGACTTGGATGGAGAGTTGTCTCATTGGCATTCATATCACATCTTCTTATATCTATATACGTTAAATATATTAAAGTTTCCTGAGTAAAAATCCTTGTTTATAATATCATAATTTGGAAACCTTTAACTATATATAAATTCGTTTGAAGTCCCGAAATCTACAAGGAAAAGCATCAAATTATTTCCGATTTCTATTTATCAACTTCCAAAACGAGAGTATTTTATTTTTACCAAGCAAGGAGAACAAGCTCTTTAAATGAACATGGAGAATAAGCACTTTTAATCTCGAGGCACGTATAGTTAAATCGGGGGAACACGTTGAACGAGGCACCCGTCTTGCACGACCGAACGCAGAATAAAAAAGTAAAACCCGTTGATCGTCAAATAAAAAAAAACGGCGAAGACGTTGCAAGAAAATTACCATTAACAATCTTAAGTTTATATTAAGGATGACTGGACTGTTTAAAAAAATTTCTTATGACGACGTATGTAAGACTATACATATCTCACAGGACAATCATAATGACTTGTTGCCCAAGAACGTCATATTTCATTTAATCAGTTATTTTGAAATCTTCAGAAAAGATGCCAGGGTAAGGAGGCATTGCAGCCGTAACAATTGTGTTCTTGCACCCGAGGACTCAGCTATTTTATTTGTCTGCATTAGCAACACAATCACGATCGAAAAGAGTAGACTAGTTTCAGGAACGAAATATAGTTACAAAGTGACTATTAACATATCTTTATAATACTTTTTAATTTATTCTATTACTTTAGTTTTATTCTTACTAGATTTGCCATATTTTTATTTTTGTTAAATTTTCAATGTGTACGCAATTGCGTTTTTGCGTACGGGTTGCTACGCGCCTGTCTTACTAGTAAACCTTTACTAGATTAGAAATTCCGGATCTGTTCTAGGACTAGATTATGTCAAAAAAACTGTTATAGGGTAGAACAGATTATGTCAGAAACTTTTCTAGGGTAGAAGAGATTATGTCAGAAACTGTTAGGGTAGAACAGATAATGTCAAAAACTGTTATAGGGTAGAACAGATTATGTCAGAAACTGTTATAGGGTAGAACAGATTATGTCAGGAACTGTTAAAGGGTAGAACAGGTTATGTCAAAAACTGTTATAGGGTAGAACAGATTATGTCAGAAACTGTTATAGGGTAGAACAGATTGTGTCAGAAACTGTTATAGGGTAGAACAGATTATGTCAGAAACTGTTAAACGGTAGAACAGATTATGTCAAAAACTGTTACTGGGTTTAACAGATGATGTCAGAAACTGTTCTAGGGTAGAAAAGATTGTGTCAGAAACTGTTCTTGGGTAGAATAGATTATGTCAAAAACTGTTGTAGGGTAGAACAGATTATGTCAGAAACTGTTAAAGGGTAGAACAGAATATGTCAGAAACTGTTATAGGGTAGAGCAGATTATATCACAAACTGTTCTAGGGTAGAACAGATTTTGTCATAAACTGTTCTAGGGTAGAACGGATAATATCAGAAACTATTATAGGGTCGAACAGATTATGTCAGAAACTGTTATAGGGTAGAACAGATTATGTCAGAAACTGTTATAGGTAGAACAGATAATGTTAGAAACTATTCTAAAGACGCCAGGAAATCTGTTCTAGAGACTACCGTATAACAAGATGTTTAAGTTTCCTAAATAAAACGCACAGCAATTAAAACGACAAAAAAGAGTAAATTACAATCGATCTAGAAACGGACAGCAAAACAATGTCGATAACTGGACTTTGACAACATGAAACAAGCATTCATGATATGATTATATAGTAAACGTAACCCTGTAGTCGCTTCTCTCATTTCATGACCCTGTTCCCGTTTCTGTCCCAACATGATGTCAGCAGACACAGGTTAACGTTATCGTATTTTAAAATACACCTACTTGTATATATCGGACAATGATTCAATGTGACAAAATTTTGCTCAAGTCTTGACAGAAGTCTAAACGTCAAACACTAAACAGTTTAATCTAGATATAAAAAGGTCACTTCAAATAGATCTTATGGTAGGATCAAAATTACCCAGGATTATTTTAGTAACCTGAAATTTCAAAAAAATCTTTAATCTTTACTAAAGTATCACGACCTCATGTGTGATCTTTTGTGTCCTATTGACTGATTGATTATTGGTAGTTTAACGTCCACTGGCAAATAATTCAGGCATTTTGAAGACAAGAACAAATTAACCAGCATGTAGTTTTGCAAACTGGGTTGACCGGCATGAAGGATTGAAATTCTATACGGCTACTGCAAAATGGGTATGTTTGTTAGGGGCAGAATGTTTACTCTAAACTGGCTATCTAGACTACTCAAAGGGTTCCTAAACGTGCAGATAGAATTACAATCTCCCTATCCGACACATTGGATTTAAAGCCCCCCTTCCGATTGAACGCGTCTGTGTATTTAAACATCCCACACATCCAAACTGGTGCCTCTATTCTGTTTGAACCTTACTGTCGGACTGCAGAAGTTGATTCCCAACGTGTCCAATCACCTTCCTAAGATATAAGTATTGGGATTCTAAAAAGGTTCATTCATAATTCAGAGAGATTGCGTACATAAAACACGAAAGTCAAAGCCAGTACAGGATATTACGAGGAAGTTGACAACTGGTAATTTGAATTAAAGAGGTGAAAATATTTACAACAAGGTTTAGTGTTTAAAGAAGACATTACTGGTACATGGGATATGATTGAACGCGCAGTGTATTACTGACTGTGAAATATTTCCATAAGGCCATTAGGAAAAGTATCACACGTTGTGTTACGGATAAAAGAGGCCCTATTGCTAACACTATTCTTCCTATGGATATTATGATTTAATTAATATACAAAACAATATACTTATACACATAGAATTGAAAATAAAATCCAATGAATCAGTTTGATCAGAACTGATTCGTCTGAAAAAAAATTCCAATGCCATAATATGTGGACACAGTGTACGTCATACAACGTATGATGGGTTTTCCTGTATGTACGGGTCAAACGTATACCTAATCATACTAGCAATATATGTCACTGTTTATAAGATAATGAACCAGGTCGAATGGTCTTTTGATCGTATTGACAAATAAAGATTAGATTTCGATGCAAATTTAAGTGATAACAATTGTGTGTGAGGAACAAAACTTATATAAAATAGGTCTATCTGTTGATTTCTCTCATCCGCAGCTAAAACTGTGGGATGCTTAAATACGAAAACGTCTCGATTTTGGGGAATTATAAAATCCTTATTATAGTTCAAGAAGGTCCTTCCTTATCATAATGAGATCAAGCTTTGCTTATTTAGGAACCAGCTCAACGCTTCATCGTAAAGAATGCACAGCTGATTGATTGTAATTTCCTAACCTTTTTCAAATTGTACCTGCTTTCCAAAGACTTTCAATATTCGTTCTAATCAACCCACCTACAAGTTGATCGCACATGTATATTTAAACTTAAACGTCCTCTTTGAAAATTCACATATTATTTAAATCAATTGACATAAAGCTACCGAAAAAACTATAAAATATAAAAATTATTAAATACTAAAGAACGCAAAGATGAAATTGACACATGGATGAGGGGATATTCTAAGACTGTTGAAAACAACGGTCTTAATCGGTATTGTGGATTTTCAAAAAACACCTCAGAGGGTCGAAAGATAAATCAAAATACGATCATTATACATAAAAACACCTCAGAGGGTCGAAAGATAAATCAAAGTACGATCATTATACATAAAAACACCTCAGAGGGTCGAAAGATAAATTAAAGTACCATCATTATACATAAAAAGACAATATCGTTCTTCTTTAATGTATGAATCTATATTTTGATTAAAAAGAGATGATCTTACGACAAACACTACTTATAAATGTGTTCTAATATTGTTTGTCTAACATCCAGTTGCATATATTTCATGCATGTTCTAGAAGAGAACAAATCAAATATGCACAAATAAGTACTGGCAGCAGAAATAGAGGGGATATTAAATTGTGACAGAAATTCGACGTTGCAATAGGCAGCCTGCGAGTCGCCCGGAGTTAAGTCAAGGGTTGTCCAGAGCATGGAATTAAACTGCTTTAATATAGTGAAAAGATTTTAGATTTGTAACTTACTGTTCTGAAACACGAGAATCGTCGTTAACCAACCATGCTGCTAATTTCTGGACAGAATGATTACAAGCAAGCATTCAAAATAATATAATCAATTGTAAATAGAATATTGTTTTAGTGCAATAACATATACATCCTGCTGACACTACTTGTGTTATTCTATATCATAGCAAAAGAAGGACAACTCTATTAAATATTTACAACAACTTGCTGCTCTTGGATTAACAACTAACCTTAATTACTGTACAATTTCCAAAAATATAACCTATCTTTCTTACTGTACGAAGTATTTATATATTGCAGTTTCAATTCAAATATAAGTGTTAAAAGCTTAATCACACCTTTCATTTTATCATTTCAATTAATGAAATATTTTATTTTCTTTCACTGTTTGGGATAATTACATGTATTTGTCTAATTATCGTGCATATTCATCAATATGACACTAATGAACGATTTGTAATATACGGTCCAGTACTTATTTAAAAAGATGTTGCCTGAAACTTTTCAATTACGACATATCTCTACACAATCATCGACAAAAGCACAATGAATTTTAATAAACCGGGATTTTAGACTAAATTAAAATTTTATTAAATAAAATATAAAATAAAACAGACAAAAACGTAAATTAAACATTTTAAAAAGGAACGAAATTCGAAGAAAACATATACAAAAAATATATATTAAATTAAAACAGACAAGAACATAATATTAAACATTAAAAGAGGAACGAAATTCGAAGAACACATATACAAAACAAATAAAGTACAGAGGAGAAGAAACAATATATGAAGTACATTAAAAGTTCTGATAATAATAATGATAATAATTATTATTTATACTAATTAATATTATGATGTATTTATCTCCACAACTGTCCAAAACTGTAGTATTATATCTTAATGTTTTCTTTATTTTTGAGAATTGAGTGTGGAAAACGAATATTTTTTTCTGCTAATTCAGAGATTGTATATATATATATATATGTTGGGAAAAGAGCAACAAACTTTGCCACTCTTTCAGAACTTGGGAGATTTCCTTTACATTTTGATATCACCAAATCTATGATCAGATACTGGCACCGGCTTGAAAATTTGGGTTCATCCTTTCCATTACTGAAAGATGCATATTTAGAGTCAAAGCTATTATTTGAATCAAAAAATCCCTCTTGGTATGGATCTTTAAACTATTTGCAAAAAAAAATTAATGGGGTTGACAGTCTCGCCTTTGCAAGCAACTTTAGATTCAAAATTTTAATTAAAAAGTTTTTGTATCAGCACTATGAAATACAGTGGAGAAAACAAATGCACAATTGTGCTGATGGGAAGCTTTGTAGCTATGGCACTTTTAAGACTCATTTTGGTCTTGAAAGATATCTTATTTTATTACAATCACCTGAGCAAAGGAGAAATTTCACTCGATTGCGTATTTCTTCTCACAGACTAAGAATTGAACAAGGTCGATATCAGGATACTCTCCGACAAGACAGAATATGTCTCAGGTGCACCTCAAATGAAGTTGATGACGAAAAACATTTTTTATTTTCGTGTACATCATCTCAAGATAAGAGAAATTGTTTAAATTCCACTATTAACTCACTATGCCCAAACTTTACGCATTTGATTCCTAGCCAAAAACTGATATGGCTTCTTAATGTAGAGAATCTTGATATCTTGGTATCTGTCTGTGAGTTAGTTGATGAAGACAAAATATAATTTGAAAGATAAATATTTAAATCAGGCTTTCTGCACTAGGCACGAGGTTGGCATGGTGGGATACAGGACACATCGTATAAATTCTATTACCTTTCTGTTTGTGATATTTTTGATTAAACTGGTAATATTTTATCTTTTCGTAATATGTGCACTTTGGCATATCAATTGGCATTGTCCCTTGGTGCCTCTTGCAGTTGTGTCACTTTAAATAGTACTGACTCCTCTGCACCAGGCACGAGGATGACATGCCAGTTATGTGCAACTTATTACAATATCTTACCATATCATTAATGTCCCGATACACATTTTAATATGCACCCACCATGCCATATAGAACCGTCCCTTGGTGCCTCCTGCAGTTAAGCTAGATATATTTAGCCTACTCACAGAATTCTTTTTTTTTTGTTACTTTCTAGAGGTGTGCCTGAGACGAAGGTTTTATATATACACCTATATATATATACGATTATGTGAAAACTGTTGTTTCTTATTTGTGTTTGTAACTATGTATACTGTATTGTTTATTATATTTGTAAAAATAATATTATAATGATATTATATTATGCTCCTTGTGAGCCCATTTGATGGAAATAAAGCATCTTCGTCTTCTTCTATATGACTCTGGTTAAATATATTCACAATTTATGTAGAATCTGGACGTTTTAAGGCTTGAAATATTGCATACATGAAAAGAGCATATATATGCAGACATTATACTATTCATCCAGACGATACCACACTTATATGAAAAGAGTTTATATATGCAGACATTACTATTCCTCCAGACGATGCCACCCTGTTAATTTACTCAAACAAATAGTTGTCTCATTGGCAATCATACCTCATCTCCTTATTTTTATAAAGCTTGTAAACACAGACCTAACACCCTACTGAGACAATACACCCAATCCAGACATAACACCCTACTGAGACAATATACCCCATCCAGACATTACACCCTACACCTACATAACACCCACCCAGACATAACACCCCACCAAGAAATTATACCCAACACAGACATTACACACCACACATACATTACACTCCGTCCAGACATTACACCCCACCCAGACATTGCAACCCACCCAGACATTACACCTCTTCCATACATTACACCTCATCCACACATTACATTCCATCCAGACATTGCAACTTACCCAGACATTACATTTTATACAGACATTACACCATACCCAGACATTACACCTCACTAAACATTACACCTCACTCATACATTACACCTCATTCAGACATTACACCTTACCAACGCTAGTTTTTACGCGGATACTTACTACTAAATGCCACCCGATTACCGGAGAAGCAGGATTTTAAGTTTAATATTTATTTGGTTGGGGATCAAATTTCCGACCTATCGCATTTGAGGCCAGTAAGCTACCGTTGTGGTTGACAAAATAAGAAATTGGAGAGGATTTTCAATAGACGAAAAAGTAAACCATCTTGTGTAAATCTATTTTGGTAAATATGAAGATTTAGGGTATACATTGATGAGGCAGCAATCCACCAACAAAGATAATCAAAAGACATCTAGAAGGCAGCATACAGTCTAAAGCAAGATTTTTGTCTGTAAGTGTGGTATCGTCTGGAGGAATAGCAATACATGAATATAAAAGCTCTTTTTATGTAAGTGTGGCATCGTCTGGAGGAATAGTAATACCTGCATATAAAAGCTCTTTTCATGTAAGTGTGGCATCGTCTGGAGAAATAGTAATATCTGCATATATAATACCTTTTCATGTAAGTGTTGCATCGTCTGGAGGAATAGTAATGTCTGCATATGTAAGCTCTTTTCATGTATGTGTGGCATCATCTCCAACGATATAGACATCTGGACGTCGTCACTGGTCACAAAAGTTATAATATCTACATTTTAATTTAAGAAATTTACTATGGATAGAAACGAAAAATTCTAAAAAGATAGCTTCTGGAAATCATTTTATAAATTATTTTAAACCGATGACATATACAACATATGAAAGTCCCAGGTGCGACAAATTGTCATTAAATAAATAAATAAACGGTACAAAAAAAGAAACTTCACTTTGTAAAGGCATTGTAATAAATGAGTTATGCTATTGTTTTAGAAACTACATTTTGCAGTGGCATCGTATGAATTGGGTTCTACGATAATTGTTTTAGAAACTTCACTTTATAATGATTTTTCTCCCTTTCTGCGTTTTGGGTTTTATTTTAAGAACTGTATTAGATAACGTCACGGTACCCAAATTGCACCAAATACCCAAATTGCACCTATTTAGCAAAAATAGCAGCGTTATTGTTACAAGTTTTCTTAGAGACTAAACAATTTGTATTTCTATGATTTGACATTATTATGCACGTCTTTCAACATAGATAAATATATCTTTATATACACAAAACGTTCACAGCATATATCAACAGATGAAGTATCCACTGGAAAAAGTAAAATCTACAGAAACGTGGCCATGCGACGTCCACAAAAAGTCAACTTTAAAAAATAAGCAATTAAAATATGTTACAGGTGTCCATTTCTTAAAAAATGAATAGAAAGCATGGACTATTGTCAAATTGTTCTAAATATTTGAAGAAATAAAACAAAACATCAGTTCTTCGATTTTTACGGATGTGAATTTAAGCATGGGTGCAATTTGGGTACTCCTCATTATAGAATATTGGATTGTTTAGAGGTCGGTTCAAACCCATTTTTCTATGATTGAATATGGATTCAAAATTAAATTGGTGGAACTATATAGTGAATAAGGATACATCTGCAAAATAAACACATAATGGAAACTTTTGTCTTGATCATAAATAAACGTAGGTGAAAAACTGCCAAAATAGGTGCAATTTGGGTACCCTCACGGTAGAGATATATATACTTTCAGAAAAAACAGATCAACGAGAAAAGAGTTAAAATACGCTGAAATTACTGCAATTGTCCTTAATTTTTTTGCCGTTCTTGGTAAAGAGAGGCAATATACAGCTTAAATGAGCTTAAAGATAGGATTTACCAATGGGTTAACATTGCTGAAATTGTGAATCAACTTTCTTAAGCAGTTATTGCCCGAAAAGAATTTTTTTAGCTAAATTTTGAGATATTACAATTAGCTTAAAATCTATAATAGATAGGGAGAAAATGTGAACACCAAGATAAAATTGAAAAAAAAGTAAATTTTGAAGAACAAATAATGTATTTGTGTTTAAGGATGTATTCTTCTGATGTTTTAGTCTCGTTGAAATCTCGTTCGGGAATTATTTCCAAAACATGCGATACATAGTATGATATTAATGAATTTAAAAAATATCGTAATTAAACTAAGCTCTGTGAAAAAATCGAGTACTTACAATAATAAGTTTTTGAGTTATAAAATTTTCAAATTTTAGAACCAATCCGGTCAGTGTCATCAGCCAAAATATTGAGAAAACGGGTGAGGGGTACAAACATGATTTTACCAAAAATATGTACATCCCATATCAATTTTTTTTCAAAATTCTTAGATATATATTTTTTCAATCATTTATAACAATGAAGTTGAATTAGCATGCTTTTTGTTCTAAAAAAAGAGAAAAGTCCCAAATTTACAAAATTGCCAAAACGGTCAATTTGACACGAAAAAGCAACATTTTTTTTATAAAACTTTCTTATATCAACACCAACCTATAGTTTTTTTTTTAAGTCAAATGTATTCAGATTGGTCCACTTCATCTGTAGTGAAAGTATGAAAAAAAGTTTAATTGTAAAACTGTGATTTTTTTCATCATAATAGCCCAAAAATGGGTAAAAATTGATGAAAAATAGGAAAATCATTAAAAATGGGTACTTTCAAATGGCTGTAGCAAAAAAAGAAGTGCACCAACTTATGATATTTTCTTTATCAATTACTTATTACAGTCTTATAAACCCAAAAATCAGGTTAAGAAAAAAGTTTAATTCTAGAAATGTTTGGCTCCTCAGAGGTGTACATCCTTAAGAAGGAGTTTTTTTTTTATATTATCCACAGAATATTAAAGTAGTAATTGAGCTAATTCAGAGTAGTTCTATTAGCTAGCGAAGGACCATTCTATATTTTGTGATGGAGATAGAATCTAAGGTATGCTGAATGAAATGAATGTGATGATGTCTAGAACTGAAGATCAATAACTTTGCCAAAGACATGATGAAAATGAATTTTCTGTACTTTAAGATGCACATACGATTTGAAAAAAGAAAAGGTGTGTATTACAGTATACAACGAAAAATATTTTTTTCGACGAAAAAAAGTATACAAGTATATATATATATATATATCGGGTGAAAACGATTATTCTGTCCACGCAAAACCTCTTGTGGAGACTTGTCTCATTGGCAATCATACCACATCTTATTTTTTTATTTGGATTTGTAATCAAACCCTTATTTGTTCAACCTTAAAATTGAATTTTTCATATAATTAACTTTTCTGGATTATGCATGTGTACAATAAAATCAGTGTAATTCAACATTTTGGTACATACAATATGTGTTCTTCAAAGGGATTATTAATTGAAAGAAAACTACATGTTTGATTTCAATTTTTTCTGATTTTTGTCTCAATGAAACCGAAATATATTGTTGCTAGGCACTTTTCTAATATAAGTAAATGGTTGCTTGGCAATTTTCCATCATAAATAAATGATTGCTAAGAGCTAGTGTGATAACATTCATCCCTGAACCTGTTCTATGTAATAATCCATACAGTTCTGAATCAAAACATATATGGTTACTAGGTTATTTTGTATCAAATAAGGGTTGTTGCTAAGAACTTTTGACAAGACCTTGACTTCTTACTATTGACCTGTTAACAAAACAGTGGCTCTAATCATCATGAACATTTCCCTCACGTATTGTTTGCTTCTTTCTATTATATTTTCTTACAAAATCCAATTAATATAGTAAATTACGCAAGGTCAAAGGTCAAGGTTATTTATGACCTTTGAACTTGGATTAAATTGAATGTCATTTAATGCTCAATAGTTTTCATATCATAGTCATCTAATAGTAATTACTGTTTAAGAAACATTGATACTTTATATTTATCACCACAACTTAAATGGAGGTTGATGCAAAACTGTATATTTTGCTCATGCTAGATGTGTATAGTTTGCTTTCACAAATATAATGAAAAATGACCTCTGCTCCAGCGGTTGTGACAATATTCAGCAAAAATATTATTCATATATGACATTGCTGTTATGTTTTTTAAGTATCATGTTTCTGAAAAATATTAACAAATATCATTAAGTAAAATCTGGTTTTGCTTCAGAATGTCTGCAAAGTAGTTGTTTTTTCAATGCTAAATTTCCCCAATTGTACGGGAAAACTCATTGACTTGGTTGCCATGACAACCGTGGTCAAGCATCACACTGGGAGGCATTTTTCTTACTTTTTCACCTAATTATATGATCAGGGTAAGTTTCAGGAAAATCGGTGATTATGCGTGCCGACATCCTATATGAAATGGTTGGTGGTTACAGAGAATTACCCTTTTATTTAAATAAAATTGTTAGCTCACCTGGCAGAAAGGCCAAGTGAGCTTGGCGTCCGTCGTCGTTAAACCTCTTCTGTTCAAACCACTCGGTTCAATTTTTTCCAAACTTCGCCACGATCATTATTAGGGTATCTCGTTTAAAAAAATGTGTCCGATGACCTTGCCTGCCAACCAAGATGGCCGACATGGCTAAAAATAGAACATAAGGGTAAATTGCAAGTTTTGTCTATTATCTTAAAAACCGCTATGAATGGAGAAAATATGACAGAGACAGAAATATTCAGAATGTTCAGATCTACCTGCTGTCCGTTTACGTCAAAATTGTCAGACGACTTTTTATAGGAGTTATTGCCCTTAAATATCGAATTTTACCGTTTTATTCATTTTTGCTTATTATTATAAAAAAAACTATTGTAGACATATATAAGAGAAACTTTATTGAGAAAAAATGCAGCAAGACAAGCTTTACAAATAAGTCAACATGGCCGAAATCGTCAGATGACTCCTTATTGCAGGTATTGCCCTTTAAAGGTGATTTTTAACAAATTTTTGCGTTTTTGCCTAATATCTTATTAAAATCTTCTCCTCTGAAACTACTGGTCAAAATTTTACAAAACTTAGCCACAATCATTGTTGGGGTGTTTAAAAAATGTGCCCGATGACACCGCCTGCCAACCAAGATGGCCGACATGGCTAAAAATAGAAGATAGGGATAAACTGCAAGTTTTGTCTATTATCTAGGAAACCATCATCAAAAGAGAAAATCTAACATGGTCAGAAATGTTGAGAATGTAGAGATCTCTACCTGCTGTCCATTTACGTCAAGACTGTCAGACGAATTCCTATAGGAGTTATTGCCCTTAAATGTCATTTTTTTCATTTTTGTCTATTATTTTGAAAATTATAATAGTTAAAAATGAAATTTTTATTAGGAAAAAATGATTAGCAATACAAGATCTACAAATAAGTTAACATGAGTGAAATCGTCAGAAAACTCCAATAAATTGGAGTTATTGCTCTTTAATGACGATTGTTTAAAATTTTTTGCGTTTTTTCCTAATATCATAAAAACTATATTATAGATAGATAGAAACTTTAAAAATAATCAAGAGGACAAGACCTACACGTATTATATTGACTTCAAACTTGCAATCAACGTAATATTTTAGCAGTACCAAAAAATTTTACAACAGGGACATATTTTATCAATTGGTTATGTATACTTTATTTAACCTTTGTCCTTTATTGCCTGATATAATGAGCTTTCTCTGAACCAGTTTTCAAATAAAATAAAAAGATAATATAAGTAATTGTCCGAAGTTATTTACTTTTTAGTGGTTTATTTTGTCTCAGTGATTTTGGCATTATGGAGTTTTGTGTTTGTTGGAGATTTTTTTCTGTAATAGTGTATTTATTAAAATTGTTTTCGAATTTGGACGAGGAAGAGATTGACATATGACATAGAAACGCGTTTATTATCGAAAATCTATTTCGACCACATGTGTTCTTTATTCCTTGTACCCATTCCTTGTCATCTTTGTGAAATATCTTCTCAATAACATTACATAAAAAGACAATATACCCTTGAACTTTATAAGTACGAACGATTCACACATCACGTTATCGTACAAAAATTGACTTGATACTTTTAAGATCTTTTAAAAGTAACTGACATTTCAGAACATTGTCTCAATTATTTCATCGAAAAGAACAAAAAGTTCTTGATAGATTTCCATAAAGATGACGCCTTATTGCATAAGTTTCTTTTCCTACAATATTTTATACATGTCATTCGTCGCTTTTCAAATGATTCTGAAGAAGCTAAATCAGATGAGGTTTCCATGTGCCTTGTATTTATTTTCCTTGTTATCAATCAAACAATTTGATTATCAACAAAATTTTCCCAAAAACAAACGCATTATTTGGACCCCTAGTCTCACTTTACAAATGTTATTGATATAAATCAATTTTATATATAAAAAAAGTGATATAAAATGCAAGGGTTCTCAACTTCACATCAATGTGCTTCAGGGAAAAGGACTGGCCAAGACATTTTGGTTGATAGGGAAAGATGGCTTTAACAAACCTTTACCAGAGCCGCCTCCCTTGGACAGGTAAAACTATGATACTTGAACAAAATTAAACATTTGCAGATTTATTTAAGTTAGTATATTGTAGAAATTTATCGGATAATTTTGACGTGTGAAGCAGGAACTGCTAACCTTTCTGCATCACCTTAGTTCACCCCTGGTGTTTTTGTGGGGTTTGTGTTGCTCAGTCTTTAGTTTTCTATGTCG